>CM036880.1:3039226-3378568 GCA_020796165.1 Pantala flavescens
GTAATGGACACTTTTTCCTCGGAAAGCATTTGACGAAATCAACAGTAAATGAGATAGCGTTATCCTAATGAACAAATTACACCTTTTTAGGTATTTATTTCCTTTAACGACAACAAATAATATCCGAATACAGAAAGAATATGAACACCCGAATATAAGGGAAAAATAGGTTGTTTTCTACTTAGCACGAGAAAGCATGCAACTTCTCACCGAGTTATATAGAAGTAAAAAATGGCGAACCCTTATCGCTATTTTTCACTTCTGTGTAACTCTACAACCTCAATAATAATAATAATTTAACACATTTTTTGATAAACAGTAAACGAAAAACGCAAAACCTCTTCACGGTAAATCTCTCATCCAGCAATTCTAATATTTCCCATTTTACATACGAGAAGAATATTTTTTTAAGGTATTCCATATAAGCTGAATAACTTATCTCATGATTCTGTGCTCTTATCACATTTTTACTGATGTTTTCAACGCTTGCGAACACGTAAAATCAACTAAATTTGAATCTTGTGCCGTAAATTTTCTCACATAAGCGGGAGATATATCTTTGAGGACGTATTCTAACTTCCCTAGTCCAAATATTTGTATTCTCTCATTTTCGTTTGTGAGCAGTTAATTTTTCCTCCAGCTATGCAAACGCATGCCTAAACATGGTCAGAATATATAATCACATATATAAACACAAATGATTTCCATTATTTAAAACAACACATTGGTTTTAAGAGAAGATTATCTGATATTTTCGCCCCATTTCCTTTACTAATTGTGTTAAATAGCGATAATTTTATGATTTTAGTTGTTTCTTGTGATTTTGTCAGAAGTAAATACCCAAACAGGCACATGATTGTGGTTGCTGCAGAAAACTGTTCTTGGATCAAAGAGTTATTAGTTTCATTTCCCTCCACATATAGATAAAAGAATTTGGAGATGAAAAAAAATTGGACATTTAAATTTTAAGAAATTAGAACATACCATTTCCGTGTAATCCATCACGAGGGAGTTGTAGAAGTTATTTTGCAGCAGAGAAGATACAAAGTAATTTTCTTGAGCTGCAAAATGCTTTGGCGGCGGTGAGCGAAAGCATTCATTGTATCCTCCCTTAATCAAAGATAAACATTGAAGTTCAACAGAAAGTATCATTCGAAATTCAAAGCGATACCCATCAAATTACCCCTATCTTCAGTTTTAATTATGTCGATTTTTAAAGTTGCTCCCCTGGAAAATAAGCTGAATGATATACTGAACATTAAAAGATTATTGGGATTCGTTTCAACTGTCAGTTTTTGTCCAATAATAAATATATAAATAATTGAATGAAATTCTAAAGCTAAACATTCCTCGTTTTTAATTGTAGGATTTTTAATGTTATTTCTTTAAGATTCGCGTACTTAATGATTCCTCAAGAGCCGATGAAGCTACTAATTAAACGCAAGTAATGTTTCTTGAGAAGAATAAGGTAATTCAAAGCTAGTTAAACACAGCAATTATTTTTTAGATAATTTCCACTAATAATGTATATTTAGTTTTCTATTATTCTTGGTTCATTACTTCATTTTTTTATGCGGCTTTGTCTTTCATCGATAATTACTATTTCAAACATAAATTTATCGTAAACAAATGTTCTCAAATATTTTGTCACAAATGAGCTAGAATTGAGAGAAAAGAAATGCTCATTCTTCTCTAAGCCAACGAAGGCAATAAGATTGAAATCTATCATTCAGTACAATTGAGAAGTTGTCACAAATTCGCACAATAGTGTTCTATTTACACTTATTTCTTTCATGAAAAGGGTTATAACTTTGGAATAATTTGCTTAAATAACAAAGAATTCCTAAAGAAAAATAAATTAATTCTCAATTCTATCTATTTTTCCTATCTTCAGCTGTTTTTCTATTTGATCTTAACATGGCTTATGAGCGAATGTTCGCAAGTAAACCTTAATCAATATATGAAGAGGTGTAAAATATAGTTCACTGCAAGGTATTTGGATCTTTTATGAAAAATTTTCGGTTCAAACTGCCTGTAATAAATTTGAAAGTCATACAATAATTTTCATAAAGTTTGATAATTACAAAAATATTGTATTTACGTAATAACTTACATTTATAGAAAGAGACGCGCTTATCATATTTTCCTTAAATAATATCATTGCAAGTGTGCGTAAAAATGTATATGAAATTCCCATCTAAGTTAAACCTAATGCAAATCGTAAATGATGAAAGCTGAACATCAGTAGTGATTTATAAGTTAGTAAATGTATCAATACGATAATTGATGGCTCATTTGAGTAATAATTTTACCTTAAAAACAATGTCAAATTCTTATCCTTACATTGATGTATTTAATATCGTAAATTGTCAATTTAGTAAATTATTAATTTTGTAAATTATTTATTTTTGCAATTATCATTTGAGAATTTAGTAGAAAGAATCTTCACAGCTATGTATTACATTTACTTTATTACTTCTTAGTTAGAGAAAAGTAAATTTAGAAGGTGTTATCTGGTATTTTGAAAAGAAGAATTTACGGAGGAAATTTTTAGTCAATTCAAAGTTGCAGTGCATTATCAGCGGTGGAAAATTAAAGAATATGCATAAAATTGTCTATTACTGTACCTCAATAATAGAAATCAACAGAATCATTTCTGTAGAAATATACCTTAATCGGATTCAGAATTATAGGATTTCCATCTTGAAACTGTTCTTCCATAAATTACAGGAACATTTCATGAGTAGAATGAAAGGATTTCTTCCCATGATCTTCATCTATAATTTTGTATAAACTATACATATTCTAATTAGTTTGTTTTTTATATCGATCCAAAGTATTTTACAACATTCGATTCGAAAGTAATTAATTGATGCGTTTTTCATTGATTTACTGTGAAAGAGGTTTTAAACACTTACTCAGTTATCAAGTGAGATATTTTAAAACTACGAGATTAGTTTTTCAGTATCATTGGACTCTTCCGAATAAGACTCCGTATTATATGTTATTTTTCAATTCACAAAGTCGATATTTATCAACAGGATTGTGCAATTAGGAGTAATTTACACTCAGTGATTATATAAAATATTATATCGTAATGTGCATTTATTTATATTCTTACAGGATTTTATTTTCGTAATATACTCTCCTTTAATTGTTGCTCATTGCATCCAAATAAATTAAATCGAAGGTATATCTGCCTTCACATTCCACGGTTGGCTACGGACGCCAAACAAAATGTCTCGTAACATTTTCTCTCGAATTTTATTTTCTGTGTTATTAAGACTAATACCTGACTTAATCGCGCCACATCGTTTCCATTTAAAACAGTGCCGATGATACTTCTTTAAAATGCTTATTTAGCGAAAGAGATGCGCTGGCCTTTTTTCATTCCCTTAACCTTTTCTCCGGAGAAATCCGGGAAACAGTTATTCATTTTGGAGGATTACGACTGTTTAGTAACTGCGTTTTCGCACGTGAAAGCTCTTGGGCCGATTTAAGCGCGTGTATTAGTGTTAATGACGGATTTCTCGTCGCGCAATCGCATCGGAGCGTCATTCTGTGGAATCGAAAGGAATAACGCAGTTAATTACTCGCGCTGCCAATTGCAATCTACGGCAGCGGAGGAGTTAATCTGACCATGGGAGGAATTTGCCAATTCAGAAATATACCGTTTCTCGTGGATCATTACATTTTGTTATTAAGTGCGATATGAGTGTATTTTGATATTTTTCCCTGCAACATCTGTAACCATTTCCGAACGTGATTCACTATAATAAAAGTATTGTTTTAACATTTTGCAGCCGCATAAGGTAAAATTGCAGTGGTGTATATTCAAATAGATAAATAATATGCCTTTTCTCTTTCAAAACGTTTACCGAATATAGTCGATCAATTACAGAAGTTAACTGAAACTTCGAGTAACTGAAGTAGCACGAGCATCTCTGAAAGATTCCTTAAAGCCTTTCTCTTAGTGAAAAACTCTATTTTGAGGTCAATTAGAAAATTTTCGATCTTCGCCGATTAGTGAGCATTCTCCAGAGGGGTTCATTCACACATTGAGTAGTTGATGAATTATAATATCTATCGAAGTAACGTAATCTTTTCTACTTTTCGCTTTATATTTCGTTCATTTGATGGTAAATAAGTCGGAGTAACTTCACTTGAATATCACAACGTCACATATTTTTTTAGGGCCATTGGTGTTATTGCGATATAAAATTTTTTCGTTTGCTGCTTATTTTTCCCAAATTTATCGAACGTAGATAATATATTAACTGCCGTCGCTTTCACTTTAAATGCGAAAAGAAAAAATTACCAAATGCCTAATATCTATTAGAATGTAAATTATACAGGTAGGGTTGTATGCTATTACGTAGTATGCGAAGATATTTTGTGCTCGATTTGATCGAACTCTTATTCACACTTATATCCTCTTTTTATTTATCGAAGCAATATTCTTTCGTGCTGAAATTTTGTTGCTTTCATCAGAAGTAAGAGCGCTTTTCAGCCAACGCCTCAATGTGTGCTTTCCTTCATTCCGTTTGTGCTCGTGACACTGCTAGTTTTTTACACTTTTTTTTGCCTCTTTCGAACGGACCGTAGCCTTCGATTGTCTGCAGCCCACTTGTGGTATTCCAACTGTGCTTTCTACATCTTCTTGAATCGATTTGAAGGCGCTATCTTATCAAACACGTCGCTTCTACTAAAATTTTATCTAAAATATAATTGCGACATTTCGATTGTAAGAACTTCGTTTTTCGATTACCAAATTATCTCCTTAAATCGTTCGATTAAATTTGTGTCGATTTAGTTCATCTCACTTTCCTAATCTTCCATCCACTGCCAGTGTTATTTATTGTATGAACTATTCGATTTTTATGATTTTCTCCTTTCTTTTCTCTCGTAACTTTTGCCCCGAGCGATGGATCATCGTGAATTTTAATTTTCGAGCGAATCTCTTGAACAAGCGCGATTCTCCCAGAGTATCATTTCAAGACGCGCTGATAAGGGCTTCTTTCTCTATCCGAGATATCCGAGGAAGAGTCTTATCTGGCTCCTCATAATGCCCTCGAAATCGATATTTATGCAACATAGATGGTTTATTTCATCAGATATCGAATGTGGAATCGCACACTTCAAATGTCGAACTGCATTCAAAAGCCATGAAAGCGATGGGTTTTAAGCGGTTATAAAGAGGACTGCGAAAGCGATGAACGTTCCTTGAAAGAGATTAAGGAATATATTTCATGTGTATTATTTTATGCGGATGATCGTAGAATAAGAAAAAAGATTCAAAGTATTGACATCGCGTCGATGAGATATTAAGTTCGGAAGAAACTGCAAATTTGAATTTTGTGTCGAAAGATTAAAAAAGAAATTGGATTTAGAGATTACGATGTAGGAGTGCTTGGGTTCGAGTCTGGAGTGGATCCTTTTTTACCGTCTTATCTCAATGCATGAAATAATTGCAGCTTAATTTCGAGCCGTTTCTTCGAAAGTGCGAGGATAATTTATTAAAATTTTAAAGAAAACATCTTCGTTTATAGACGATTATCATAATAATTTTATGTACTTGAGCTATTTCTTCAAATGGAGGCGAAAGAGTGTCGCATATTTTGTCCGATTGAAGTGAAGAACGGGTTCAAAATACGAATTCATCTTTTTTCTCCGAAGTTTATTTTAACGTATCCTAATAAAAAACCCTTCCAGGCACTTAACTTCTTAATTAGGCACAATCTTTTTATCTTACAATTATAGCGGACGAATATATTTCTGAAATATTGATCATTTGGGTTCGATGCGAAGACGGCTTCCACCAATCCAACTTTCCTTCAAATGGTTACACATTTATTGCAGTGCTATCTGAAGTTTCATCTGCAGATAATTACAGTTAAAATTTTGAACTTGAGCGTCGATAGCTTTCATTTAAATGACGCCCAGTTCAGTGTACGAAAGAGTCAAAATATGCTAATGAAAAATATGGCAGCCTATTGTCGTGGAAGAGTAATTATAACCAAAAGGTATAATAAACGACACTGAACTTAAACATTGATGACAGCCATTGGTCAGATATATTAATAGAATCGAAATCAGTGGATAGAATCCAGAGGCCCATCCGAAAAGGAAAAAAATTGGGTGTGAAATATGAAAAATATGAGGGAAGAATTCATACTATTCAAAGTAAGAAAAACGGATGGAAGAAATTCATTGGAATCATATGGAAAACCTTTTTAAGACGATTATATACGTGGGATCATATCAATAGCAACTAAGATTTAAAGTTATATTATGTCCTAGTTTAGTTGTTAAAGCCATGATTGAAACTTCTGTTTCAATACAGTTTTATTAAAGGGATTAAAAGACATTAGATTTAAGTAACATAAGCATGATTCGAATCAGTTATTTTACTTGTTCACTCAAAAATCACTACTAATATTCATTCGCACACCATGACATTCTATTGAATCGAAACATTTCATATAACTTATCGCTTAAAAATGAATGTTACATGCTTAATTACTCTTTAAGATATTAATGTACACTTCCAGTTGTCTATGAACCTTCGGCACTGTCATGAAATTCACTCAGAGGTGCTGATAAAACACGCTACGAAACCCATAACTATTTTTCCTTACTACATATTGAGTTTCAATTCTTTTCAAAGTGCATTGCCACTCTCATTTACTGTATTACCTAATAATCAGACCCCTGTAAATGATCGATTTGAGTTGTTGTTTAGTATATCAAGTTTTCATTTTCCTAGTATTCATGATGAAATTTCAAAAAAATTATTGGGAAATTTTCAAACATCCCTGTTCGAGGTCAAAATCCATCGCTAAGATACAACAATTAGCCATTAAACGATGTGCAGAAGATGTATTCGACAAGAGAATTTTTCCATTTGCAAGATCAGTCATTGAATGGGAACACCTAAATTGCAGTTAAATATCGAATTCCGGAAAGAAAAAAAACACCACCTAAGTTTTGTATCTTTTGGAGAAAACTTTTGTTCGTCGCTGTTTGCAACGAAAGTTTCAATCAATGAAAGGTCATCCAATCTGTTTCATCTCCCCTCCGATCGACTGCTATTCCCGTCCTCCGTTCTTAATTTTTTGATGACAAAATGTATACTTAATGAGTATTATTGTTATATTTTAAAATTTCTTAATGATTTTTCTTGTTCCTATGTTTGCAAAACATAGGATGAATAGACCCTCGTGACAGTGTATTTGTTATTCATTTATACCATTTCCTGTGATTTCATTCCACCCAGGTGAGGTAAAAATAACAGGAGTCGGTGCAAAGGTATCTCATACGCCACAAATATTCAGATACCACGCTTCTTTAGATGAACATGACAAGAATATCAAATCCAACATGTTTACATTTGAAAGTGACTCTTTGAAGCTTCTATTGTAGGTTTCTATTTAGTTTTAATGGCAGACAACTGAATTAAAGACGAAGCGTAGAAATGCTTTCGAATGAACGGTTTTTATTACCGATTCTTTCCGTCGGCGTTTTGACAGTCAAATTTTTTAGAATCTATTGCTCGATTCGAATGTATATACTTAATTGTTCTTATTTAAGTATTCGTTCAATCCTTGAATGGTATTCCTGTACATATATCGATATGCTCATATAATAGAATCTGTGAAAATGCCTTATTTTGGTGGTCCATCATCCCATTAGCGCGGATCAAGTTGCGATGCATTGCTGTGATTTCTAAGTATGAATTGTACAACCAAATGTTCCGAGGGAACCTCGTTCGAATACTTTCTCATATTAATGAACGAACGCTATTGATAAAGATTTTCGAGTCAATATGAAATATCTTTTATGTTTTAGTGTTTTACATTATTAGGACAGCTTTTGTTTATGAATAGAATCGAACAAAAAATCGTTTTATCTCAATATTTAATCGATTATGAATGGTATCAAAAAAGGTTCTTATCTCAGACCGTCTTTATGTGGGATAAAATCGGATAATTTGGGAAAAGATGGGACAGTATTAGATTCTGAATAAATTACCTTCATATTATAATACAAGATTATCTTTCTTAAACCGTGAATATCAAAGAGGATTCTACTGCACATTTCGTTTTTTCACAGCATCTTTTAAAGGCATCTTTTTCGTGGAATATATTTTCCCCTCTTCCCCAAACTGACATTCCTCAAAGGAATTCCAGTCAAAAAAGAATTCTCTTCGGAAATATTTCTATTTGCGTTCGAAATTGAAGGCAGTTTATTATTGATACATTCAGTGCCTTTGTGCTCGTCTCTTTTAAATATGCCCTTTCTCACGAATGCGTCATTGTCTCGAAGTCTTGATGAGAAAGCGATTTGTTTATTTACCACCGCAGACGGTTTCTCACAAACGAGATTTACTCTAAATTCTTCTTTTTCGTCGAAACAATCACCCTCTGCTAATCTGGAGGCATAATTTTCTTCGACTGATTTATTTCGGGTAACTTGGAATTCGTGGGCTCAATATCGTAAAGTAATAAAAAACCTAACAAACCTAAACCTGAAAACCAAAAAATAACCTTCGAACATTTCGATGATTTAGATCTTTCTTTCGACGAATTTCAACTATAAATAGTAGTTATAGTAGAGATACGAAGGAACAATTTTCTACTGTATTTTGATGAGTAACATGAACCCTTAAACAGGATCATTGGGCCAATTCTTGCGTAGATGATTGCCATCGAATGGCTCTTAAGAAACTCTGTAACTCTTGCGCGTACTAAGGAATCGAAGCGGTGTGTTTCGCCTCGACGCGGCGTTGGTTGTGGGCTTCCCAGCCGTTGCCGCCTCACCGACGCCATTGCAACATCTTGATCCGAGAAAAATTTTGAAACAACTTTGATAAACGCTTGATAATCTCGCCTGAAAGGATAATTCGAGGCTGTACAGTCAGATATTTTTGATGAATTTTATTGAAATTTATCCTGGGAAAATTGAAGAAATCGTCGATTCTGCATTTCAGTCATAACAAATCGGTTCTCTTCCAAATTATCCCTTTTAATTTTTCAATCATAAACTATGTCTTCTCTGCATAAAACATCACTTGTTGGAATCGACCCTTGCAATAAAATTCCCATAATTCGCAATGATTTAATTGTTTAATTTCGCTGTTGGCTATTCCGCGAAATTTAAGTTTTTTTTAATTCTAAATGAATTTAGACATCTCTCGATTCATAAATTTCTTTTATCACAGACATCTGATATGAAATGTTGAAATATCTCTCGCCGCGATTAGATTAGACCAATCGAACGGCTGTGCTTCGTTTCTTCAATTGTCCAAAATGAAAATCAACTCTCCAAGTATTAAAACACTTATTTTTTGATTAAGCTAAATTTTTGTGGAAAGTATTAATATAAGAAATACATTTGATCGTTACTATCAATTTCATTAAAATAGTACGCTATACTTCTTGGTAATCTCTCCCTACGTCGTTTAAATTTATTTTAGTTTTTGTCGTTTATTTATCAGTAGCAGAATGAACACGTGACTAGTTATAATGCTGACAATTTATAAGAACGAACAAAACTGAATTTAATGCGATGCAGTTGAATGTATGCAATTATTTATAAAATCATGTTCGAAATTATCGAAAATTTACCATCCTCACTTTCACCGCAGATTTCTATGAGTTTTTTATTTTCATTCTTTGACATCTTTTCCCAAATTTCATAATCAGTGACCAATTATTGGAATTCCTAATTCCCTCCCGATAAGTCGCTATGGTAATATTTTTACTTCGCATTCCCGAATCATTCCTACTTCGCGATAATTTTATATCCAGGATGATTTTTTTATGACTCGTAGATATTTTTAGCGCTATGAAAAGAAATGCACAATTTTCAATAGAAACATAAATTAAGCGTTGTTGTCGTATTATACTTCTGGATATTCCTCTCAATTCCTTTAGGAGATGGCCTCCGAAGTTTCAATTGCCGACCATCATTTGGTCGCAGAAATACCGTCAAACGTATCGAGTGATTGATTTGTACGAAGGCAAATGGAATTCGCATTATATGGGTACGATCTAAATCAGTTCTCTCCTTCATATTGAAGAGTTTGAATCTTCTTCTAACGAAACAGTTTATTGCTTAATATTTCAGAGAAATAGGGGCAACGATTTTCAGACGTAAAAAGTAAAATCTAGAGGTCCACGAAATGGATCAGCACTAAATTTTCATTTATTTACTTGCTATACTTGTATACGCTGTGGCGATATCACCTACTCTCAAAATATATTTGTCGAGCCGTAACTATAGTGATTCAAATAAATTCCTTTTTCTTTAGGTCAAAAGAGGATCGCTCGAGTGCCTCTTTAATCGTCATTTAGCGATTATAAATGCGTCATAAAGGTGACAGCGCAATTAGATTCAATAGCTAAATTGATTATTTACGTTATTAAATTTATGCCGAATGAACCACAGTTATATAAGGTTAATTATATTTGTTTTTTTTACTTATTTTCGGTCCGTGAAATTTTTGCTAGGAAAGTAAATAATAGCACCCATTTATTAACTTAATTTTCCTCTTTTCCCATTTGAGGAACTACATTAGCGAACATTTAGAGAATGAAATAATTCTCTCGAAAACACTTTTCATGTACTTTGTCTTGGACTAAACTTACATTTTCAGTTTCAATAATATTCTTCATTGACTTCATCAAACGATTTCCCCCTTTCGAAACATTTATTTACTGGAATTAGTTGGAGTCTTTATGAATCGTGGTTTCCTGTGCATCTGATGAAAGTTATGCATCGACTCCTATAGCTTACCTATTACTTATATACTACAATCACTTCAATATCAAGTAGAGATTTTCTATTTTATTCGAAAGTGCATATTTTTTCAACTCTTTTTGACGCCTTCTAAAGAATTCCATCGCTTAAATACGTCCAAGAAAGAACCACCAAATCAACACTCCCGCGTACCAAAGGAGATGAGCAATATATGTCGCGTGTCCACGAGGGCGCCAAGGAATGTCGTCGCTGGAGAATGCTTTCGCATGGAAATGCGTTGCCTAATTTGGAAATTGCTTTTATGAACAGTCGTCCTTTGAAAGAATTATTTGATAGGCTATTAAAAGAAAAGTTTTGATAGAAAAAATAAAAATCGTTTCTTTTACCCAGAAAAAGTAGTAATTCTTCGTTTATAGGTTCGCGAGACCGATTCTATTCCTTCTCAAAAACGTTGTAAGAAACTTGTGCTCATCTTTTGATATCTTGTGCTTCTCGAGGAATACCAGAGGCAGCTTCGACAAAGCGTCTAGTAAAGTAAATGCTTTGAGATACAAATGAAAAATATGGATAGGATTACTTGATTATATATTATTCATATATTATCCGTATATTATTTGTACTATATACGTGTTTATAATATACATAATTTTATCAGAAACTAGGGACACATGTACCAAAATTTTAAAAAAATGTTTGGAAACCGTTCTCTCCAAACGCACGAAATTCAATAAGTCACCTTACGTTTTGATCACACCATGTACATTGTTTTATTCATACATAATTCAAATATTTATATATTATTATAATAATTTGAACTTTAGAGTTAAATCTTTCTGCTCGTAGAGATGGATTCTGAAATGATTCTATACATCGTTACTTTTTGGTTCCTTGAATTCGCTGTGGCCATATCATGAACGAACAAGTTGATCGATTTTTGTCCATCGAGTCATGATTGGAGTCACCAACCAAGATATGTTTCGAAATACATCGGAATGAATGAGATTTTTGGGGAGAGATAATATTTATTACGTGTATCATCAGTCATTTTGAATTATTTGGCCAATTTGTGGGACTCGATGGATGACATCGGTGACAATTTGTTGAGCCCAAACTTGGATTATTTTGATCATATTGATTGTGTTCTTTTTAATTTGTTGTTCTTAAGAAGAACTCAAACCTCCGAACTATTTTCGTTTTACTTTACTTGGTGTTCATCATTTGTCGTTTGCGGCATCGAAAAATTAGAAAATTCTCCTATGTATCCGAATTAAGGTCCAATCTTACTTTTATAACCAGGAGTTTCCTTTTTTGATAACTTTTCTTTCATATAAATTTTGCTTTATAATCTATAAAAACAATGGATTTCGAAATTTATCGAATCTTCTACACAGTTTCGAATCGTTAACAAAGAGATATCATTTATCGCTGAATAATCTTCAAAGAACGCAGTTTTCTCGCGTTTCAGTCGAATGGTGATGTATAGTGCTCATTTGCCAATCGTTTAAATGTATTAATTAACTTAAACGTAATGTTCCATGATTGAAAAGACAATCAGCCCAAATCGCAGTAGCTTGTGAATTATAATCTTTCATAAGAAGATTATATTATCTACTGCTCTACTATCTTCTGAATCGCATCAAGAATTATTCATAATTGTAAAAAATATTTTTTCCGTTTCATTGAAAGTATGTTCACGAGCGGTCATTCAGCTTCGCCACTCGTGCGAATTCACGACGAATGAGATTCATCGCAGAATCAAACGCTTTCGCAGCTGAAGAAGATTGATTTGGAATCAACGATTTGAGTAATCGTACTTCAGTATTTTCGGATCCGTTAAAGTTTTATTTACAGAACAGGAATTGTAAGCAGTGAATGAAATATCAATATTCTATTCATAAAAGACCATAACAATGCTTCAAATGTATTCTTCTTTTAGGAGAGATCTTCGATACATGGTTCATCCCGAAATTTCCGGACGCCTTATCTAGAGGTGTTGACAGTCCATAGGTCCACGGCGTATCTCCAGACGGAGGTCGTTCAATTTTTAATACGTTTCGAAAACTTGATGTTACAATTTATGAAATTTTGAAAAAGGAAGTCCCATCATAGTTAAAGAAAATTATCTTATATTCGCATTATATATGGACGATTTAAATGAAAGAACAAAGCAAATCTATTTTGGACATATTTCAGGCAATTGTCCTGGATTTCGTCTCTTTTCCATTTGATTCCAGACCTCTTCGTCTATGACGTATATCAATTCCGAAGACGAAAAAAGCAGGAATAACCAAACTGTGAATAAAGTATTTTCCATTTCTTTATAAACTATTCCTCTTTTACGCTGATACCTCTTTTATTGGAAATAGATTATGTTTATACTTTAAATTCATCTTTCTTTGGAGATTCTTAAAACGGTGCAAATGTGCTTAATGTTGTTTTATTTTAGAGATATTTAAACGGGAATTTCGGCTCTAATTTTGTAAAAAGAGCGTTTTGCGTAGTTGAACGGGTACATTGTCCAAGATGATAGTAGAAAGGGCAAAAAGCAGACTTCTTAAATAGACTCTGATCCTCTTATCTGACGTGTACAGGTGAAGTCACTTTATCTTCCTAGATGCCTCCATCCACGTGCTCTTCGCAGTTGCCGTGTGCATTGAACAACGCACTAATTTTTTTTCATCTTTCAAGGAAAGAATGAGTAAATACTCCCCTTGATATTTTTTCTCGTATTTTACATTCGCACTAAGTTGTAATGGGGTCGCATTATATCTTCTGCAGAAGTTCTTATCCTAAATTTATTTTGAAAGGGAAATTTATCTTCTAATCGTCTATATTGCGCAGGTTTTTCACACCCCCCTTCTTCGTGGGTGTTTTCCTGCTATGGAAGTTTTTTCCCTAAGCTTCACTTGTGGTTTTTTAATTCCACAAATTTATTTATTTAATTTAAAATTTGATTAATTAAACTTTATAATACATAATTTATAATTAGACCGGGTTAAATGGAAGAGGAGACAGTATCAATTTCGCCCTAAAAAAGACGCTATTTCTATTATTCAAGTACTCTTCACTTGCTGGGAAGAGAATATTGTTTTTCTTATCTCTGCCTTAATTAAAAATCCATTTCCATCGAGTTCACATTCTAAGCAATATTTTATTAACACGAAACACTTTTTTAGTGAAAAAGGAATTGTATTGAAGAACTCTATCCTCCTATAAATCTAGGAAAATAGTTTAAATCTACACGATAGTGACTATCGTATTATATATAGGCATATTTTTAAATGCCGTGGACGAACAGTGTACGTTTCGCATAATCAAATCTTTCTAAAAGACTTCATAGCAAACGGTATCTAAAATCTGCATCTGAGATATGACGTACATTTGCTCTAATAATTTTTCTGTGAAGCTCATAATCAAGTAAAACTATTATCCTTTTATATGCGGACAAAAATAGGGATTTTCTTTTGTTTTGGATTTCGCATTCCTGCGCTGTATACGAAGTACAGATGAATGAAGAGTTTCTAACTTCGGAGAGCGACCACTGGAGCCACTCGTCCATATTGTTTAACGATATGCGTTTTGAGCCTTCAAAGTTCCACTCATTTAGGGGCTCCAACTCTTATAACAGAAACATGGCCCAATTCGAAGGCAGCGTTGGCTCAGTGTGAACCAGAGTAGGAATTCTACTTAAAATTTTCACTGCTTCAACAAGGTGTTGAAGAAAGCCGACCTATCTTACTGCTAATGGTTTTCGGGATTGAAAACTATGCGAAAAGAAAACTTGCTAGTATACTTCCATCCACTGCTTTTTACAAGAGAAAGTTTTCTTACTTCGAAACTATGGAAGTTGAGAATAAAGAACAATTATTGAGAGGAAATGAACTGAAAAAACTTTTTATTAAAATATGTGAACGTGTGTGATCAAGGAATATATGTCAACAAGGGTATGGAAGATGAATAGAAACGGATTTGTCATTATTTAGGCCAAGCATAAAGATGAAGCTGAAAATATATCTCTGCAGAAAAATATAGAAATAAGACAATGGGTATAAAGGCTCCTACTGCTCAATAGCTTTACATGATTTGTAGAATGGATTTCGTCAACTGTCGTTTTTTGCTTGACCGTATGTAATGATGTCAAATAAGAGTAAATGATGAAAATAATCTCTCTGTAGATCTTTCTATTTAACTTATAATAATAAATGTTATCGGTGGCGGCCAAGTGTTCGGAGTCCTCGAGGTTCTATTCGTGGCGGTTCTTTCTGAGATTTGTGTGTCAGTTGTCGGGGTCAAATTTAAGAGTGATATTATGATGAAATGTCGCCCTGATCAACAAAACAAATTATTATTATTACATAAGGTCATTTAAATTAAAACTAATTTAATGGGATTTCTCTTATTTACAACTAGTATGTCCATTTCAGTGTTAATGGTTCGTAAAACTTATTAAAACTCTACTTCTTCTAGCATACTCTTTTTTATTCAGAAAAATATTTCACATTAAAGATGATAGATGTTTCTATTAGAGAAATTAATGTATTATTCTCTTATCGCATAGTATACCAATCAACTTTCATGATTTGAGAAATTTTAAAAACGGTAGCTGAATATAAATTTGTTCTAACTTGCTTTGGATTCTGAATTAACGATAACACCAATACACATTGCTTTACTCACAGACTCTGAATCCAGCCCTTCCTTAAAAGTGATTTTCTCATGTCCACTCGAAGTACAATCCGTGTGAATATAATAGCATTTGTTTTATTCCTTTTGTTTGTCATCTTGGTCGCTTTCGGTATTCGTCTCCATTATCATTATGAAATCGATGAATATATATTTAATTGATATTTTCAAAATTCTACCACGAATTTAAATGTTTTACGATAACACCCAAAGACTTGAACGAAACGGATACTCTGAACCGTTTTACTCTGTATCCGAGAAAAACTATATTAAAAATGTAGTTTTTGGTTTAGTGTTAAAGACAAAGTGTTGAAGTAGCCCCTCTTTCCAACACATTTTCCTAAATCACTAATTTTATCTTTCCGCTCCATGTAGTGCTCGTGAGGTATTTAAATGGTTCCTCACCTTTGCTCAAAAGGTCCTCTAAAAATTTAAACATTGACTGTCGTTATGCATAGAAAACTGCAAAATGACAAGTTTCCGCATTTAAATCGCCCTTCAGATATATAATTACGAAATAGTTTAGGCATTGTTTTCTGCGGCTTTAATTTTCAAATTATCCTTTGCATCTTCTGCATAAGTGAACACTTTATTTAAAGAATAATTCAACAGCAGAAAATTCCATAAAAACGTTCAAATGTTCATTGAAAATAAACCGTAAACGTCTGTGATTTTTCCTTCGACATGCATCATGGAGAAGCAAAAGATTGAAAGAATTAATCTGCAAAACGGGAAAAGAATAACGCATCTTTTTGATTTCAAATCCGGTATTCTAGGAAGTCATTTTTATGCATTTTATTTGCCTATATCTACAGCAGAAATATTCAAGTTTTTCGTTGGAAAAGTATTAACGGTCTTTTTAATCCTAATAATTAATTATTTTGAAATAATACCAAATAAACTATAAGGATGGTTATAATTTCATAAATAGTTTAACATTATTTGATGAAGATATTATTAGCTTTGCGCTCTTTTTTTAATTAGAAGATTGTGCCTTTTAAAAATATTTTTCCTCACGATGAAAACAAATCTATATTGCACTGAGAATATTTCACGAAAGAAATACTTAAACGATAAGAAAGATTTACATTGAGCGATCTGAATTTTTTATTACCAAAACTTTTAATGCTGAGTACAACCTAACGCAGCCGATTTTTCCACCAATCGTTCATAATTTTTAAATCTGTGGCTGTTCTTCCAAAACGGATCGGTCTTTTGAGTAAAGTGAGTCAACAAAGTGACACTAAAACAACTAAGAAGCGTATCTTTCCTCGTTTTTTGAACTATTCCAACGTTCCACATGTGTCGGAGAGTTTCTTCTTTTGTTCGCACCGTTTACTTTGGCCATATAAAGAGAAGTGTGCGGACGTGTTCCTCGAGTTTCTGACCTCGGGTGTTAATTCTGTGCGTAATGTGACATGGGCAAAAGAGGTATGCATTCATATTTGTTCCCACTTCAGGAAGAATACTTCGGAAAGCTTGGTTTATAAGGCTTTTATTATTTTAATACATTTGCATGCGCTTGAAAAAATATGATCTGTAATTGACCGTAAATTTATGGCGAATTCTTTCAATTTAGCCAACTGGGCATATTTACTCATTTTGAAACAAAACAATTGTTACTTTGAAGTTCATATCGAAATGAATCTTCTATCGAGAAATAAATAAGTAAAGGAGATTTTTGAATTACTTTTAACACTTAATTATATTCTTATTTCTTTAATACTGAGATATTTCTAAGACTGGATTAAAAGTGCATATGAAGCATCTGAAACGGCATTATTTCTTTTAAAAATGAATGTTTCCTACAAAATACGTGAATAGAATATGATGGATATTTATTATTAAATACGATGGAATACTATTAAGAAATTGTTTAAATTAAGAAATTAGATGTGAGTGAATATTTTGAGAATGTAGGAAAATCCTTCAATGTTAAAATTTTGTTTGGTACATTTGAAATGAAATCCATTTTATTTAAGTCCTAATTCCTTCTCGATTGGCAATCCTTCAGCAAATTCTAAAAAGAATGTTTATACGCACTGTTCTTTCATTTATGAATTTATGGATATTTTAAAATATCTGGACATAAAATATCATTATTAAAGTTTAATAATTAAATACCGGAAAAACAGCGTTCAAAATGAGGTTTATGGAAGATGGACTTCAATCGTAGACTGTATTTTTTTAATACTGACAATGAGTCGGTTTTTAACCAGACTCGATTTGATGATAATTCAAATGAATGCTCAATTTATAGAATCAAATTAAATTTTAAATTATTTTAATAAAAATATGTATGTTTTCATGAAATATGATTGAGGACTGCTATCTGAATATAAAGACTTAATATTACTCATAAAGAGGCGAATAAATTTCCTTAATTTG
This sequence comes from Pantala flavescens, assembly GCA_020796165.1. Classification (NCBI taxonomy): domain Eukaryota; kingdom Metazoa; phylum Arthropoda; class Insecta; order Odonata; family Libellulidae; genus Pantala; species Pantala flavescens. The sequence continues at coordinate 3,057,059 of CM036880.1, forward strand.
AAACTATTAATGTTCAGTGGACCATAAAGTATAGATACTGTTTTTTATTAGCAAAGGAGTGAGAGGTGGAAACAAATTCGTGTTTGTAAATAAAGTGAAAGTCTTTCTTAGTCCACGTAATCTAATATTCTCTACACATCAATATATTTGCTTTATGGTATATTCGTGGTAGTTCTTCCGTTACACAAGTCTTCTATAAAAGTTTATTATGCCTCAAGAAGTCGCATTTTCTGTTTTCGAAGAAATGAGGTGTCTCTAGATTACATTTAAGTTTCCTTATCAATCCTATTTTCGTACTAAAGTTTTATCTAACTTTTCTTTGAACTTCCATAGGATGATGGAGGAAGATCAGAGTGTTCACCACGGCTACGGGGCCCTGTCGTCTTCCTATCATGCAACCCCTTCCTACGCTTCTGCCAGTCCTCCGTACGTCCACAATCAGGTGTTTCACATGCAACCAGAACAGGCGCCTTCTTTGGCGGCCTACCCGCCCGCGACCATCTCGCCCTACCCTGCGTCCTCTTCGCCCCACCGACTCTACACCGCCTCCTCGCCGGGCACTCTCTCCCCCGCCGCCTCACCCTTCGTCCATCCCGGAATGTACTCCCCGGGAGGGTCTGCAAGGGCTTTCTCCCAAATCCAGCACCAGCAGCAGTGTGCATCGATCGAGGAGGGCGATTCCTCCATGGTGCCCATGTCGCAGATGCTTCCGGGACAGTGGGGTGACGACACGGAGAGGAGCGAAGACGGTGCACGGAGATCCGCAGCGGAGCAGGGAGGCCCGGAAGAGGGACAAGAGAAGAGCAAAAAAGAGCAGAGGATTCGAAGGCCGATGAATGCTTTTATGGTTTGGGCTAAAGTGGAAAGGAAAAAATTGGCGGATGAAAACCCGGACCTCCACAACGCGGATCTCAGCAAGATGCTGGGTGAGTACCTTCTTTTCGTTGCCCCAAGGTGTGATAGAACAATCCAGTTCATTGCGCATAAATGGACGCTTTGGGTTGGAGATTCGCTTTCAGTGGTATTGCATTTCACACAGTGTTTTCGAGAACGTAGGGATCCGTGGAAATAAGAGAAATATTTTTCGAAAGCTCTTTTAAATTAAAGAACGTATTTATTTTTATATGAATGAAACCTTTTCATTAAACTTCTCTAGAAAGTTAAATTAAACTCTAAACTGTAGAAATCTAATTTATGGGGTGGGTCGCCCATAATTAATAACTTTTCCTGAAATATTTGAAATGTAGCGAATGTAAGTAGTATTTCCAGTTTTAAGAGAAAATAGCAAACCCAAAGGAATCAAGTCAAAATCGAGGATAAACACCAATTTAGTTATCATATATATTTTATTACGCAACTTATTTATGATGGGCTGTGAGCACTCAAGAGTATGTGTCACTAAATTTATATTTATGAAAGACTTTGAATGCGGTCAACTCGGGATATAATGCTATAACGCACTCTTTGGAGCACTTGCACCGCCCTCCTGCCGCACCGTGGGTATCTACATAGATATAGGTTCCATAAAGTAAAGCAATTTTAACGTAAGAGATACCTTTAAACGCGATGAGTCTTGTTGTTCGTACTCATTTATCTTTGAATTTATAGATCAGTCGGTGGCAGATAAATTTGTCAAGATAAGATTTATAAAAGAATGGATCCCAAGTGAATCACAACAGCTTTAATCATAAATTTTTAAACGCAGTTATCTTATCTTAAAGTATAAATTGTGTTCGGATGATCCTCGGATAAGATATTAAAGACAAAAGTATGACAAAAGAACTAGTTATATATGTTATCATGGCCTATCACTTTGGTATGCAGATTAGATAGACTTCATATTGAATTTCGATTCCCTTTATTTCTCATATATTCTTTTTTCGGTAAATTTGAATCTTGAGTTTTGTCCATTTTATATATCCTGAGAAAAGTACAGAAGCTTTTTTCTTGAGATGGAAGTGAATTCTGAAATCAACGTATCGTTTGTTTACTTCTTCATAATCACAAGACGAACAGACGTGCGAAGGACTTGGCACCTCTTTTTGCGAAAGTAAATCGCATTGAGAACTTTTTGAATGACTACGTTGAGCTGCTATTTCATTTGAGTCAACGGAAAGTTATGAAACATTTATTGATTGTTTATCTTTTGAACATCGCGCATATAAAAATAAGGGGATTAAAACATTGCGTCGAGATGAAAGTTAGAGAAAAATTCTCTCGTGCATTTAGGAACAATAGAATTTTAAAGAAAATAAGCGTTCAATGTATAAATTCAGTTAACGGATGATTTATAAGAAGTCACATCGAAAAGCATCGACTGTTGAAAACAGTCAATAGATACAATTGGAATAAAGAATGGAAGATATTTCTAAGAGTAATACAAAGTGTATGTATAGATAGTGTTTAAGAACCAGGGAAATGCAGCTATAACACAGGTATTCGTGAATCGGGGTTTGAAATGTAATGGGAAATAAGTCCTAAATATCGGTAGATTAAAGTTGAAAACATACTTTTTAGATTCATATTGAAACCCCAATAAAAGAAAAATATTACATCAAAAACGAGGGAATGTATCCCTAAATGATGTTTTCGAAAGAATGCGGAATCTGATTGATATCATGAGAAAGCGGAATCGTCTTTTTCGAATCGATAATGGCAAATCTGTGGTCGAATGGGCCACACGTGAAAGAAATTCGAGGAATCGATGAGAGTGGCCATTTAACCAATTGAGATAACCGCATCCCGTTTGACGCCAATGGGAGGTTAATGAAAAGATGAAAAAAAGACAATAAGGGTCATTTGTGATCGATGACGTGATGCTGAGTTATTCACGATCCTTCGACTCGCGTTGGAATCTCTTCCGTTGCCAATGTCCTCGTTCTTTTCGGAAATTCATCCAATGCAGTATCCATTGCTTATTCATTCTTTCCGTCATAAAATCCATAGGGTTCAATTTCATCCTCTGGGAGTCTAGTATTTTCATTGTAAATGTCTTATATTAAGTCGGTTTAAAGTAAATAGAGATGGTATTTCATTAAGTTAAGAATTTATTCTTCAATTGAACGAAAATCATTGGTCTCCTCGGATCACGTCTTTTTTATTTATATAGCATCAAGAAATACATGTTGAAAACTCCGAGAATCAATTAGAGTTCATTGTTTTACAATTGATGGACTTCAAATTTTTCGATCAATGCTTAAGACGATTTCAACGTAGCTTTTGTTTCCATTTTCTCTCAATTTTTGCTTCTTTCATTCATTTCTTGTTAATATGTCTCAATCGAAGAAATGAAAGTAAAATTTTCGTATGTATTTGTGCTAAAACTCTAATACGGTAGCGAAGCATATCTTAGAACAATTTTTACCCCTAACAATAATAATATAGATTACTATATTATAAAATAATATTATAGATGCTTAAGAGTTTGTATTATATCTCTAAATTTTCATTGTCTCATAGATCGCAATGAAAAGAAAAATGACTTCCTTATTTTCTTAGTTTCATTTATTGGCATCGCTGAGGGAACCCGTTTTTGATCCGAGCATGATTTGAAAAGGCATTCACTCATAAATACGTACTTTTCACGTTCTCTTCATCATCTTCACAGTGGAGTTTCCCACGCCCAAAATCGATGTGGTCATAGTTTTTTACTCGAATTTCAAAGGAGTGCCACAAATTGTAAGTGCTTATAAAATGGTATTCCGTGAAAATCGTCGCAAAATGGAACCATTTTGCGGTGAATTAATTTGATGGTGAAGCACATCCGATCACGAGCACATCCGAAAAACGATGTACTAAAAGAAATAAATTTGAGAATTTTTAACGGCTATCCAACGAGCTATTGATGCCTTCGTTGAATCAACCGAGTCTTTGAGCAGAGCAATTCAGTTTAATGGTATCAGCAAAATGAAATAATTCAGTTTATATAGTGTACAATATAAATATGCAATGATGTAGAAGTATGACCGTTGTAACATAAAGTAGTTTGAAATTGTATAACATTTCTATCTTCCGTTAATAAATTTCACAGAGGAAGGAGTCGTTTTGTGGAATTCCATCTTCAGAATACACTTTAGACCGCTTCTTATTCTTGTGTATTCTTATCTTCCGTTAATTCTTCAAAAGAGCTGCTGTCATGATCTTTTCCCTTTTTATGGTATATATTTCCGAATTCTTAATTGGTAATGTGATGCGTTTCAGCTCTTTTTGTCGCCCTTTGCCGGCCTCGTCGGCGGAATGGTTAGAATGCTAATCTTCTAATGCTGAGGTCCCGGGTTCAAATCCCGGCTGAGGAGGAAATTTTCCCCTCAGGGTCTGGATGTCTGTGACGTCCGTTGTTGAGTTTAAACCACACTGTAATTGTCTCGAAAGAGGATGTTTGTGCGGTCTTTGTTAATAAAAAAAATAAATAAAAAAAGTTTACTCTCCCAAATATTTAAATTGTAATTTTGAATCTCCGAATTCGAATTCCGAATTGTAATAACATTGAACACCATAAACATCCATATTTCGAGAACTTATATATTTTTAATAATTGAAATTTTCCGTTTGTTTGTGATTGATTGTGAGTGATTCTGTTGAACGATTTGGATATTGGCATAACTGATAAATTTCACTTAGACTGAAAATTGAAAAAGTCAATTTCATAGACTCAATGTGAAAGGCTTATTCTAATGTTACAGGTGTACTTCCTTTGGAAGTACGCATAAAGTTATTTCACCTTTTTAAGTTCGGTAAAGCAGTTCTTATTTAATTATTTTTATAAATTTTCGTAGTATAGATATTGATAAGTTCTTAACTTAATTTCGTAGTATATAAATTGGTCATCTGATGTGGAAAACTAGTCGTCCCGCATTTTCTTCACATTTCCCGTTGCATTTTCATGAATTCCTGCAGAATGATGCTATACACAATTGGAACTCTTACTATTTACTTCAATGGACTAATCGCTTTGTTAAAATGTGTTACCGAATAATAAAGAGTGGTGGAATGCGAGGAAATGGTTTAGTGAAACTTCGACCCACACGTTCGGAGGAAATCGATTTCCAGACGCAACGGATCTATTTAAGGAAATTCATAGTTTTTCAATCGCATATTAGAGAAAAGAGCCGAAATCTGAAGAAACGGTTTCTCTCGATTCCTGGGAATTCTTTGGGATTCTCTCGGAGATACAATTTTCCGTCTCATCTCCGCAAATTTGCTCGTTCACAGGTTTCCGTTTTATTCGATTATTTTAATAGGACATTTTCTTCGGATTCCTCCTTCATTCTTATATTATGTTAGAAAATTTTTTATTAAATTTTGAATAAAGTCGTTCCTTCTCAAATATAAATACCGTAGCTGCATTTGTATTTTGTCTCGTTTTCGAATTATTGTTTTCTCATTTCTTCTGTCTATGATATTAAGCTCTAGTTATTATGCTTAAAGATCGGGTTATTAAGTTACCAGTTTTCCACTGTTAAGGATTCGAACCCGGGTTACGTCTTCTTACGAGTACCACTGGAATATTCTCTCAAATGGATATTTGGCAACGTCGAACGCAAAAACTTCTTGCTAATCTCTTAAAAGTAAAGTTTTGTTTTGATTCACTTATAGATGATGCTTTCAGATTGGAAGGAGGGAATGACAAAATTATCATTGCATTCTCAGCCAACAGTAATCATCATTTTAGTGTTTCACTAATTCATAAAATAATTATGCACATTTTATAAATATTTTATTTTAATTTTGTGAATGTACGTGTACGAATGTAACAGAGATAACCTTATCTTAGTTCCTTTTTCTGTTTATGAACATTTATATACTTTTGTGTACATAAATACGATGACATAAGTTCTTCATCTCGAAATTAGATGCTTTACCAAATTATTACCACGAATGAAGATCAAAGTAATAATTTACGGAATTTAGGACTATTTGCATTATTTATAAATCGTGTTAATCTCATCGAATGAATTTAAATCAATATGAAGTAATCGATGAAAATCAAATAGTAAATGACGTGGAATGAAAATAATTTACTTTTCAGGAATTATGTATTTAAAAACTTCGGTTAGACACAAAACTGATGGAAGCTTTATTAGAGATGGATCTTTTTAATTCTAGATGTTTCTGTTTTGCAAAATCATTGTTTTTGTATTGATAATTTATTCGTATCCGAGAAAGAGCACCTTTCAATATCCAAATTCGACTCTTATTTTCATTCCAAATCTGTGATGTTTTGCATTTCCGATGAACATTAATTTCTAGGATTCATCTTTTTCTAATGTAAATGATTTATTTATCCATAGCGCATCGCACCGTTACAATAGGTCGTATAATCGGCAATGAAAATAACCGTTAATATGCGACATCTCTTACGTTATCCACTTTTACCATTGTCTTCTCATTTAACAGTTTCATCTCCCTTTTTAATCGCCATTGTTACCCCTACGTGCATCTCTTACCAACATCCCGCCATAACAATAGGAAGCCCTAGAAACTTATTTATTTAATGCACGTATGAAAAGTGACCGATTTTTTTGCTTTAACTGAACAATAATTTCCAAAGAATAAAAATGCGGGCATTTTCAAATTCCTTTTTAACTCCTTTGGACTTCATTTACCATCTTATGCAAAACCTAGTGAACGAAGGGTCTTCATCGGAACATTGACATTCCGTCATCATGGATTCGTTTTTTCATTTTTTAACAAAATGTATCGAATTTTGCCTTGATTTTATTATAATATTATAAATTTATAATCGCAAATGAATATACTGCATTCGGACAAATGAATGTCCATCGAACCATCCAATTCGACTCAAAAACATAATTAATGCAGCAGGTACGTGAACAAAGTCTATTAAAAATCTGTGTTTCTTGTAGGAACAAATGGATTTCAATTTCAGTGAGAATGGCATATCCAAAGAAAGGGCCCTTGTCATTTTTAGTAGTATAAATTCTAGTACTAAAAAAAATTCTAGTAGTAGTCTTATAAAGACAAAACCTCTAAATAATTGTAATATAATTACTTATTAATGGAGACCAAAGGTCACATTTCTATTCTATAACTATTTGTATTGATATTTGGACCTAAAAGACAGATTACTTTTTTAATATCTTTTTTCCCAATCTTCTTTGGAATTCTATGATTTTTTATTAGTAAAAAGCCCTAAATATTGCAATTGTGGTTAATTTAACTATAATCCTTCTAATTCTTATTCTATTCCTGTGAAATCAGTGCTCACGATAGGAATGTACTCTTCTGCGAACTGCAATACAGACTATGCTAAATAATAACTCTAAAAAACCCAATGCAGCATAACGATTTATAAAAACCAGCCACGCAGAATTTCCTGGGGCTGTATTCCAAAAATTGCCATTGTTCTGTAGCGAAACCCAGCAGCTCATTGGCGGCATGAGGTCAAAGCGCACATGTTGTGCTTTAGTCAGCGGCAGGATTGCGCCTATGTTATGACAACATGGCGATCAGCCAGTTTGGATGCCAAGAATCGAATAAGTTAGCCGCTTTTAATACGCCTCGTGCTGGATGACGAACGCCCTAGATAAAAGTTTTTCCGCTAATATCCCGATGAAATGTCGTAATTTGCGATTCTTTTAGTATCTGAATCGCATTAATAGAATATCTCTTCGAATTTTTAACTTCACTAATCGTGTTCAAATTCGTTTTCAGATATTTAAAAGTAAAATCGTTCAAATTTTTCTAGCGAAAGGTTTTTTGCCGAATACATAAATGGCATACCTGCACAAAAGGAAGGCATTTCATTGCATCTTTTTTTATTATTACATTACATAGTAATATAATAATAAAAAAAGATGCAATGAAATGTCTTCCTGTTGTGCATAGATACTGTAGTTACAATGTATTAAATGCTTGGAATAGCTATTAAGGGATGGATCCCATTGGTTGATGCTTAAAGGGAGTCCGTGGAGGAAGTAAAGATATAATATATTGCCTCAATTTGATAAACTATTGGCACAGAATACATAGTATTGCAATAGATGGTTCAGAGGAGATTCCAATCGTCGTCTCTAATCTCCAGTGTAGCGAAGGCGAATTTAGAAATAAATTTCTCGGTTTGTTTTGAAATGATTATTGTTCAGATCAATATGTGTTTCCGTTGAAACAGAATTTCATAAATGAACAACGGGAAATTCATTCGAAGGAGATTTCATTAATGTTCTTCGGCGAAGCAAATCCTGTGACAAATCCAATGAAAATCAAATTAACTCCTTATAGTTTCATATTTATTGATGAATCGGAAATACAAAGAAAATTGTTTCGAATATCGCTAATTCAATGTATTATCCTTGTTCTTACAAATATTTTTAAGATGCTTATAACTGATTTATGTCGTAATATTTTGGTTTTATTTGGTGTTAAAGAGTTTTATAGAGATTTAAAGTATGTAAATGTTTTAATCTATAGAGATTAGGTTAAATATGTAAAGCTCATCTACAGTTTATAATAATGTATAATTTTTTTAATGACTGACATATTGAAATCGATACCAAATATCTGAACTAAGTATATCAAAAGCAACTAAACAGAATCAAAGTACATATCCAATGGCCAATTCTTTGTAATCGTTGAATGCAGCTCGTGAATCCCTAAGTTTATGGATCTTTACAAGAACAGCTTTATTCTAAACTTTATGCCATCGTATTACTATGACGATTTTATACTAAAAAACTCTCTAGCGATGCATGGAGAAAATATTTGGATTTCAGTTCAAGAATTATATGGAATTCGAGGAGACATTCATTCCTCAAAAATATCCAGCATCATCACATTAGTAGAAAAACTAGGTCTAATTATATTAACGAACAAGATCTGTATGCATTGTGCTAATCATAATTTTCAGTAACACATAAGGATAAAGTGTAATATTGTTGCGACATAATTCCTCGTAACAATGAGTCACTTTCAGGTGCGCACGCGCATCAAATGCTGACGATGGATTCATGTGATGCGTGACTTTAAACTAATCCCACTGTGAAGAAGGGTACAAGAGTGTAATTCATGGAAAACGTCTGTCGGTATTGAATTTCTGCTTGTAAGAGCACAAATTGAAATCTAAACCGATTTACAATTATTACCGAGTGCAGATATACACATAGACAGACTACTCACAGCTTTATTCATATATTTTAACTACTTTACTTGCATTTACTCACTTTGAAAGGAAGCCACTTCGGTAGAATAATTTGTCGCGCAATTCCACTTCGGGTATTCGACGGAATGTATAAGAAATTCGATGAGACGTTACTTCATTATTTCTATTCGAAGCATGGTTGAGATCCGTAAATCAATAAAGCGAATAATATTGCACTTTAAATAAATTACGAATAACTTTTTAATGTAACTGTCAATAACAAAGATATTCATTTCGATTTTCACTTTTTGATTCAATCAATGACGTGAAAGTCACGGTTCGTATAAAAGTCTTTCAAAGTAATTGTTTAACATAAAAAATCATTCGATTTCGAGAAAATCTATGGAAAAGGGGGAAAATGAGACAAATATTTGAGGGAAAAGAATAATTGAAGATAATAAACGTAAAACATCTTTATTTGGAATGAAATTGAGATTAAAGACTCTCCCATTTAACCCTTTATCATACATTAATTCATCAGAACTCAACTTATGCGTAAAAGCGAGAAAATAATGTTGATTCCAAAATTCGGATTGAAATCTGAATATTGAGGTGGACTATCGAAGGACATAAGGCGGCTCTTCGAAAAGAAGAACCAAAATTCAAGGCGGCAAATATCTCACAAATTACTCCTTATTTTCTCTGTCATTTTCCAATGACCCTTCGACCCCATCCTTTTTTATTTTCTCCGGGAGACTCGTTTGATGGAACACTTCAGGACATTGCCCTTCTTCCTTTTGTTTACGATAAATACGTTTCATAGGCATAAATACAACGGGAATATCACGTTCGTACTAACATAATGAGTTAATGCAAGAGAAACAGAATTGTATATAATTAAATTACAAATATGGAATTGAATACTATTTCAGCGACGTTTGTTCGAATTGCAAAAGTGAGACTCCGAGTAATGCAGTCTACAAGTGCATCCAAGTAATTATCCTGCCGATTAAGACTAAAATTCGTGGGCTCGAGGTCGTACGCTGCGAAGTACTGTTACATAAATATTGTCGCTATGAAAAGTATGTGATAAAATTTCAACACAAAATGATAAAATTCCTAGGTGCAAGTTGAATTGGATTTATTAAATACTTACGGAATTTATAGTTTTCTTATAAAGTAATGGTATCATTTTTTTACTCGGATTGCAATTTCGGTGTGAGATGAAATCTTAATGAATAATTAGAACATGAATGAAACTTTGAAACTAATACAGAAATTTGTTTTGATAATAGGAATTGATGGAAGTATTTTGTCTCGTACAAGGTTATGAAAATCCGTATAGTAGCTACAGTTTCACATACAACTTCGAATATATCTATCCAAACTACTTTTTTCATCTTTCAAATTGTAATGTGTGTAGATTTTAAATATAAAAATATAGCTTTATCTGTATGATTTTCTTTAAATTTAAATCAAAATATATTTGTAAGTCCACGTGTATATACTATCAATTTCTGGATAGAAAATACCTCTTTATAACATGACATTGGGATGAAACATTCGTTGAACATGAGATATATTTCTATAGATATGCTTTTCCGCTAAACAAAAACACCTCTGTCTCTTTATTATGAATTTCATACAGACGTGATTGTTTACTCCTTATGAATATTTATAATTAGAAAAATAATTGATTTATGATGATTTTTGAGTGCATTAGCTCTTCTCAGAGCAATTCCTTTTTCAAATCGAAATGGAGGATAGCACAAGGAGAATAAAACTTCGTAGATCACTTTGGGAGGTGTAAAAATTCTCTTCCCTTTTTCTTTTCAACTTGTCATTTGGTTTGCGGCCAATCACTGTCATTTACTTCGACCCTTGCCCTCGGATCCGTCCCTTATCATTGACAGACGCCGGCCCGTGAAAATAAAGAAATTGGAATGAGTCACCTATTTATCGATTACTACTCAAATGTACCTCCTTTTGCTTTTCGTGAAATTCTATAGTTGGTCATCTAATCCGCAATATTCTTAATTGTGTTTAAATATATTCTTGGAAATATCGAACTAGATTTAAAATTGGTGTACAATTGTATGCGTTTTATTAGTCTACTCAAATCATCTTTGTCTTTAAGGCATCGTTATTGATGGGACATTTTTCATTATCTATTCCGTAAAAATGAAAACTGCAGTTAATTTTATAAAATCCAACGAATGATAGTTCGATATTTTCCATTTATCGAAAATTAATTTTTAATAATTTACAGTATGTATATCCTCAAATAAAAACATGAAATTTGTGAAATAGGTAAAATTATTTGGTTCGAATCTATTTTTAAACTACTTTGCTACTTTTTAGTCTATAATCCACCATGTCTAACAGTTTTGCGACTAAATATTTTTGAGATTATTTTTTTATTAATAAAGATCGATAGAGTGAATACTGTAATTCCAAAACCTAAAAATTGTATTTCTGAAAACATTTTGTTATTATGGTCTATGGAGAATATAAGGCAATCGCGTCAAATACCGATGTTAATGTTTGGAAACATCCATTGAAAAATTTTCATCATTTAAAGTAATTCAAATTTCATCGATTGTAGCAAATTTACGTTCGTTTTTTTCATGATTATTTGTCTTTATATTTATCAGTACTTATTAATTGTTATTTTTTAGAGCATTGAATTATATAATGTTTCCTCTTATATTAATCGAATACGAAATCTGATCCTTTTCTCTCTAATGCATTTCGGAACTGTTATCATTGTACATCTTCTCTTTTTTTATGCATCAGAATAAATCTCACTGTAGATGATTACTTATTTTTTACTCTCATTATTTTGACTATGGATTTCTGAATATTGCATATTATCCGTGGAGATAATCTCTTTCTGTGAAATCGCAAATCTTCCCTGAATCATTGTTGTGAACAGAGCCATTTTCGATTACTTCTTCATTTAATCTCCACCGAATATTACTTTAGAATTAAACTATTCCGGTCATTCGAAAAGAGAACATAAATTATCTCTTTTTCTATAAAGTTTTTAAAACCATTGAGTTAAAGCTATATTTCAAAAAATATAATTTGATTTTTATATCTCAATGATTTACATAAGTTATGTAGAAAATTAACGGTTTTTACCAATCACACATTTTTTAGATAGTCTGTATAATTCTGTCCAAAATTAACTTTCCCGTTTACATTTTAAACTTTTCTGTTTTTTTAATTTATGAAGAAGCAACGGATGTGAATCGTAATTATTGATTTTGTTTGAATGAAACTAATTTTGAAATATAGTGATAAAAAGGTGATTCATTTATTTGAAATCGGCCTTCTCAGATGTTATGCTCAAAAGTTTCTATTCGGCAGAAAATTAGCAATATATTGTACCAAATTTTAAAATATCTATTTCGAATTATAAGGCCTCAAAGATGATAATCCACAAACCGAGTGAAGAATGCCGTCCCTCTTAGGTCTGCTCCAATGACATTGCTTTCGCACTTTCCAATCGGATATCGCTTTCCGCTCGTCATCTCGCTGCGAGAGACGCAACAGGTGGATCGATCAGTGTCGGAGGTGATACAGCAACTTCTGTGGACCCTTCAAAAGAAGACTTTCACGTGAAAGCAGACACGATGCACGTCGTTTCTCATATCTCAGGTTCATTTGAACCGATTCCCAACAACTACGAAATATTCTGCATTAATTTTTATACGAAACGTTTTATGTGAATGATTTTTCCTACATAGGATTAGTCTTTATTGAACGAACAATACCGAAACTTGATTGATGTATGTTTGGGCGTCTTTGTATTATTTTTTTGGGCTTCATTTTACGCTAAAATGAAAGTCGTATTTTATCCGCACAATTGCAAGTTAAATCGACTCTTCCGTGTTTTCTTATCTTATTACTTGTAACCATTTATTGCAGAGAAAACTTAACTTTGAAGCGAAGTGTTTCTAATAAAATTTGTAAACCATTCACATGTGAGAAAACATGCGCAACGAATACAATCAAATACGGCGTTCTCACAAACATAGGATTCAGTTTTAATAGATGTCAGAAAGAAATTAAAGTTTGGTTTAAGTTTACGTATAATTTTAGATGACAATGAGAGTTACCGAATTTAATTAGATTGCGATAATTTTCTGATAATTTTAAATGAATTACTTCCAGTTATTGTTAAATATAACTGAAACATATGTATACTATGCCACAGTATTTGATTAACTGCGCGATTATATACGTTTCTAAATTCGGCCGACGGTTGAAATATTGTCTTTTCCATCTTTATCCAAGAATTAATTACATATTTGTTGATTCAGTTTTACACTATGAAAGTTTATTTCTTTCAAACTGCATTGAGCATTGGTTTGGGGAAAATTAGTTTTACATTACTGGACGTCTTAAATATATATAAATTACGAAAGATGGTTATGAGCGCTTTAAATCTATCCTTCCATATCCCTCTTCAACCTCATAGAAACTGGAAAAATAAATCCGCCGTGATTTGCCCTCTCTTTAAGTGCCTTTCCAAAGGTCGAAAGAGGTCCAGTTGTACTCTCCACGAGGATACTCTTCTCCATCAGATTAGCCTTTGCGTTTCACGCGATTCTCTTTTATTCCGAGATATTCCGTCGCATTCTATGCGATTAATCAGTATTCGAATGCAACTTGTTAGTACCAATATATACATTGGAAAGGGACGAAAAATTAATCAGACAATATTCAGACATATCGTGAAATAGAGGTAGTTCCCGAAATAGAGTTGCGATGTTTTTACACCTTTCTTATTTCCAAGATCATTATGATGCGAAGATATTCGGTTTATTGAAAAAGATTCTCCAAAAGTTCTTGAAATTATTCTTTCGTTAAGAACGATTGAATGGATTTAGTTTAAATGACAATGTGGGTATCTTCTTATTTGCAAGCACTCTTGATGGTCATCGAAATTACACTGTTTATGAAAGGCACCTTTACACCGATGAGCGACTTCTTTAAATATGTGTAATTGAGATAATAGATTAAGAAAATCGATCACGCGATGAGATATCGAGTAATCGATTTATTATGTTATATAAACATTTTTATCGATTAAATGTTCAGATGAAGTCTCTTTCACTTGGCGATTTCTGTCATCAAAACGCAATGGCGATTTCAACGAACAAGAACCTCAGTTGTAGAAACTTAACGAATAGTTTTATACTAAAAAGAAATGATATTTTCAAAAGTAAATACGGAGAATATCTCTTAATGGCATAAATATACCAAAACATATGGCTATGAAAGATAAAATAATTAAAATCATAGATATGATAGACATCGTAACAGTTTCATATCAAATAGCTGAGGGTTAATTCAAGATCAATTACGTTGAAGCGACAGGATTGTATTATTAGCAAGGTTTCGAAATTCCACTGACGTTTCTGACCGAGGTTAATATTTAATAGATTTTTAGTTTTCTTTTAAATATCCACTTTAATTGTAACTTCGCCTGTAACGATAAATACAGTTCATTCCCATAATTTTCAACGAGTTTCAGTTAAATTTATTTTCATCGAAAATAAAATATTTGAAGCAATGGATAGTAATCCAAAACTTTAGAAAGCCCTATGAAATGAACGTGGGAACATTTTAACTCAACTTCGCATGGCCTTAAAAGAGGTTAATATTATGAATGTAGAACCATTTCGTTCGCACCATCCCAAGTGTAATTTAGACGCATTTTTCTCCATATTCACGGTCTCAACAGTATATTGTGAATGGAAATTATTTTAATTTTGATTCTGAAATGTATTTCCATTTCGTCAGCCAAAATTCAGCTCTATTTTACAAAGTACGTGAAGATAACAGTTCTTTCTTGATACACCCACCAACAAGATTGTTAAGTTCTTGTTTCAGTGGATGGAAATGTGTAGAAAATTCATACATTTAATACATATCATAAATTAGCTCTTACAGTAATTTCCTTACGTATATGAAAATCAAATATGTTTATGTATTATCAACAAATGGCTTTATAAAAAGTACGAGCGATATATGAAGTCCCTAAGAATCAAGACTTCCTATCGTAAGATTTCCTTCTATCAAAGGTGTGATATTTGATTCTACAGAGGAAACAACGGTGATAAGGGAGTTGTTTGCTGAACTCCGTAGGAATTTTACGGCAATTCGTTTTTTAGAAGTTGATTTCGTAGCATTTGCAACTTATGAACGTATATAATTATATATTTAAATTTGAAGTTCATCAGCCTTTACCTCAATACCTTTTTCTCCAAATTGAATTTTGGCGATTTCTGAATAAGAATTTCTATTTCTAACGTCCGAAGTATAAAAAACGATCCTTCTTGGTCCATATGAAACTATTTCAAATTTATTTCTATAGCTTACATTTGTAAGTATATACTATATTTCGAAAAATATTCTTGCGATTTTGACTTCATTGGAGTTCGGTAATCCAGTATTTCATCGATACAAGTTTAAGTTTTTCGTGAAATTTTGCAAACAAAATTTTTCTCGTAAATAATATAATTTTTCGAGTGAAATTTGTCATCTCTTGGTTCAATTGGGTGCTGTTTTTTAACATAAAATTTCATCACTTTTTTGGGGAATAAAATCATGGTGTTAACACAATCAATAACCTGATATGGAATCATCAATCTGACACCAAAAAGTGTGCGTGGACTTCAAACCCTTGAAAATCTGGAAAAAAGTCCGAAAAGACCTGTTTTTGAGTATTCAATTCCCTTGGCTACCGTTTCGATGTCCGATTGTTTTGCAAAGGTTGGTTTTGTCGAACATAAAGTACGTCGGCTAATATATATTGCTAATATTTCTTATGGTGTGAAATTAGATTTCTCTGTCTTTATTACCATCGTCATATTTTATCATTTTTATCCATAACATTGCTCGAAAGGTGCTGTAGATAATAAAATAGCGAACTTTTCATCGAATCGGAGCAAAGAGATCATAAAAGTTCGTTCGCCCATAGCGTGTGTGTGTGTGCTACCTTCGTGCGACTTTTCTTGTGGGAAAGACAGATGCACATCGAAGTCCCACGGACAAAAGAATTAATTGTGGCCCTATTCCCGCTCATTAAAAGCTCCGCCGCGTTTATCATCCGTGAGATACGCTTCTTATACAGTTGGATTTTTTCATCTGCCTGAAGTACCGTTCCATCAGATTAAACAAACGCCTTTCCGCGTTCTTTGTACTTCATCTAATTTACTTTTAATTCGCTCCATGATTAGCTAAAGTTGACTTTATAATGTCCAAATGTCCCCCAATGCTGTTTGGAAGAAAACTTCGTTAAAAAAAACACTCGTTCAAATGTGTTATCGAACCAAAAATGAAGAAAAGTTTTGAAGGAACTGATATATAACTTGATAGAATTACTTGTTAAGCGTGGAGCCAATTTAATGAAACGTGACCTACTAATTGAAACAGTAAAAGGAATTACATCGATATTATTTTTTTCATTTGGTTGATGTGGATTATGCAAATGGACTATTGATTCGGGATGAATTTATTTGAACGATTACGTAAATCGACCGACGATATGACCGACATGATTATCACAATCGTTCTTTCCATCATTATCTCTCATCTTCTTTGCATCTCATTTTCCTATTTCAATACCACGAGATTCAGAATTGTGGGAGAAAATAGTATTTTCCAAGAGGTGATCATGTAAGGAATTCCGAGATGCAAGATCGGAGTGTTCCTTTAAGACTCCGTTAGGCCTAAATCTATGGAGAACTTATTCCAATGAATAACTAAATATTTCCCCCAAATAACACTTGATTCCTACCAAACTTTTTTCTAATCTCGGAGAAACGCCATCTCTTGATATTCCAACATCGCCTCGTACATTTTCGGATGCAAATGACAGAAAGTATTCGTAAAATGTCTCGAACCGCTGCCGTAAATATGAATGCAAACAACGAGAGGTGTTTATTGCTGAAATCGGAAAAGAGATCACTCCGCCGCATAAAGGCTGCTTCAATTTGCTTTGAAAGATAACGCTTTTTATCTTCACAACAACCCCCGAATAAATCACGCCGACACTTGGCAAAGTTCGTGCAAAGCGACATTCTTGCTCAATCGCTCTTTCGAGGAACCAATTTGTTTTTTGGGAATATATCAAAGGAGAACTCGTATAGGTAATGAAAATGCAGAGAAAACTGTTCGGGAAAATCGAGAATTGTTTGAGGGGGCATCAAAATGCAATTAAAAAACTGCTCAAAGAACTCGAAACACATCAGAAATAATTATACAATAAATGAAAGAAGGAAAGTATTTGAGAGGGAGTTCCTTAGATTATAATGTAATAGATGATTTTTGAATTGCCTTTTTTGATACATTAAGAGAAGGAGGATAAGTGAATGGAAAGCTCGTTTGCATTAAGTACTGTAGAGAATATTAGATGCCTTGGATACACACTGATTTATGAACATTAGTTTTTTCTCTGACATCAATGAAAAATGAATGCACACAGAGAATCTTGTATTCTTCCTTTTTTTCAAAAGACTCTACGAATGAGTAATGTTTGGAAGTATCTCAAAAACATTTCCAAATGCGGACAGATCGGTTTGATGATCGCGAATGAAGAGCAAATGAAGCAAATTCCCATTTCGATTCATAATGAAGCCGAAACGTGCTCCTTCAAAACTTTGTCGACAATAGACAGCTTAATACGAAACAAAATCTTAACGACACAAATATGCCGACCTATTCGAGATATTTGACAAATAAAGAAATTTAGGAAAGAGTGTGTCGTGGGTTGAACAAGAAAATAAGGTAATTTTCATGAATTTCCATTTATAACGTTCTAAATTTGGAAATATTATGTAAAAATTATAGGATCTCCATAACAGAGACTCATATTTCGATAGAAATGATTTTGAATTCGTTCCAATGGTTGCCTCAAGAAGTCAAACCGCGTGATTTCAGTGGAAATTGTAGATCGAATGCCTTCGTAAGGATGTGAATGCCTAAGGAGCGCATAAATCGTAGGAAATGCGTTGGGAATAGACAATTTTAAGAAAACAGAGGTTCTCAGAAAAGACATTCAAACGAAGCACAGCTTCAGTATTAACAATCTCTCTCTAAGAATGCCTCACATGTAATTTTCCATAGTGTCTTGAATTTTTACATTATTTGCTGTTCAGAATGCACTGCATTATGCTATTATTTAGCAAAAGCAGATAGAAAAATAAATTACACAAACAATCGATTCTTGGATCGAGCAGAATTTCATCTGAAATCATGAAGAATCATGTAAGATTTCTAGGCGAAGAATTCGTCCCTTTTATGAAAATAACTTTTGATTTACCTCTTTTGTTTATAAAAATATTGTAAATGTTAACAGAAAAACTCCTCCTTAATTTGATACCAATTAATCGAAATTAATTAAAATAGTAATTAACTTATTCCTTATGATTTATGAATAACATAACTCCTTATCTTCTTGTAAATTATAAATAACGTCTTTTATCTATTTGCTTCCAAAGTTTCCCTTAGCATTTGAGTTACGTTTAAATTACTTCCACTAATCCAAGACTTTCACTTCTTTTTAATTACTATTCGATAAAAGTTCCACATTCACTCTAACAGTGGCCATGGATACACCATTTCCTTGATTATTAAGAGTTGCAAAGTTAATCGTTTTTTTGGCTTTCCAAAACTGTTCTCAGTATATTTTAAATACGCTTATCTTATTTAATATTGATTTCATAATAATGTACATATAAATTCAAATTTTTATTTATGATTACAATTGAAACTTGTTCTACTTAAAGATAATGACTATAAATGTATTGTGCCTTGTGTATAAATGTATTAATGCCTGAAGATGTAATTTCATATTACGAAACCGGTCGCGAAATACAATTTTCTGTGGAAATTTACAAAGTTGTTTTTATTACTATAAATATATCTAACTTGATGCCCTGTTTATTTGAGTTAATCGTTATCGGTTCGAAGCTTTGATTCATCTCATTTGTATTTGCTTCTGGAAAGCAGATTATAAATGAAATAATATATTACATTTACTTTCTCATTCTTATCATACAGAGAATAGATTGATTTGATTGTGGTGGATTAATTATCTTTGTTATTCGATATCTATATTAGCGAAATAACTCCAAAAATAAGAGACCAGCTCACTTATAACTTAGTAATTGCTTTACATTTTTCTGCAATAAACGACAGAAATATAATTGAGAAATATTGTCATTCCTTAAATATTCGTAGAAACCTTTTTCTAAAAAGTAAGGCCGTAAGAATGGTTGCTAATGTAGAGTTAGGCGTTACTTTTGATCTTTTCAAAAGTAACGCCTAACCTTTTTGATCTTTTCGAAAGTAACGCCTCGAAGGAGTCATCCGTAACAGTCGACAGACGAAGAAGCTGTGAATTCCATAAATATGGCGTTCATTTGACGGCTCCATTCGATCGGTGGCGACAAAAGATGCGGTGTTTTTTGGGTTCGACCACTTTTCGGACTCATCAAATATTCATATTCCTCGTCCTTGAGGTGCTCCGCCATTTTGTTTGGGTCCTTAGAAACGACTTTGAATTGAAGCAAAAAAGAGCTACACTGGCAACGACCGAAAACAGTTCTGTTTTAAGGATGCAATTTAATATGCGAAGGGACAAATGCATCTGTGTAACCTCGCGAGATATTCGCGATGCAGTGTGTATAAAATAGAATGACGAAGGTAAATGACTTCGTCGATGTATATTTAAAATTTTATTTAATTCCCTTCGTATTGCGAGAAAATTCGTTCGATACTCATAACCGACAAATATCCTACCTATTTCATATATCCTACCTTATGTCTTATTTTTATTTTCATGCTCTTTTAATCTATTATATCGACGAAAAAAATAGTTCAAATATCTTTTGATAACCATTTATAATGTTGAAGCTCGATGGAAACCGTTTCGAATCATTTATCGTTTGCTAAACATGTTATACATAAATAGTTAGATTTTTCCACATTATTGCACTTTCTGGTGTTTATTTGATAGTCACTTCGATGAATGCGATAATCATTTGGGGTATCCGAAGAGTTGGTGCAACATTTGCAATTGATATACGAATGCTTCCACGACGAAATTAAATCTTTCTTTCGGAACAATATTCCGAAATATATTTTACGAATCTAAACAGTAATAACATTGGTGTGGAGGTTCCATCGGACACTGGATAAACCGGATAAACAGTGGATCGATTAATCGTTGGCGGGACCGCCTTCTTGGCCTCATTGAGGCTGCTCTCAGGGGGCGTGGCCTGTGCACGGCCAATGGCACATCGCAGCCTCCCTTCCATCCCGTTTTACATATTAATATCTCCGGAGTCCGAAATCATCGCTCTTTTAAGGACAGAAAAAAGAACTATTTCTCAATTCGCAACTTTCAAAAAAAATACAGAATATAAATAACGCCCGATTAAGGAAGATCACTGCTTGAGGTAATTCGAATTCTTCAGAAAAGATAGTTCTTTGCATATTTCAGCTTTGGAATTTATATTAGCCGAGATGCCATTACTTTCAAATTAATAACCGAAATTTAATTTAACCTTTTCTGTTCGAAATTAGTTTATTAGAAGCAACATTTTTATATTAAAATATTTATATTGTGGGTGTACAAGTTCCCCTCTTTTATAATT
This sequence comes from Pantala flavescens, assembly GCA_020796165.1. Classification (NCBI taxonomy): domain Eukaryota; kingdom Metazoa; phylum Arthropoda; class Insecta; order Odonata; family Libellulidae; genus Pantala; species Pantala flavescens. Next base: position 3,077,831 of record CM036880.1, read on the forward strand.
TTAAAGTTTTGATTGGAATTCGTTAAAGTCATTTGATCCGAACTCACGTAACTTTATTTTTTGTTATTCTTAAGACGCCATTTTCTCTTTTTCGTGATAAAATTATTCCTAAAATTCAAAAGACGATTTCAAAACTTTTACTATGATTTTCAAAAGTGTTCTTTTCATGGATTTAAAGAAGAATAAAAAGAATACTAATCTACAAGTGTTTTAATAAGTGCGCCGACAGAATATCTTTGGCTTCTGTTGGGGAAAGACAAAAACATCAAGAACACAACGATTCCTTCAATTCTCAAAATTCAAATCCTTTTTTTTAACTTCATCTTTTGCTCGGCCTATATAGTATGAATACGAAATTGTAAGGTTAAGTTTTAATGAATGCATTATTTGCGTTAAGTACCATACGAACGAAATATCTACAAAAATTTATAATAATTATTGTTCTTTTTAGAGCCAATCTATGATGAAGAGAAAAACAGAATGCAAACATTCCGATTTCATGGGTGTGCCTCATTTTGCATACAATGGAATTGCTGAGGCCATTTTCGTGTGGTCGAAAAGTGTCTCGAATATCATTAAAGAAATTCATATTCGGCCTTTTCGTAACTTAGAGGGCTTTTTTTGTTTCCTCGAGTAAATTGCCAAAGTACTCGCTTTTTTAGAAGGACAACCGCATTAGATACGCGACATAACAAGTGAATTGCGAGAAATTTATACTTGAATTGTAGTAGACGTAGAAAGTTGTTGAATTTCTCTTAATTGTAAAATAGATACTACCTTTGGTGTAAAACTACCATTTGTCAAGAAAAAATAAGTAGTAACAGATTGTATGTTTTAATCAATTGCCTCAAAGAATCCCTCCGAAGTAACAATGCATTTTTATTGTGAAAATCGACTGCTTTGTGATTTTAAGAAATTATTCCATCTTGAGTAGAAATATGCAATCACATCTTTTGTATTTTGCGAAAGAAGGTATTTCTCACAGTTAATTCAATACACCAAAGTTTTTTTCTAAATCATGTAAACTTCAGGTACTTGGAAGGAGAAATTTATTATATTTAGAAATGAAATAATCCAAACTTGTATTTGACTTGAAGTATGAAATTAGTGAAGGAACAGATAATTTTGAAACCATTTACTTTCCACATTAATGTTTCTAATTTACTTTTTATTTCAATTAGGAATTACTTTAAATTTCGAAAGGAAATAAATCTTATGCCTATGCCAAACAATGTTTCTTAAGTATTTTTGAAATAAAAATAATTTCAATGCAATTTATCTTCATCCATAAATTTAGATTCTTGACGAAACAAAATGTTTCGTTTTCCTTTGAATTGGTTTCCCTTTCCTAAAATGTTCTTTCAGAGGCACAAATCTCCCAATTTACAGTAATAACGTAGATTTTGGGTTCATTCAACTTATGCGAACATTTTCAAATTTATTAGTGCAAAGAAATCTTATTTTGATAAAACTAAAAATGATGTACGTTCGCTCTTTATTTATGGAATTTATTTGTTTTATTAGTTTGAAGAGCAATTATATTAGACTCAAAAGAACATTTCGGTCAGATTTTTTGTTTGATAATATATTTAGGAGCTTTTCAAGTACTTTAAATAATTGTTATTTCAGTCATATTAATGACATAAAATGGATGAGAAAATGCAGTTTCTCCTAAAAAAATGCAGAACTCTAGTTCTTTACTAATGTAATCAATTAATTTTGGAAATAGTTGATGAAATTTCATAAAATCGAGCAAATAATTGCATTGTTTTCTCTTTCAAAATCATTCGATTACACCTTCCACTCCCTGAATATTTAACCCTCAAACTTCCTCTTCGTCCACATTTGCATTACTATACGAACCCGTTTCCAACGAAAGAGTGCTCTTCCTAAGGATGACAGGCCATTCGTTAGGCCGCTTTCATAACATTGTGACATGAATCGGAGGGTAACGAGGCAAATGGACTCTTTTTAGTAGACTTAGAATCCTCGGAGGGCGACGCACTATTTCTCTAAATGTTGTTTTCTCAACTGTTAATCGACAAATAAAAACTGTAAATCGTGTCAATGTAAAACGCGGTTAAAGTATAAAATGCTCCACTTAAGAAATCTATTTCTAATTCTGATATTACTTTTTACTTCTCATTGGAAGGACTTACTTTAAGATCTGAGTTCAGGATACTTCAATTTCTAAAAGAAAGATGATGTTTAGTGTCGGTTTAATAGTTAATTTAAACATAAAATTTTAGTCAGTAATAAATATAGCGTTTATCCAAAAATTATTATCTTAAAGTTATAAAAATAATCAAAATACAGATACAATGTCACGAATAAAAATAGATATATATATATATATATATATATATATATATATATATATATATATATATATATATATATATATATATATATACATATATATATATTGCAAAAAGGCGGATTTTACGCAAAATAGTAATCGTTAATTATTCATGTATAAAATTGTTGTGTTTTTCAGTAACGAATGATTCGTAATTTATCGCAGAAATTGCAAGACGTATTGCAAGAGTTTTCTTATATTCCCTCCAAAATTAAACCCCTTTTATTCGAACGAAGAAACCATGGATAAGATTCTTCGGTAAAACGAATGTGTGATTTAACGCGCAATAAAGATGACAGCGTGGCTCATACATTCTAATCAAGACGTATTCAGACGATGGAACGAATTGTAGAAATTAAACCATTTTAGGACGATCCCTATTTCGTAGGTTTAAAATGGTCCAATGTTTATGCTAATTAAATTGATGGATAAATCTTTAATCATAACTAAAGCTTTTATCTCAGTTTTAAAGTTTCAAATGTATTCGTTGTATTTGAAACCAAATGGCTATTCGGTGATATTCTCAGTCGAATACTCACAGAATCGTTCAAAATACGGACATTAAAGAGCATCGGCAAATTAGAAAGTCGATATTTTTTATTTATCGAAATCCAAACATGAAAATTTCACGCAAGTTCAATGTCCGATTCCAATATTTGTTATTCTTTACGTACCAATTTTTAAGTATAGTTTGATAATGTTAAAGAAAGGGAATAATGTCGGGTAAATGTTTTAAAACCAATCTTTTTTCGGTACGTCTTTGGTTGATGTGTGTCTTTCGATCTATGATTTCTACGGATATCTATGAAGGGAAGGAAACATACCGAGAAAATTCTAAATATGTGATTTGTGATTCGAACGTTCAAAGGTTTGTATTATAATATACAATATCTATAATAGGATGTTTGGGACCTCTGAAAAGGGTAAATTGCAAAGGTATCACATATAAGCACGCGACCTTGTTTTTCCACAAATACGCCTAAACACGTATATATCACGGGCATTAATCTTGAAGCTTATTTCAAGTGTGCTTCCTCCCCAAAAGGTTGTCCCATATTTCTTGTCCGCAGCCACGTGCCGCTGGAGCGTGGGCCGCATGTGAAGGCGGCAGACAGTGGGTAGAGAGTCACCTAGGAGTGGCGGACCCACTAAACATTGCAGCTACAATATACTTATATTCGAATTTATATACCTGTGCATTATGTTTATAATGTGGTGATTTCGTGAACTCTTTCCTTATTCTTATGCGCATTTTTTACGATTATTTTAATTTCTATTTTTATTTAAAGACCGATGATAATGAAGGAACAAAATCAAATCGTTAATTTTAATAAGAATTCGTTGATTTCCGACTAATGAAAATCTCTTAATATATTTTTTGTCACTTTGTCATGTGCAATCTTCTTTTAGTTACGATTCTTTAGAGTACAGCGTGTTTGCTGTGAAGTATTCATTATATTTACAACGAAGCGTCAAAAGGAGAAAGTGAATAGGATAATTACAAAATATGAATTAATTTTACATTATCTATTTCGAAATAATTGCTTTAACCGTCAACTCTTCCTTGAATTTGCGGTTTTTGTGTTAATTTCAAATGTGGTAAAAGCCTTTGTTAGTTCCTCAACTTTCATTCTCATGTGACACACATTCAACCAAAGTTATCAACGATAGGTGTGGCATCATCCTTGAACATCATGGAGAAAGCAGAGAGTTCAATTGCAGAACCCTCCGAATTATATATTACGGAGTAACATGAGAGAAATGGGTGTGTTGAACGCAAAGAAAAGAAATTTACAATTTGAACACATATATTTCTGTTTCTTAGCTCCTCATTAGTTGTGTAATGGAATATATCGTAAGCATAACTTTTATTTTACAGTGATCGATATGCCTTATTATCTGTTCCTTAATAATTATATTTTGGTATATAAAACTTGCAATTTTGAGTCCAATATTGTAGGACAGATTTCTCGATTAGAAAACGCTGTCAATTTTCAATAAAAATCAAGTAATACCATGATAATCATGTGGTTGCTTTAAAAAATGTTATCGTGTTCATTTTCTGCAACAAAAGAATGTGAAAATCAACAGATTATATGATCAATAAACGTATGCTTCTACGCATTCTACTACGTACGCATGCAAATGTCTTTTTAAATGTTTTTCCGAATGATCTAGAAATGAAATGAACGAACATTCTATTTGATCCTTTGAACGGAAGATCAGGCGCAGTGTAATTCAATCTTTAAATTCGATAGAGCAATGAAGTATGTGCCATTGTAAGTAAACCGATTGCCTATAGAATAATCTCTTTGAGTCTTCACAATAAGAGTTCCATTACTCCATTTACTCGATATTTGAGTGATTAAGAAACAATGAAAATCGCTGAAATGAACTGTTGGAACACATGTTATGAAAGATGTATGCCTGCAAAAAATAATCCTTCCATAGAACAAAGACCTGATATTCGACAGAAAAACCTAAGCCGAGTTAGAATTCACTTTTTATTGCACTCGAATACGAAGAGACGGTTTTGAAATGGACCATGAAAAAATATAAATTCTTAAACGAGTTTACGGAATTTTAAATTTGAAAATGAGTTTACAGAATTTTAAATTTGAAAATGATTCTTCAAAAATATTTTAACTATATCAAAGCACGATTTTAAGTTAATTGAAAATCTACTTTTTCTCTTTCGAATGTTGTAAATTTCACAAACTTACACTTAGTCTAATCTTTTAAGGAGTTGTCCCAAATAATTTCGTTGATAAATAACGTTCAATATTTTTAAGGTATGACACGATGAGGGCCAACAGAAGTGAACTTTAAATTTGACGTACATCAAAAGCATTTAACTCTGAAAAGAAGAAAAATTATATGAAAAAAATTCCAAATTCAGCCTGTAAATTTTAAAACAATTGAACAGGATTAATTTTTGTAATAAGCAATGTAGTTACTCATCCTAATTCACAGTAATTCAATTTTTTGTAATCTTGATTTTCTCGGAAAATGTTGCACACATTTCGCGAATCGTATTCTCTCCACTATTTAAACATCGTTTCCTGAAGTCGATATCTTGTCCATTCGTAACCATAAGAGGTAAATTACCAGTGAAGAGTTTACCAGTGCTAACGATTATTATTTGTCAGCTTCTCCGTCGGCATTTTATTTTAAATGAACCCAATTGTTTTAAGTCGATGAAATAATCGCTTTCGAAAATTCAACTCTCTGTTGTGTACTCCATTTTGAAGTGTACATTGGGGTAGTAACAGTAGAAAAGCGTAAAATGCGGCTGAGGATAAACGGTGTTGCGGCTGGCAGCCACATTGGATTGCAAGTCACGTCTCCCCGTCGGCTTCCGTCCACGTGACCATGGTGACACGTGAGCAGCCGACGCTGGTGGGTGTCGAGGAAAGAAGCGGTGTTCCGAAGGTTAAGTAACAAGAGGAATTCTTTAAACGGGATGCTTTTGTTTATTTCTCATACGATCGTTATTTTTTAATGAGTTTGATGACTTTTAGAATCCCAACAAAATTCATTCGCGAGTCGCTAATATCACTTTTGATTATTTTTATTCCTCTTCACGGAATCTGAAGAATCAGTGAAAATAAATATGAAATGTACTCGATATCCATTTGCTCGTACACTACAGAATACTACTTAATAAAACCACAGAATAGTGATACTGAAGAATGTTTAAATTTATTGAATATAATTTTTTTCTTTAAGTAATGAAATAGTTTCTCTGAAATAAGTTGCCCAAATGGTTAGATATAAGTCAGTAATGCAGTAATAAGCGAATAATTGCATGTTCCTCAAAATTTTCTTTTCGTATATGACCCGAATCGTTCTATTTTTGATAGTCTAAATATTTGACAGCACTCATCAACTCGAGAAAGATTCGTAAACGTTTTATATTTTTAGGAAGCGTCGACGAATTGATGTGAAAAAGAAATTTCATTTGAGAGGGTTTTGCCTTCAAACTGATGTTTCCCTCAGAAATTATTTCCTATCAGAGCATGATTGTCATCCGCCCGAAATTCGGTCATGCCGATAGAAACAATTCGAATAAAATATTAAGTGTCGCCTTTGGATATTCTTTTTTTAAGACTCGTACGTCTGTCGACTGCGAGATATCCTCTTTTATTAAATAAGTGAATAATCATTCCGTCTTCTCCTCCAGTACCATGACCTCTTCATTTCACCGCCTCCTCCCAGATGACTCATGGCACACATGCTTGTCTGCATAACAATAATCCGCCTTACGATTAACCTTCGGAGACACACCCCTACCGCGGCACACTTCGTGCCCTCACTTCCACCGAATAACTTCACGTCGACTTCTTTGTCACGACTGGATTATTGACTCACCGCCGAACTTCGGGATGATTTCAAAATGAGCCTTTGCTTTAAACCCTGTGTCACCATTTAGATCATTATCCGAATCACATACCCGAATATTGAGAGAAAGGATCATGTAGTACAGGTATATAAGAACAGTAAGTTTACATAAATCTACTCTCTTCTGTTGGAGGAATCTGCATGGAAGCCAATATTAGGAGACGTGACTTTGTGGAAAGCTATAGTATAATGAAAAAACATTTTAATTTCCATAGAAAATATGTTTTACTTGTGACTGATTTCGTAATTTTTAAATTACATCTTCAGGCTGAAAGCAAATTTTCTGTGGAAATTAAAAAGTTTTTTCACTATGCTGCATAGAAGAAATCAAGTATATTGATTCAATAGCAATTTCAAGAAATTAAGTATAAATTCCATACGGTTTCTCTTAATAAATTTAATTATGAATTTTTCGTTAAAATATATACATGTACTATAAGTGATTGGATCTTTTAGGTTGTCTCTAATATGCAACGGAAGTCTGAATTTCCATTCCTATTCTGCAATCATAAATGTTTCGTTTCAAATGGTGAAGTGAACTGTTAAAACAATGTTTCTATTGCGGTAAATACGCGCTTTGAAGGACGTTTTCTAAACTGAGCATAGCGTTGTCATACAAAACTCTTTCGTATATGTCTTATGCTTCCTCCAAATGATAATTTATGTACGCAGAGCATTCTTTCCGAACTCTGCTACGTTCATCCTTCGAATTTCCGCTATAATGCATTTTTTTATTTTCGTAGTACATTTCTATCTTCGTATCATTTCATTGATTCGAAGATCAGAAGCGTTTTTTTCGTAGTGAAACATTCGAATTGTGTAAATGAGAATTCAGAGGAACGGTTCAAAAAATATATTTTAAAAATTGAGGATTATATAAGATAGAGAATCGCATAAAAATTTATGAAATTTGACTTATATTTTCATGTTGAACAAGTACAATGTATTAGAATATTTTCAAAGTATTAAATTCTTTGAAAACATGAGTGGTTAATTTAAATTACGGTAAATAAAAGTTTCTTATTCACTCGAAGTTCTAATCAGACCTTTTCTTAGTTTCAATTGTACATTCTCGTCATTTTCAGGCGAATTCATGTATACAGCGAATGTTGGTCTCGATATCCTCAATTGTCTGCATTCATAACCGAAATACATTTTAAGTGTCAAATATTTTGAATTGAAGCGAAAGATGAAAAACCATTGTTGGACTGAATTGAGGGAAGCACGCTTTGGGTCGAACCAATCCACAAGTGGACACTTGTTGGCTCAGTGGTAATTTGCGATGTGATTTGGACGGGGCTTTCTAAGGGACGAAGGGAATTTGGTCAGAATTGTGCATCAGTAGCCGAAGAAAACATTCCGTAACTGAGCTAAGCGCCGTTGTAAGTTAAAATCAGTTCGAGATTTTACTCTTTTGGAATTAATAAAAGCATAAATATGCGAAAGTGAATACTCGTAGATAAAACTGATTTGAGGATCCTGTCATCACCCGCTCTTCAAGTGTGACTAATTTGTTATTTTCATTTCATACCTTCGTTTACGTTATGTGCTGCATAACGTAAACGAGGTCATTCATCCTATTTTATTGAAGAAGTCGCTCGAAATCAAAGCTTTACCTCTAAATATTAGGTAAAACGTTTTCTTCTATAAGTATTGAAAGCTCTTTCGTTGATCATTATGTTCACAATCTTCAACTAACTCTCCCATCGATTTCTAGATTCTGTTGCATAGAAATTTTCTGAATCGCGTCCTGATCAGATGTTCCACAAACTTAAGGTTTTAGCAGTTCATTTTCATTCGTAACTCACGAAATTCAATGAATGGTCAAGTTTTTCAAAGTACGTTTCAGATAAATTGCAAAACTTTGTAATTTGGAGAATTTATTTGACTTAGAATTTATCAACTAGATGACGGTTTAAAACATCCGAAGGAACTTAATTGCAGCTTTTCAGTAAATTATCTTTCAGAGAAATCCAATGCATTCCATATTTCTCTTCAAGATTCCTTTGAAATCCATTCCAGTCGTACTTGGCATATTAATTTCAAACTTATACCGCACATTATAGCATTTATGGCAAATTGCTCAATGAACGAGCATTCCTCTCAAACCGGTTGGACAATTACTGCTCTCCATGAGTAAGTCAACAATCGGTTTAAATTATTTTCATTTCTCTCGTCGGTAATTAGTTTTACTTTTTCCCGTTACCACGACAACATTCACCAAAAATTATAATCCAAATGCAACAATTGAAACTTAGCCGATACGGATTCGATTTTTCCAAACTCTTCACAACAATAGCTGATTAGGAGAACATTGTGTTGACAATGTTTTATTATATTGTGTGAGTGATATTTATATTAAAGCTTCGTATTAATTAATGTTTTATCTCTTTCTCCGAAAATAATGAACTGGAATATTTATTTCCTCTATATCGGGTAGACATTCATAATATTTACATTAGTAAATGGATTCATGTTCCTCTTTCTTTTGCTGATGTGCAATTTATTGAAATTGATCAGTGAAACACATAAAGATGAACACACAAAGAAATTCTTAATTGGCAGCCCTCCAACAGATATAGTTATTTTATTTTCTACTTTTCATATTTTATGGCCTCTCATAAACGAATCACGAATTCACTTCAAGAATCAGTTATATTTTATATTCATAGTCATATCACTGCTTGAAAAATATAAATAGCTTTAAATACTTTCACGATGAAATTATTTAACGTGTCATAACATCCATGAGATGGTGTTATAACGAATGCGTCTCTTTTTTATTATTTCCATTTTAATATAAATCTCTAATAAATCTAACTTTTGGGGCTGACAAAGAATCAATTTTAGAAGCATACTGCGAACTCTTTAATGTGTCCAATATGACATCATTTTGATCGAGAAATATTGTAAGGAATCATTTCAGCATATATCATAAGGTGTAAAGCGTAAACTCCAATCTTGAGGTATTTTTGCTGTTCGCCTGAAAGTGCAGATATGCTTATAACTTCCAATGAACATGTTGATGAATTCCTTTGAACACCTGTAGTCTGACCAAAAGGCATTCCCCAAATATTTCTGTATTATTGATTTTGTTATTTTAAATTATTTTACTTATGATGGTTTTGTTTTTCTTTCGGATGATTTAATTCGATTTGATTTGGGTTTGCGATGTTTTGAATCATTTGTATCAGCCTCGGCGGTCTTTCAATATTTTTCCTCTTAGTAATTATAGATCTTTATAATCTATTCTTCCAATAACAAGTTGTTTCGTTCGTCATTTCAGGCGTAAATATGGACGAGAAAATTCGAATTTTTTGGAAGAAAAACAATTATTTTGATTCACCGCCGATAATTTATGTGACGATTGATGTATCTATCATTGCATTACGAATCGCATATTTTGAATTTGAGAGAAAGAATTATTTAACTCCCAAAATGCATTGGTGCGGATTCTTTGCGAACAATTGCGTGAAATTCTAATCAAATTTCAGGTAAATGATTTAAATTCGAAATAAATTATTTACGAAGAAACTTACAATGTGTAGTTCCAAAAATATACATCGAATGGGATGAAAAATTTGCGGAGAGTGACAGCTGTGGGAATCACTCATTAATGATTAACGCGTATTTATCGATTCTTGGAGAAAATTCACCCAATGATATTTTACATGCTACTTATTTGGGTTGTCATGGAGAAGTGCATCCGTCGATCATCTTCCGCCGATGCAACATATTTGTATTCGTCGCTCAACTCCGGAATGACTTTTAATCATCCTAGTAATCCTTCCATATTCATTTCCTTATCCTTCATCTCTGCCTGACATCTGCCGTTGGGATCTCGAACCAAGGCGTCCGCCATTCCTCACGGAGGTCAACCAGCCATTACGACCGGAAACACCGCTTCCTCTGCAACACTCCACCTGCAACCTCGCTTATTACCTTCCGCCCCTTCGACTTAATTTTCGTGACCGGCATCGCATTAGTGAATCCTCCGAAAAAGAACGTTTTCCTTTATTTATTTACCGGAGCTTCCAACGCGCGAACGTTCCTAGAGGAAGTTTTCGGAATAACTCCCTTTTCTCAATCGGACAGCAGTTGCAACGACTTCCCGTTGTCACCGAGGAGTCCACTAGTTGGCGCCACTTTCTGCCTCGTATTCTCTTCCAAAATTATAATCGACGACTCCAAAGCAAGAAAATTAAACGAATGAAGGAAGTGAGGCATGCAAATGGGAGGGCCTTGAGGGCGTTCGCCTATGTATACACCGAAATGCGTTCTAGGTTTTGTTTCGCCTGAGAACAGTAAAATATTGCTTGGTTTAATTGTCTTACATCCTATGCAATTCGCTTGTGAAATGTGAAATGTTCTTGTTATTGTTAATTTCTCTGCCTTGGATCGTCTAATTTTTTAGTTTAAGATGTGAAAGCAGATTTTAGTACTTTGCCTTACAGTATAAAGCTCTTCTCACTAAGACGTTTACAAAGTTATTCCAGTCTTTTTGCAATTATTTATAATGAGGGCGGCCAACCGCTCCTGTATTTTAACTCCAATATATCTAATATTTTCAGCAAATGCGTTCATCACCAAGAGAAACGGGAGACATTGAGCGAAGATAATGAAAGCAATCAATATCTACTTAAATATTGCCCTACTTGGGATGCATCACCATAAACTTCGTCGACTGATTTCATTAAATTCGTTGCTATAAAAGATTCTATGACAGATGCTTCCTCGAAGCACTATTTAAGATCCTTACCTTTGTGCGATCTTCTTTTGTTTTGGACATAATGCGAATTTAAATAAATTGGAATTTATGATTCTTTGCTTCGAGGTTCATACATCGGAACACAACTATTTTATTTTCATCGATTAAATCAATTTAGTGTTCGCATTTTATTTTATCAAAAAAAGTTACATTATATGAAGTTTTGATTATTTATCTCTTGGCGAATGATATCCCGAAAACTGATTTGAATAATTAAAAAAGATTTTATAATAAATCGCATGAAATGGTAATAGAAGTTTTAAGATGGGAATCTCGATAATCATTCTTCCTGTTGGAGGTGAGTAGGATGTGAATTAACCTAAAAGGATCGAGTGTTTTTCGATAATTTGATTTTTCTATCTTTAATTTAGGATAGAAGTATTTTATTTTGGTGAGAAAATTTCTTTAGCTTCAAATTGAATTAAACATTTGTCCGTTTTAAGCGTAGATTGCAAATATCGCAGTAAGAAAACAATAACTGTGTGAGAAGTAAATCTTAGACGGAAAATTACCATCAGGAGATTATTCTTATAATATATGCATAATTTTTAGCTGACGTATAATTTAAAGACGCATTAAGGAAACGAGAATTATCTTCGTTCGATAACTTTTTGTGTCTTGAATAGGTTCAGCGGATGTGACAAATAACGACATGACTGGGGCTCGAACGCGGGTCCCCCGGTTTCAGAACGGCTTAGTTGTCACACTTCGTATCAAATGCAATGGAAGTATTATTACACAAGAATATGAAAATTAACATTTAAGCACTTCTCCGAGTCAGCACTAGAGTTCGATCGATCAGAAACGAAAGAACATCACATGGTAGTCACCACGAGTGCATCAAATTAACTTTTACGACCTTCGAATGTCTAATTGAACTCGGTTGGTGGTCGGCAGAAGCGTGTCCATTTTGGCACTCTATTCCTAATAACAGCCAACATTCAAGCCGATATTGGCAAGTGTTTTTTATTAAGCCATAGTATTATGATTCTGCTGAAAATAATTTATGAAAAAGTGTTTGATTCGGGAAAACTTGATCCAGTTTGGAATGTAATGCTCGCTGTTGGCACGCGAAAATTTGGCACTGAATCGAGTTATAGGGCTTGTCATCCGTGGTCTGCATGTGTACTCAACAATTTAATTGGTATGTTGGATTGGTGAGCGAAGTTATTTTGTTCGCGTACTAAGTACGGCGTAATGTTTAATACATGATAGTTGAGGTAAGCGGATGATTAGAGATAAAATTCCTCCGAAAGAAGTTACGATGTTAAAATAATTTTACCCAATCGTGATCTAATTTTGATGTACTTCTTGATACTCTTTCGTCGGAGTGATTTTTAATCAGTTAGATACATTAATACGAACAGTTATAACCCTTAGATGAGTGCATTTATCATGGAAACATTTCATACAGTTTTGCATACATTTTCCCGATTACTATAGGTAAATTTCTTGACTTTTTATTAACTCTCGTGGATATTTTGATAAAGTATGAATCTATGTAGGTTCTATAGTCAGGAATGGAGGATCTAATAACATTTTAATGTTTTTCAAAGTCCATGTCAAAAAGGGTTAACTCAGAGTAAAAAAGAATGTCTTGGATTTCCATGATGGTTGTGTATTCAACCCTGACGTTCTTCAAGTCTAGTTAATATTGTATTTTCATCGAATAAAGTGTGGAATGCATTTATTATTAAAGTTTAACTTTAAGGAAATAAATCTCTCTGGAGCATTGAACACGAGATATGCTGTGAAGGATTCCTCTTTCTTCCTTACATGAAAATAATAAGTATTTTTAATCGTTGTACGATCCCTAATCCTTTTAATCCATTTCCCTCAAATTGCTTATTTATCATAAATATTTTCTGCAACCGAAAAATCGTTCCTCTGAAAATATTTCTTTTCTCTACTTTGGAAGTGTCTGATAAACCGTTTTATTGCTGCGAAATGACTTGAATAAGGTTTAACTCTTAATCTGAAAAAGAAGATAAACACTCATTCAAATTATCTTCTCTCGCGGAATTTCTTTTCGTTATTTTGTTTTAATTTATTGCGGAAATCGCAAAGAAATATTTGTAGCCAAGTGAGAGCGCCATGTTCAGCCCTTGACACCTGTTCTCCACACCTGTTCCAATGACCCTTTGAAACACAATGTCGAAGAATTCCACATGGATCGATAGTTCACGCTAAATTCCATTCTCATATGCATCCTAATATATAACAACATTTTCATCAACTTTAAAAATTTAAAACGCAAGCTGATATGTTCAGCCCGATTTTGGTAAGTAAAAACAAATATTTACGATGATGAATTCAGAATGACAAAGCTATGATATCATATCAGATGATAATTCAGAAGATAAATGGGTGATATACTCTAATTAAATATCACAACGATCACATGTGAATTTGCCATTTCTACATATTCTTCGTCCCGCATTTACCACCCTTTGCCAGTATTCTTTCGAAACTGAATGTTTACTAATACAACTGAAGGCTATTTTCTAAATCTGAAAAGTATTATACCGGATTTAAAAGAAAAACTAACTTTATCATTGTAAATAAAATACATATATTCATTTAATTGTTAATTATCTCTGCTTTTGATTGACAGTTTAATAAGAAAAAATACGTAAAGAAAAAGGAACGGACTTTTCCTGGAGGTGCTGATCGAATTCGTATGCAATTCCAGCGAAGAAATTGAAATTTGTTTTAAAATTCGTTGTATATTTAGAAGTGTGCGAAAAAAGGAGGCAAACGAACTATCGGCGACCAAACTGTTACGCTAACATCAAGAGAAAGATACATCCAAAACCCAAAGTTTTAAACGTAAATTACTCGGAAACTGTTGATGGAAAAATTCATAATCATCGATAGGTAAAGATTCAATTTTTACAGATCCGTTAGATACGCAGGCCCTTTCGTTAGAATCCTCCATAATACACTCTCTTCATCGTATACAAGTCTTGAAGCATATTTGTTCCATAGCAACTGTTCGTATCTCCATTTCTACGATCAGATTAGAAAAAGTCGTTTTTGCTCCTCTTCTTGGTGGTCTACTTTATCTCTTAAGCTCCGAATCTTCTGTGAAAGATGTCTCAAAGAGACAAGCCGCTAGAAAGCCGTCTATGAAATTGATTCTTTTGTCCCCTACGCATTTTTGGTGGAATTCATTACGCCCTTCATTGCCTTCGTGACCTCTCGTTGAAATAGGCCCCATGAAAAGAAATTTAAAACGAATCGTTTATCCGTGTATGGAAAACTATATGGCTTATCTCTTCGAGCTTGGATTTTGTGACTAATGTGCTAATGTTTGGGTTCCCTCTATATTCACTTTCCGATTGAATTCCAACTCCTTAATCATTTCACATCGATTAATAACCAAACATTCCGAAATTAATAAGATAGTACTTCGTATTTTCAAGAGTGTTATTTGAAATAATATATAATTTTAATAAAACGACCGGTTTCGACGGGCTTCTTCAAAAGTTCTTTTGGAAATACGAAGTTCTATTTTATTTATATTTATGGATGCATGGGGTCGCAGTATCAGTTCAGAACATCTTGAGTTTGTTCTAACATTGGCGCATGTTGTGTTCTCAAATTTCGAGCAATGCTTCTTTAGAGAAACGTATAGAACGTACTCGACCGACGTGTAAATGTGCAAATACTGTATACTTCTATAATAGGTCGTTTCTGGTAAACTCTGGAATGGTCTTTTGGTCGGAACTATTTACAGATCCAACATCTAGTATTTCTTTTAAAATGCTCGATAGAAGAATATCCATAAGTTAGTCAAGTCGTTTCGATCTTCTATTGTTGGGTCCTACAAGTCACCGCCTTCGTTGGGGTTTCCCAACACCCTGCAGACGCGGTGCATGGCGAAAGCACTGCATCGCAAGAAAACAAATGACGAACGCCGTATCGCGCGTCGGTTACTAATCAGCAGCGCTCTCGAGCGGAATTTTAATAACCATAACATGTCGCTAATATCGTCGCGTGCGCACGGGAATGTTATTTACTGTAATTTTATGAAAGTAAACGGCTTACGGGGATTTTTCAATGAAAGTCATTGCGAATTATTTTGTTTGTCAATTAAAAACATTCGAAGCGAATAGTAAATCTTTTGGAATGGACTTATTTTAATTTGGAGAGAGGGCAGTCTTTGAAATTAACTTTGACTCTCGTTAATGTCTGCACAACATGCGAACATTGCAACATTAAAGCGGAGAAATGTGCGTGAGCATGTATTCAAAGAATATGAGCGACATTTCTAAAGGTAAAATATGCTTCCTTCATCGACATAGCTAGTTTAAAAGTCCCGTGAAGATTGATTTCTGTTATCATATGAAAAGTGCTTGATATTTAAATCTTCATTTCTAAGAGAATATCCGAGGGAAGTATCATCCAAGATGCTTCGTAAAGTTTTTCAATATTAGACTGAGTTGTAGATTCCGAAAATGTTACAGCATCAAGAAAATTCTTTTGGGACTGTGTTCATGTTCTCCTTATTAATATAATACGCTTCGAAACGTAAGTGCATTTGGAAATGGATTAGAGAGAGCAGGAACTATATCGATTCCAATGCTGTAATCCTGACTAGATGTCACTTTACTTAGGCAGAAAGTATGATGATAGTAATACTTGTGAAATACTTCACCGGAGATACGCGGGAATGCTGGTTGGAAGAAAATCGGGTATGCAAATCTACCAATTCATGGTTTTGAATCAACTGTGACTTCTTCGAAACTTTTTTTGGATCATCGTAACGTATCGATTACATACTCGAAGAATAGAATCCATCCCTAATAGTTTCTTCGAAGAAATGATCTATCACATATAATCATTTACAACACAATTTGTTTTTCCTGTTAAACTCACGCGATGGAAGTAGCTTCTACGCAACTGTTCATTTTATTTGCCAACATTCTGTTAAGTATGTGCAGATTTCGATGCAATTAGAGAGCGTTTGTCATTGGAACTCTCGAAGAATGGTGGTTTAATGAAGAAAGGAGTGGGCGTTTCGAGGTCACGGGGATACGCCCCGTTATGAGCGTTCACCAAAGTATATGTTATTCAAACGAAAAGATACATTAAAAACATCGAAGTGTTAATTTTCCTGGAATAATTCCTAAATTTTTACTGCTTTCGATTGGCTTTCGGTCCTTGAAAATCATTTTGTTCATCTTTCACTTGTTTCCGTTGAATAATATTCCCTAATTCGGGCTAAAATATTATCAAACCTTTTATTTTCCATTTTCTTGTTTTGACTCTAAAAGAAATGCATATGCACAAATGGGATAAGAGATATTGAAAATAAGAGAGCCCTCATTTGAAAGCCTCAATGGAAATTAGGTACGAAGTTCTAAATTAGTGGGAACGAAATTGGGCGTTTCAAAGCCTAATTTCAATAGCTTTTAGAAAGAGATGTATCTCACACATTAGTGTTTGGAACCTGCGTATGTCGAAATTTCTCAAAAATCGTTATGAAGATATTCTTCGATTGAAAGTATGATTCAAATAAAAACTTGTCCTCGGATGAACGACCTACTTGCTTTCATACGATACTTTCCGACAGTTTAAATAGTTTCCCATTCATCATATTTTGCTGGAATAGACAAAAAACTATATAAACTATTCCCCTATATAGAGATTCTCCTTTCGCCATATTATTAAATCGTGTGTTAACTCCAAATTATCACACTATACTTATTTTAATAAATATATCCATCTCTCCATTATTACAAATTTTAAATTTCATAGCAATGATTAATGTTATTCTGAATAATACATGTATTCACTAGATTGAATCATCCGATATCAAATAAAAAATACGGTTGATCTATTTATCAGTCTGGTTCTTTTAAATATTCTCGAAGACGAAGTTAAATAAAGCTTATGGAATTTATATTATTTATTAACATATTCGTTACATGTCTCTAATTAAGATTCGGCGTGATATTCAATTAAAAATACGAAAAGTGCATTAGGTGGATCTTGTTCTATCTCTTTAATCACTGTTTGTAGATAATTCTCCCGGTTTCTCTTCTAAGTAATGTCCAGATGAACTTGATGACTGAAATTCTTTCGCTGCACATTTTTGGCATAAAGAGTAAGTAATGAAATAACTCATGTTCTTTGACATCTCTCAGAGGTTTCAATGCTTTCCTGATAAAACACCTCTTTCGACGCAAACGAAACGTGGGCACTGATGAGTCATTTGTGAAAGGAGTGGCCAAATCATTGCACGGAATAGACAAGAAAATCTAAGGGACGTCCTTTCCTAATATTTTCAGATGAGCAATGTGAACATATAGCCTCTTTCATTGCTTTCCTTTAGAACATTTGTAGATAAATGATTGTAAATATGGAGCTCTTCATTTGTATTTCACCCTTTTTCAAACATGAAATTTACTTCGTAAAACGATGATGCTTATGTTTTTCGAATCTACAATGTATAAAGCACAGTTTTCTAAAAAGAAGATAGAAAATGTTTGGAATTCAATAAAAGGAAAATTTTTTAAGATGCGATTCCTTTATTCATTGGAAGAGTAAAACGTAAACTTTAATCCGTAGAAAAGGTGGGATACGATGAATGATTTTATCAGTAAGTAAAAAAAAATTTGAAAGAATATGCATAAATATATTTCGTGCCTTTTACGTAAATGCATCTTGTATTTGGATGATTGCTTTAATGTCATTAAACTTCATGGTCTGCGCTAAAGGTAACTCAGGGCTTACATATCAGGTCAAATACAACTGAATTATATGTGATGAAACAGAGTAATTCTTGTTTATTGCGGAGAAATTGAAAGGAAAATTGATATGAAATGTCTTATTGACTTTAAGGCACTAATAATTACTGCAAATTAAAGAAAAAAATATGCACACTCTATGACGATTTATACTTAGACCCTTGATTTCCCGTAATCGTGAAGTGTGTTAATTATTCGAATAACTACCACAAAGTTACCCCTGCATTGCGATAGAAGCAGTTTGGCGAAAGGTGGACGCCATTTATGAGGATCAATGATGAAAAGAGATGAGAAAGAAAATCCTCGGCAGTCGATTTGATGAAAGGGTTCAAAGTTTCAATTAAAATAGTTCAGAATTTATAATCTAATTTAAATTATTTTTTATGAATTCAGTAGATATGATAATGTTTCTAAACTGAGCGATGATTGAGATGAGGTAAATATGACTTACGGAATATTTTGAGGGGGTGTTTTGAAGAAGTTTGCTAAAATCCTTTAACGACACCTCGCCTCGCTTCCTACGGGCGCGTGGGATTGTAAGGCGGGGTCAAAGACACACAATTCGATCCTAGAAGCACTTGTAATATAGAAAGATGCTAAATGAAAGAGACGAAGAAAGATCTTGTCATACGAGGAATCCAATCTTTGCGTGTTTAAAACTGATTGTTTTATTCTACGTCTTCGTTCCTTCTTACATCATGGATTTGTAAAGGATCGAGACTAAAGAGAAGAAGCCCTTCTTTAGTCTTTTCTTGCGGTTCTCGATTTACTTTTCGAAGCAATGAGGCACTTAAGTGCTAATCATTGATGACGCTAATCAGAAAATATGTCTATTCTCCGCTAACGTATTGTTCTCCATTTTCATTAAAATATGTCTCTTTAGGTGAAGTAAAAATCAAAGGAAATGAAGTGAATACATTACGCGAATAAATTTTGCAAATGAAATCCTCGATGTAAAATGAAGAGCATTGATTTGGTAGCTCAAGAACGGGATCCCTGTATCGTGCGAAGTGGTGATCATAATCGTTCTATTCTTCGTTTTGTCCCTATTTTGTTTATAAAAACGTACCTTTTTGCATCTCTTCGCGAGAAGAACACCTGTGGACGATATCGCATGACGAAAGAACATCAAAAAATAAATACCAATGAGGAAAAGTCAGTTGTTCATATGTAGATGTTAGAAAATTATCGATTATGACTGAAGTTCGCTTACTTTTCTGGATTAAAGATGTATTTTATAAAGCAATTCGACTTTTGACCCACATCCCCTTCGACGCCATCCCCTCCACTGCCCACTGAGAACCATTACTCAAAAGAGCGGAAACCGACACCCCTCACTCTCCGACAGCATTTTCTCGGAAGACGTGGGCTCTTTCCAAGCTAATGGATCGTCCCTTGATTTGTTCATATCGGTTAGACGCAAACGGGAGTGGATATAGCAGCTATCACTTTTGGGCGAATTAAACTCATGAGTGTATCCTCGTAAAGTTTAGTCGGAAGCCACATGTTTCATAGTGAATAATATTCATTATTTCTCCGAAAAGTGAATTATATTCTTACTTTACAATACATCTGTTCATTTTTGATAGTTCATCGACATCCGGAATCGAAAATATTGTAAAAGGATTCGCTCTTTTGAGGCTTATTATTATGTCACATAGAGCCTCGGAAAAGTCCATCGTCGTCTCGATTTTATCGCTGACTTCCTAATAATGACTTAGTAATTACAATATTCGAATACAAAATGAAAAATGATGGAACGATTTTAATGGGTATTCCCATTATTTAATTTCCATTCTATTTTGAAAAGATACGCTTTATCTCCAAATTCTGGAATCACTGTGGTTTCTCTTTTTGAGCTCCGCTGAGTACTGATCCCTTAAATAGAATTATTGTCAGTATTCTGTGCTGTTATTAAGTCACTCTTCTGAGAATCTACACATCGCTAATACGACTCAATGTCGTTGTTTTGGGGAAAATGAGACCATTGCGTTTGGCTAAATTTTGAGCCACCGATTGAATTTTTGCATATGCCCAAGGAACTCTAAATTTAAATATATTTTGCATTATTTTATCCTTAAATCATTCCGGTGCTTAAGAGCGCCTAATCAAGAAGAAAACTCTTCGCATCGAAGATTGCATAATTTTTCAAAAAATATGAATCTTATAATTTAACTTTTACAAAAATTATTTTCCAGGAAATGTAAATTTTAGGAGCGCTTTCACTAAAAGGCTCGTTTTTTCCTAAAAATTTGTTGGGAATTGTTTGGGAATATATATATATATATATATATATATATATATATATATGCACACACTATTTAAAAGAAAGCTTATAGCGTTGGACGTGGAAGCGTAACAGGAGATTTCAACGCTTGGATCTCGAATTTTGACTTCGTAATTGACTCTTAAATAACAATTTCTTTCTCTTTTATCTCGCTTTCTGTAATAAAATTTCTTGTCCCTAGAATTTAATATTCTCGACGTATTTATGTAAAATCTTGTTTGCTTTCGGTCGTCGGTATTTCAAAGAAAAGAGGCTTTGTAAATTCCCGCAAACAAATCTCTCCTCATTTTCTGTACTTTTTTCGTCTCTTTTATGGATAACATTTGGTAAATAGTCGACTCAAATGAAATGTTATCTGATAAATATTATAAAAAGATCTTATTTTGGCTCCCAAATTTTTATGTCATTAAAATTAATTTTTTATCGCGTCTTCATTTTTAAACTTAGGAATTACGCGATTGTAAGGGAACGTGATTTTATGTCGGGAGTAATTTTTGAGGACCATCAATCACCCGAGAGCCGAGTGTCACCTTTTTCAAGGTGAAATTTCTCATTAATCTTTCCTGTCTCTTCTCAGATGGAAACTCTTTCGATTGCATTGACCTAATCTTTGTGAAGCGGAGCTTTTAATCAACCGGAAGATGCCCAGAGCTCATCTTTGATTGGCTCATTCGAATAATTCGTGTTTTCTTTCATTATTTTTGCTCAGGAATAACAGCCGAAATTTTTCCGTGCGATCTTAAACGAGAGTAAGAATTTGAAATTTTATAACGGCTGTCGGAAGATAATTTTCTTAAGGAACATTTTGTACTCCTGCGATATTAATAACAAATATTATTAGGGATGAAATATTTTAAATTACGCACTCGCGATGTCTCGCAACATGTGATGCTCTATACGAAAGACCCGCTTATAACGGAGTATGGCGCGTCCTAATTCCATAAAGATTCCCTTTCTTGTGCCCATCAGCGTTCCATTTGATATCTGCAGATATTCTAATCTGACAACGCATCAATTTATTACTTCCTTTTTGAGCATAAATTAGTTCTAGAGGTGTTTTCGAACGAGTGCTATTTAAGTTGGATGCTCGGAAACATTCAAATCATCAATATTTGTGTTATTTCATCTCGAAATCTTAGAAATCGTTATGGAGAAAAAAGGAGTATCTGAAAGTTGCACATTAATTCTCGAGACACATTATCGCTGACCTAAAAATCCTTTCTAGGAGCTCAAAGAATTTCTCTTTTCCTCACCAAATTAATCCTATTTACACAAACGCTTTTTAATTGGGATTGAATTTTTCTTACCTCCGAATGAGGTGTCAGGAGAATTAATTACTTTGTTGGGCCCCAAGGGTTTGGTACGATGATGGATGGTTTTCCCTCTGGGGATTTCATAAAAGAACCAAGGACTCCGTGGAAAAGGAAATAATATTGAGAATCTTGCACATACTTGCTCATCTGTGATGCTTCAAATGTATGAGTATAACATATACTTAAAAATGTCTTCCAATATCAATATATTATTCCCTGCCATTCATATCGCACGATGATACGATTCCATTCTTATATTTTCTTAAATTACTAATTATCAAAGCAACTGATCCCAAAATTATTAAAGAAATATGAAAGGAGAGATTTTTCAGGATTAAAAATATATGGAAATTCGAACCTTATTCCGTATTAACGCATCGCAGCTCATTTGACTTTTCCGAATTTCGAGTATAAAAACGTAATTTACGATATCATGATAATCCTTGAGCTTAGAATTTGTCACATGAAAATTCACCTTTAGTGACTGTTCATTGATGTACTGCTGCAATAAGCGTGTGGGTTTGGAGTATGAGTCATCTATCGTGTTATATGTTGCAGCCCTTCGAGTTTGGAAAGCGTGGGCGCGGACTGGCGCCGTGTACACTATTGCATCCGAATGCCATTGATAACCACATTGTTCTTCGAATCTATTTATTAACTAGAGAAATCGGGCGATTCTGAATGATAAATATTCCACTAAATACGGGAAAATTAAAAATATAATTGTCATTCCTCTGCATTTCTCCAACGTAAACTCCTTTTTGAACCATTCTCACTATTCATTAGTTTTTATCCTAAACAGACTCATGTGATAAGTGTATAAAATTTGGCGTCCATTGCAAATAAATAAGGCGACGATTGAGAAGCATTCAATTTTTGCCCAAATGACTAATAATCTGCTTAAGTTGGATCACATTTTAGTTTCTTTTCATGTCAAATCGATAAAATAAGTAATTAAAGAATTGCGCACTTGTGAAGTTTATATCCAAAAGGTAAATCAGAAAGAGACATACGTGCTTTCTTCGTTTGGGATTCCAGAATCGGAAATCCAAGGTAACTCAATATGTGTGGTAATCATGCGATATCATCTATAGAGACCATTAAAAGCCATACGAATGGTTGTTATATATTTTATTTGTATTCGAAAGATGTAAAAGTTAGTGAATTTTGTGATATTAGGATTATTGGGTTTCAAGTTGAGTTCAGAATTCGAATATTAGTCTCCAAAGTTTCAATGACTGAAAATATCCTCAGGAGCGTCTTCGAGTGAGCATGAATTCTGAAATCTGCACGTTTAAAAACTGCTTGATGTCCACAATTGTTGCTGTATGGTTCCGGAGTGTTATGTTTGAATTCTGTAGAGAATTCATTAATCGAATTTCCCTAACTAAAGACGTGCATGGAACCAAATGGAAACCTAAGGAAGCCATGTGGTGGAATAATATCATGTGCGTAAATTTAATTCTTTTTCGAACGAAGGAAGCTCGAATCTAATTTCACTATTTGTATCGATTTTATTAATTGAAATGGATAAATTATATTATAGAATTAATCGCCTATTTTAAACACCTAATAATTAGCTTCGTTTATTATTATTTTTTTATTAATGTCGAGTTTGGTAGAATGATTATTCATTTGTTTCTTATAAATTGAATGTCCTCTTAGCAATGTAAGAGTAAGCAATGTAATTATCATATAACTAATATTATAATTGTAAAAGAATCGAAGGAAACGAATAAACACGAGATGGAGACTTCGAATGGTCCAAAAAGACGAGTAAAATTTCTTTTGGCAACGATATTGAGTAACGAAAGTCTAATGACCCGGATTAACCGTGAAAACGAGAGGTATAAGTTGAGGAAGGAATATTACTATTATAATATCTTTTCAATTTTTCGTATTGATTAAATAGAGGGAATTATGAAGAGCAGGTGAAATCTCAGGTATATTGAGGAATATTTTATTGGAACGTAAAATTTTATTTGATAGAAGCATTTATCTTTGAAGCTTCTTTTCTGGTTCATTTATTTTATAGAAATTTCAAGATTTTCTTCCCGCCCACGATAGTAGTGGGCGAAAATTGCAGCTTGAACGATAGATTCTTAAAAACCCAAAGACAGCTTGTATTTATGCCCAATAGAAAATAGAGTGGGTTGAATCCCAAACTCTTCAGTGTATACGAACTTCGCTTATAACTAACTTAGGTTGTCGGTAATCCACCTAATATATATATCCTGAACTTGATTTCTGGAAATCTTACCTCCAATGTCAGCTTTGCACACTTGAAATCTCTAGTATTGGCAGGTTTTGCTATTAACATTCAACTTGTGGTTCATTAGCACTGAATTTACATATCTATATTATATGTATAGTTAATACATATATAGTGCGTATATCTGCAATTTAGGTATTGTTACCGGAATATATGTATGTATGTAATGGAGAAATTCTGAGCTGAGAGAAAAAACAGTATGTCCTCACTGTTTATCTCTTTATTTTGCACTTCACTTGATGGAAATCCACTTTGAAAGTCTGAGAAATGGATGTCATTGTAATCGATTTTTCGTTCCTCTAAATATTTTCGAGAGAATTTATCATAATTGTATCCCTGTTATTCAATTCAAGGATTGTATAGCTATTTGTAAGTATTCTTTGAAGGTTAATTTTGAGAACTTGGAGGATTTTCCATTAAACTTCATCCTCAATCAAATTAGAGTATCTTCCTCGTGTTTTCACTTATATTTACTCGGTGCATTTTGGGATCCATCAATCGGTAGTCTTGCTCGTTTATAAAGGTGTTTTTGATTGCACCACCAATCAGTATATTCAACCAACTGCATCCATAGCCTTGTAACTTGCAAGAATCCTCAGCGAAATCATTTATATCTTTATCTCCTCTAAACACTTCAAGTCGTTTCGACAGCATCGTGGAATCGAAGCCGGCACCCTTTGGCTCGCTTCCATCCGCATTCCTTGCCTCTCGTGATCTGTCCATCCGGCAGCAGCTCTCTTTGTGCCCTCCCGACTGCCGTGACTCATTTGCCCTCTCTTCTCGTCTTCGGCCGCTAGAGGCGCTGACTTCTTGCTTTCTGTTACTTAATCGTCCGCTGTGGCGCTTCATTCGGCCTCATACGAGTCTATTAGAGAGAGTTGGGAAAACACACGCTCAAACGTGTGGCACGGCGGAGTACGTTCGTTCGTTTGTTATTATCATAAATTGCTGGAAGGTCGTTCACCAATTACTTTTATTTAATGTGGTGCTACTAGTTTTGCCATTGCAAATTTATTCGAATAGCTATCAGTAAATTACATCTTGTTAATTTCGTACATCTTTTACCGAAAATGCACGGTACACGTAAAACTTTCAATAACCATCGTAACTCTTTAATTTCAGACAGAAATTTCATCCGATGTTTAGATAGACCCACTTAGCAACGAATCCTCAAACATAAATGTTTGATTTCATTCGTTTAATTTAAAACGATGGTGTAATGCATCTAAAAATTATTTTAGGTAATATTTATGCAATACTTGCATTGTCTTATTTCTTGCCATTCTTTTATTCATTTGATTGACTATTGCATTTATTAAAGATTGTGAAAACAGAGAGAGATGAGAAAATACTGAGATGGATTAATCAGAATGTGGATGAAAAATAGAATATGCCCAGGTTAGGTTTTATTAATCAGAGACCTGTCTTCATTGTCGCAGAATCTCTTAAGTCATCTCTCTCCATCTCATACTTGCTCACAATAGGGAGATATTTCACTTTTAGGTGAGCACTCTTAAGGGGAACTACGTAACAAAATTCGAGAAAAATTCGCTGCCCTAAAATCGGTTGAAAGAAGTGAGATAGGTCAGAGATAAAAGAATAGATGATATGTGAAATGATTTTGCTCTGCTTTTATGTCTAAAATTAAAAGTTCTGTTTAAGTGTTGAATCATTGTTATTTTAGTTACTGCTATGGACGCTATTAATCACTATTAACAAATCCTAACATCTTGTAAACTAAAATCAATCGATGATATTTTATGGAACTCCATTACGCTGAGGAGAATAAAAACTTCTAACACATCCCAAACAGGATTAAGGTAGATGACTTCAATTACTTTTCCTCGTAACTTGCAACGAAATTTGGAGGAAATCTATAAGAAATATTAGCAAAACTCTTAAAAATATATTAAGATTACTGAAATGTAAGTAATGCTAAGTAAATAATACCCATTAAGAGATGGTGAATAATGTGGAGAGCTCTTGCTGCACCTGTAGACCCCCTCCGTTGTGACATTTGGTGGGAACTCGTTGAAAAGGCAGTTCGTGGAACAGTGGGAACGAAGAAGGCAACCGTTAGAGTAATGAAGTTGGCAATAATTAGAGGGGCGTGGGAAAAAGGGGGTGTGGGTGGTTCCGCAGCGGTGCGTTTTTTTCCCTCTGGGCTCTCTCTTCCTTTATTGAGTAACGGAAAGGAAGGACTTTCCACTTATAAATATTCCATTTCTTCAGTCTTTTGGTTTCCATGTCTTACCCGATGCTAAAGAAATTACCTGAGCCGTCATTATCGCTTATTCTGGCATTTATTACCTCTATATTCGCTTTGTTTGTGCTCATATGAATAATCGAGAAATTAAAATGAAGCATTCAATCCTATTTTTCCTCTGATATCAAATTTTATAAAATTTATTATATTCGTATTATTTATTTATATTCCATTCATTCTCGACGAAAAATTAATCAACTGTTCAGAAGAATTCCTCTTCGGGGAACAAATTATCGAATTGATCAAGTATGTTTTAGATTTATTGAGTGTCGTTATTATTGGTGAATATAAATCCACATTTTAGATACTTGTTAACCAAAACGGTATACGTATTTTACAGTGATAATTCTCAACAATAATGTGACGTAGGCACTACTCGAATATATTATATATTACTGTGAAATAACGCCATCTCATTGTATCATTTTATCAGGTAAGAAATGGCGCGGACTAACGCCTCAGGATCGTCGTCCGTACGTAGAGGAAGCCGAGAGACTACGTGTGATCCACATGCAAGAACACCCTAACTATAAGTATCGACCAAGGAGGCGAAAGCAGAGTAAAAGAGGCTCCGTGGTAAGCGGTGGGAACAGCGTCGGAGGTCCAGTGGGTCGTCGTGGATCACCCCAGCAATCCCAAACTACTCCTCTACCTTCACACTCGCCCGGAAGCTCTTCGTTCCCTAAGACTTCACCCTCAGGATCGCCTTATTATCAGCCCAATGGTTTGCACCTTCAAAGCAGCGGTGGTGGATACGGAGTCGGTTATAACGCTGGGCCTCTTTTGGCACCTCCTCCACCACCCCCTCCCTTTCACGTCCACCACAAAGGCACTTCTTCGACTTACGGGAGCTACCAGTTCCCCCACACCCCTGAAGCATCGCCAACCGGCAGTCCCGAGCCGTTGGGAAGGAGCGATTCGCAGGCATCGAACCAACAGCACAGGCAACACCAGCAGCCAGGGGAGGAGGCCGTCTCCAACGCCCTGCCCACGCCCGAGATGTCTCCTATGGAGCAAGAGAAAGACAATTTTCAGTTCGGCTCTGAAGATAAGGGACGGCAATCGACGTTCTTATCGGGACACTCGAATCCGTCCCACCTGCTGAAGACTCTCGCGTACAACAGGCAGCAGAGATTGAACGCTACTTCTCATTATCATAATCCTTATTCCTCTCAGTCTTCCCATGGATGGAGCATTGGGCCTTCATCGTCAGGATCTTCTGGCCTGATGATGATGATGTCTTCTTCATCCTTTGGCGGATCCTCATCGACCATTACCTGTTCAGGAGGAAGTTACGGGATTTCGAGTCAAGAAGGCACCGCGGCAGGAAACAGTGTAGTGGCAAGCACCACTTTTTATCCACCCCTGATGTCCGCTGTGGAGTCCAACAGAGCGGCTGGAACTTCGAGGCTGGAGGGTTATAATCCAGCGGTGAAACGTCCTCCGTCGCCTTCATCTCCTGCCCAGCCTCCCCACCAGTCCTACCTCAACGTAGCCTCTTATTCTATGAGGGATGGCTTCTCAGGTGAATAAATTCAATTACCTATTGATATACTTTTTGTTTTTAAAACTGTAGGATTTTCGAATTATTAATTTTGGATTATTTCCAATTAGAAATACCGGAGCCACTCACAG
This sequence comes from Pantala flavescens, assembly GCA_020796165.1. Lineage (NCBI taxonomy): Eukaryota > Metazoa > Arthropoda > Insecta > Odonata > Libellulidae > Pantala > Pantala flavescens. The sequence goes on from CM036880.1 coordinate 3,105,887, forward strand.
TGGGTCAGCATTGTTTGTCACTTCAAAATATAAAGAAATTTTCTAATGATTCTTGTTATCAAAGTTTATAATTAATATAGATTTTTACTTCCTTCTGAAGTAGAAAAAAATGCAGAAATCTGAAAGCAAGAATTTATACGGTGAAAATCTAAAGAGTTCTAATCTGTAGTTAATGTGGACACGAAAGCCTTTCTATCACTCTGATGGTGCTCTATTTACATTCCGAGCCTTTTTCAACTGCAGTTGAGGAACACTATCCAACTATATATTATCATATTTCTCTTTCCAAATATTTATATGGAGTACTAATTTTTACTGTTACCTTTATTTAAGAAATTTGTATTTTGCAGAGAATGTAGAATTTTAAAATGAAATTCTACCATTATCAATAAGTTATTTAGCATAACATGTAAATAGGAATGATGAAAACACAAATTACCTTAATTTTTACGTCGAAATTTTTTTTAAGAATTGTACATAGCATAATACATCCTTTTCATTACCAAGGTAACGCTAAATAAATCTTTACCTGAACAACTACAATTAAATTTAGTTTGCTGTGATAGCATGGTGGCTAAAGGCATTTTAATCATCCCATGTGTCTATTTTGCTCTGTATGATGCAATAGAAAAGGTATGAAACTCCTAGAAAATGACCAGAAAGGTAAAAAATATTATACCCTTATCCTCTGCATCTGCATATACACATAATTTATACCTGCATCATCTGAACAGGACAGTAGGTGTTTTGCATAAGAAAATCACTGACATTTATAGACAACAGTAGTCTCAAAAGGGTAATCATTAGTGTCCAATAAATAAAAACCTTTTTCTGTAAGTTTCTAAAAAAGGAAGTAATCACTTGATTATAGATGTTATTCATCTTTGTATTTTCTCATAACAGAACGCCAACAAATACTCGTAAATAATGTGGATTGTCTTTAGAGGATCACTTTTAATACCAAAATGCTCCAATTCTCAGGCGCAAGAGCAGAGCAGCAAAGAGGAGATGTGTTCAGTATAAGACAGCAGCAGAGTGACTTGGGCACACGAGGTATGGATGAGGATGAAGACGAGATGGCTGTTGCCGAGGAGGGTGTAGTAGCCTCTGAGAGCCAACAGGTGCTGCCATCAGAAGAAGAGGTCACAGTGGCAGCTAGTGGAGAATCTGAAGGAGCCTCCTCTGAGTTGGGCGTCCATGAGTTTGATGAGTACCTCAAGCCCTCTGCTCACCAACAGCAACTCCAGCACCAGATCCAGCAAACCTCCATGGATTCCAACCATAATTATCGAGGTCATCAGTCGCACCTTGCACATCATTCAAATTTGATCTCCCAAGCTCCTTTGGAACAGCAACAGAATCCTTACTATCATCCCAACCATCACCTCTTCCATGTGGACCACCACCACCAACAGATTCCACATTACCTTGCACATGCTGGAGCCACGACCAAAGTGGATACAATGCAGTGTGCCAGAGGATACGACTATGAGCAGGTGCAGGGTGCACATGCGAAACAAGAAGAGGAGGAGTTTAGCGTTATACTGGCGGATGTTCGGAAGACCCTTTCCAGTAGTTGAATCTAAATTGCTGACTTATTCTGAAAGTGATATTTAGCATCCCTTTTACTGTTGATTCTGCCATTACACTGTATCATAGGGCTCATGAAAACGCTCTTGGCACGCATCATTTATTAGGATGAGCCCTAAAATATATTGCTGTTCTTTTTGGTTATTCCATGGACTAAGGCAATTGTTGCCATACTCTGATGAACAATGTGCAATCTAGGTGCAATCTTCTATAAATTAAATGTGATCAGGAAGTGACCTTATCTGTTTGTCTTCCAATGAAAAGAAGCCGCCATTCAGCATAAAAAATAATCATGCTAGAAACTTATTTTTGGTCTATTTGACCTTATGCATGTACAAATGCATGGTACACTTCAGTGAGCCATACATGAAGAAGAAAAATATGGGAGAACAGCTTCTTTTTTTATTCGTTCCGTCCAGAATTAGAGACAGTTTCCTCAAATTAAGAAATGCTTTCAATCAGGAAATCTGCTTGAAAAATTTTCCTAGTGAGAAGCAATTGTAGCTTTAACTGAGTGATCCTCTGAAGAAAACCTCAATGTTATTTCTATTTTGTAAACTGCTTACATTTTTGGAGGACTTGTTTACTGTTGTTAAAATGCTGCAGGAAGAGAAATGTGATAATTCACTCATGAACATGGTATCTTCATAAATATTTCTCAATTCCACTATTAAGTGGATCGAGAGAAAACAGATGACTTGTCAACCATGGACTGATTATGGAAAATAATTCCTCTAATCAATTTGAAATATCGTACTATAATAGTACGGTTAAAAGTTATTTTTATCGCTGGGACCAAAGCTAGAGATAACTATACTCTATATAGAGTTACTCAATAGCTCGCCTCACTTCCTTGGTTAAACGTCTTTGAATGAGTTCTGTGTTTTATATTTAAGCAATGCTTTTTTTCAAACTTTAAAATTTTTAAATCAAGACGGAAACCATGAAATCAGTTTATTATTATTTTTATGATTTGTAGATCGACATCTGTTAAAATGCATAACTTTTTAAATTTATTGATATGAAGATGAGTGTGTTTGAGGGCAATTAGATATTAAAATGTTATTTTGTTGAAGTACATAACCAGTGTTTTTCGGTACTGTCGTATAAGAACTGCTATTGTCTTATGAACTGTTGAGAATGCAGAGAAAAAGAGTCAAGAAAAATGAAATGGTATTGCGTAGGGAAGACTCCATCACCCAATGATAGTAAAATATAAATATTCCTTAAACCATAATCAATTGATTACAGCTTAAGTAGTATTTTTATTTTAGTATCATTCTAAGAGCCGTGTCTCCTCTTCATCCACAACCTTAACAGAAGCATGTAATGAGCTATTGAAGTTAAGTATTGTTTTTCAGTCGTATCCCAAATATCAATCTGACTGAGAAAGTTCAACTCTTACATTTCATGAAGACATCTAGGAGCTAACGACATTTGTGAACTGTGTATGATATAATTTCAAAATAGACTAGATATGTATTTCTATTCTTTGCTGACCGTTCAGTGATGAAATTACTGATGATTTTTGCATTGTTAAATTCTTTAAAGAAATATGTTTATTTATGAAATACATTGGGTGCATTATTCTAAAATTAGAACTCTGAAATGATCGATTGTATTTATTTTTTACATTTATGTTTCCAGACTTTATACTATGTTCCTTTTAATCAAACGATAGACTCTAAATTTATGTAGTTACTATAATTAAGAATATGAAAATATAATCTATTATATCTCCATTTAACACTTTTATTTTTCAACATGCAACCTTATTATATCGAGTAATTGTTTGAAGTATTTGCATTTATAGTGTAAGAGAAGTTCTTTATAAGCTTTCTAATTTGCTTAAAAGCTCTTGATGGTCTCCAGCAACTATATCAAATCCTCAAAAAACAAATGACTGCAATTTTAAGTATACGAATCTACATGTATAATATATGCTTTATATTTTGATTGATTAATTAATTAAAAATTAATTAAACTTAAATTTTACAGAAGTTTAATCTAATGTAACATAAAATGAGGTTTATTGGCATAGGTTTTATGGCCAAAATTCTCTATAACTTTTTCAAATCTCAAGCAGTTTATACTATTCTAATCAGGAAAGGTTTATATTAATAAGGTATACACTAATAATCGTCAGTTATTGTTATACTATAGTCATTCTCCACTTATAGATTTAATTTTGGATGTTATTTTTTCCTCTTACTATTCTTCTCCTTCTGTTTAATTTTCTTTCTTCTCTTTCATCGTCGAATTTGAATATTAATACTCGCGAATAAATATATAACTTTATTTTCTTGAAAAATATAATTGAAAAATAGAAATGATTGATGTAATTGAAGCGAAACGAAAATAGATGTGTTTTTGTGATACTAATTTGTAATGTAAGGAACTATATGATATGTGACTTTTACCGAAAGACTTGTTCATGCAATAATTTCATGTGATTAAGTCTCACGTCATGAAGGTATTTTATTGAAGCAGCTAAAAGTGTTATATAACGTGAATGAATCTCTCTTTCTTACGAAAGTTATTGCAAATTAATCTCCCATAATCTTTTCTATTAAAGTTAAGGGCAATTTATATAGCAGCCTTTTCTGAATCCAAATCATTATTGATTTCGTTCCACCAAGCTAATTTTTCTACTTAAAATTACTATATATATATATATAATATCTTGATGACCTATACAGTTCTTACGCAGCTTCATTAATGAAATAAATTTATTTACTCTAATTTGTTTTCCACGATTAATGCATTTTGTGAATCCTAGTCAGGCATTATTTCATCTAATTACAGATGAATTACTGTAATTTCCTCATCGTACGTCATTAATTGTCTTTCTTTTGATTTGAAAATAGCGCTTAAACAGTGAACGTAAGCATACATGGCTGTATTAACAAGAGGAACCAAAACAACGAAATATACTTTTAGTTGGACTTAAAATCGTTAGCTATTTCCCATATGATAACCATATTTTGTTGTAATTTTCATAAAAATTACTTACGGCCCAACGCTATATATCTTCATCTACGGAATATGTTAGACGATTGCGATAAAGATGTTGAGTAAATATATCAAAATAGTCACAAAAGTATGTACTTTTAAAGATAAAGACAATATTCAATAATCATATAGCAGTTATTATATATTTTATTAAGTTCATAATCTTACCTAACCATTTGCTGAGTAAACGAGATTGGTTTCCATTTACTTTTAAACAACAAACGGCCAATTTGTTATTCATGCGAGAGTAATTACGTTATTCGTAAACATCCGATAATGAAGAAACAAGTCTTCTTTTTGAAATGTATTCTTATTTGAGCGTGAAATACGTAACGAAACTTATACGACCGTAGGAAAGCATCTCCAGAGGAGCAACAGGTGTATTCCTTAAAAAAGCCTTTCAATCGAGTCTCCCAAAGTACCTACAAAGAGTATAAGTAGAGCGAGGATATTCGCTCTTATTCTTTGAAAATATTTAGTAGACAAATTTTCTAACGTTCGTTTAAAAATGAAATTGTAATCGTTGGCTATCAACTAGTAGTTAGTATCAACTAGTTAGTCTTGAGCGATTCTGATCTCTACGTGAGAATTCTAATATTGATTTCACTTAGAAATTAGTGAAGCTATTGCAGCCGAAAGTTATCTAATTTTGACTTCGAATCTCTCGAGCGATGATACTATTCCGCATATTAGATGATATATTTTTTTGTCCTTTTTCTTGAAGAGATTAAGCAGCGCAAAAACGCATAAATTAACTGAAAATACCTTTTATATTTAACTGTTCACATTTGTCACTGTGATTGCTACACAATTCATTCTTAACTATTTCTACTTTACCAATGCTTCGAAAAATGTTCACTCCCCAAAACACTCCCCTTCGATTCATCTTGAGATCAAAAAAAAGTTATCGAATTTATGAGTAAGATCATAAATGAACATAATGAATTATTTCACTATTGTTTCAGAAAGCTCAGGATAATACTTTTTCTACTTACCCATCGAATTGAAGATAGCTTCAATTCGATTAATCTTTCCTTTGAACTATAAAAAGTCTGTTAAATTTATAAATTCTTATTTTCCATTTCATTAGATAATGATCTAAAAGAACGCTTGTTTAATTGGTATTCTTGATCAATAACCGATCTCTCCTATTCCAGAAAATAGTATTTGGCCAATGTACTTAATGAAGCACATTCAAGTGGAACTCAATACCTTATTCTTTCAGTCCTAACAATTCATACATCGGCCTTTTTCAGCCGAACATCTCTTATTTTGGGTGATTTACTCATAATTTAACCCTAAAAATAAATACATAGAAGTTAATTTATGAAAAAGGGAAGGCGGCAGATAGAAAGCGAGATCAGAAGGGGCGGACACTCACAATATATTAAACTCCGGTCACGAAGAGTTGCCTCGAAATCATCTTATCTTCGGATACATCTCATACCCAGCATCCTCAAGACTCTATCACTCCGTCATTTGAAACGGTGATTGAAACTACATCAAATTACAAGACGGCTTTTTAAATCCGTATGTGAATGTGTAATGATAACATCATTTTGTGTGAATGTGTAATGATAACATCATTTTGTGTGAATGTGTAATGATAACATCATTTCTACTACGAAACTGAAAATTGCCGAACGCAAGGATTTCTTTCGTTTCGATTCAATTGAGAAATGTCTCTTCAGACACGCTGAAGTTAAATGCGGTTAGTTCCATGATTACGGTTCAAAGAACGATATTCCACAAAAGAGACTATAACGCTGTATTTTGGAAGAAGGAGCAAAAATTCACGATAAGTTTCTTGTTTCTCTTCACTGTTGAGAAATGAATTAACAATGAAGATATATATTATGTTTTGCAAATTATATTTATTTCCACCAACCCTTTCTTTGAGAGGTTTTGTGAAATGCATAAAAACAATACTGACAGAATTTTCAGGCAAAAACACCGTCATTCAAACTATTGAGGATTCTAAGAAGTTCAAAAAAGAAAGCGATCTTTCTATTTGTGGTTTTAATTTATTTGCACAACTTCTCTAGTGATGCTTACTAACACCGATTAGATGATTGCAGTTGCATAATCTCGATGGATATTTTATTCATTTGCAGCTTCGTTCTCTCAAAGGATTTTCATTTCTTATATTTCTTCCTTTTCCATAAATTAATTGATTCGACAGATACTTTTTAGTCATACGTTTTATTCAGTGCGGATAAAGACATTCAGTCTTAATAACCGAAGTAGCGTGAAAGAAATTTAATAGTTTACGTTTATAATTTCAAATATTTCACTTGAAAGTTATGAGATAAGTCAGATTATGAATAATATGATAAGAATAATTATGTTAACGTTGTCTTCTAAGACTCTAAGTTACTCGCCACTTAACGATCAAACGATAGCATTCGTTATCAAGTAAATTCATCTTCCAGTTTTGTATCTTTATTAAGAAATACACTTTAATTCGAATATCTATTTTTTATTAATAGAGGTATTTGATTATGTAAATGAAATAGCGTGAAGTAAGTAGTTGTAAAAGCAAAATGAATGTATCACACGATTCCATGGTGAAAACATATATATATATGTGACATAAAATTCGTAATAACTTTTAAAATACCTCAAATATATTGTTTAATTAATGATTCTCCAATGATTCCTATAAAATACCCAGATGCGGATTTTTAATGTCGTCAAAGATCTAAATGAATCATATAGTCGCTCAAGTTAACAATTTAATAAGAAAATCCTATTAAAGAGAATATTTAATTCAATAATTTTTCGCATTAAATTATATTTTAAATATATTTCATATTGAAATTATAAATGTATAATATGTAATCATAATGCTTACTTCAGTGATATGAAAAAATAACGCTTACTTGAACTTTATAAAAAAAATTCATAGGAAACTCTTTGATGATATTGTGGCGGAATTTTGAAATTACATTTCATAAAAAGTATCTTTAAATGATATTTTCCATGTTTCTCTTCGACACCATAAACTGCAATCCTCATTTCACTCAATTTTCCAATAATAATAATTTATGAAAAGATTTAGATATAAAATTATAACAGGGGAAACATAAATGTCGCAGATTTTCTTGATATGTGGGCAGAGAAGGAGAAATTGAGGATTTGGAAGTGAAGACATAAAATGGATTCTCCAGGTGTTACTCGACAGCTGCCGCCGTTCAAACTTACGCAATCATGCTTCATTTCTGCAGACGGCCGCGTTCTCATGCAAAGAAATATGTCAGTTTGCTTACCAGCATTTTGCTGATTTAAATTGTACGAAGGTAATTAAATAAAATTCTGTTCCTACTTTGGTAAATTTTCAACATCATGGTGCATTTTCCTGCACAGCATCATTTACTGCGATGTTCAATATTGAAATGTTAAATGATGATAATCATCATTATTTTAGTTTCGATCGACAATAATTAATTATTTCTACTTTTTGAAAAGATGCTTAAATATGATATACAGTCGATTCCGGTTAATCGGACCACATCGGGACGCGATCCTAATAACCGGCTGGTCCGATTACACGAACATGTTACAAGACGAGACTTGCTATACGTAACATATTAAAATGTCATTATGACCTATATTGTGCGGATGGTGAACATAAAAACATGAACTAATGTTGCTTATGAACTTTATTCATTGAAAAATAAATTTACAAACAAATTCTTCGAAACGATCAACACGATACTCAGCATATGAAGCACAATAAAAAGAGTTCTTATCAAATTCCAGTCAACGTTTGAAGAACTTATCCAGTGTGATCTGACGCATTCTGTTGACGGACTGCACTTGAACAAAATCACTTTAAATGCAGCACTTCATTTCCCTCCTCCATGCTGTAGTGTGTTTTGCTGCAATTCGAGCAACAAATTTAAGCGTCATTTTCATCGTAGCATTGAAGCTCGTTGTCGATGGATGGAAATTCCGACTTCCTACAGTACACTGGCGACTTCTTTTTCATCTTCCCTGCCACGTTCTTTGGTCCGTTTTAACGGAATTTTGGTTCAAATAAGCGAATAATATTAGGCTTATGTACATAGGATTTGTTTCGGTTCTTTAAGATTTTAAATTAAATAAGAATCTTTAAGATTAGGTCCGAATAAGCGGCACGTCCGATTACCCGGTGATCCAATTAACCGGATTCGACTGTATTTAAAACACGCTCTACATCTCTTTTTCTTTAAGATAACGAACTATGAAAAGATATCTAAGTAAAACTTTGGTTATCATATTTGTGAGGAAAAAGGATGCTAAACTGATGTTAGAATAAAAATGATAAATATATATTGTGCTAGAGTATGGTAAAAATTATCCTTAATCAAAGATAAAATGTTATATATATATATATATATATATATAGACCTACGCAAATTTGATTTTAGAGAATTCTATTAATCCGTACTCCAAAGAAATCAAAGCAAAGTAAAATGCTTTTACTTACGAACATTATTGAAAGTAAATTTCCCATGAAAATAGTTGCTGGAAGTCACTTGCAATCTAACATAAATTCACTCTTGAGCAGTTTCTTGATCTGAAAAACTGGGCTTCCTATGAATGCGGATTTCTCCGAATGAAACGCCCTCTGCACGGCCATCCGCTGTAATTATGGAAGCAGCCGACGCATAAATCCCGGCCTCCCTCGGGCGTCACGAATAAATCTGTAGGAAGCAACAAGTGAGCCATGAATTAACGCCGGTTTTAGAATATGATACATCGAATTATAGCCATTTAAGAGTATTGGGTTGGGTGTGGGTCAAGTTCATCCGATACGATCGCAGGGAAATACGTGCGTCATAATTTTGGCCCTGTATCTCATAGCTTCATAGTGATAGTGACTTAAAGAGGAAGATATTGATTTTTCATCGATTTTTCCGATTAATAGTTATTCAAATTAAAGTTTATTTCTAATTATATAATTATCTATAATGGGAATTCATTCTTTAATGCAAGGAGATACAACAAGAGCATTAACATTCACTGAAAAACATTTGCGTGAGAGTTAATAATAAGAAATGGGAATTTTACGGTTAAAAGCATTTATAACTTAAAGAATGAAAAACGTTTAATGAGAATGAATTTATAACAGCGCTGGTCATTTGCAATTGTTAGGTTATTAGTCTGCAGATTAAAGTTATGGTAGATTTAGTTATTTACGTTTGCGATGCACATAATTAAAATCTGTTTAATAATTTTTGAAATTAAACCGACATGGATTATTTTACTGATAGTTTTCTTTTGATAAATTAGTAACGCCTAAGCCTCGAATTCACTATTGATAAAATTTAACTGCATCATCATGAAAGGACTCCATCAATTCTTATCTACTTGTTATATCATATACGATTCGCATATCGTATTTTATTTTTTGACCCTGTCTAATTACAGAATTGCTTTAAGAGAGCTTAATTGATTAATGATTAATCAGATGTATCTAATACGTACACATAAATTCATCACATGTCAAAATTTTCACGAAGAGTGAGGAAAGTAATTTATGCTTAATGATGCGGTTTCATATCTAAATTACTATCATCTTGGATTAATAACAGTACTCAGATTTAAAGGTAAAGAGAGACTTTCTCATTTAAATCAGACTCTTCGTTAATCATTTCAATTCTAATTCAGGTCTGTATTTATCAACTCTTTATTTTATTGATAGCAATTTTTTGCAATAAACTTAAGATGTTAGTTAGCCACAATGAACATTTAGTTTCACGAATAACTTTCAGGTTCTTTCAGTTCGAATGTTCAAAAATATTACAACACTGTGACATCATTTAATTTAGTATGAAAAATTTATTAGTTATGTATGTATATATCAATAAATTATATTCATTAAAATGATATTTTATGTCGGAAACTTTATCATAAAAAATACAAAGGGAAAAAGTGGAGCAAAATGAATCAATGGTGTACCTCACACGAGTTATCTTTCACTAAACCCACATTAGTCCAAATGAATCTCTGATGCTTAATTCGATACAATTATCAGCCATTCCTATTAAATCCAAACTTACTTTTTCGTTACTTCCTCACAACTCAATTACACGAATTAAATGCGTATAACTATCTCCGTTATATCCCTTTCTAGTTTCGGTCAGCATGTCGCTGAGGTCGATGTTAGTCTTTCATTATATTATAATAATTACAATTTTCATCTGTTCACAACTCCTATTATTTTAGATACTCGCAGTACAAGATAATGAATATTCCTAACTCTTTATCAAGCCACCAGTTGAAGGTTACAAGGGTAGATGCTTATGCCTGATTTTCGAATCTTTTTGAATAATCCGGGCTGAATAGTGTGTTTCAGCGCCATCCGTTGTTAGTATCAAGAAACAACCACGGTCACAGAAGGCTAATGGAAGGTCGCGTAACAACTGTTTACAATATCGCGTACTGTACGTCATGGCAGAAAGGTAAACCTGCGCGCAGAAACTGTCTCATGAAACTATAAATAATAAAATACCAATTTCTCTTGAGTCTTTTCATCCATTTTTATTAATTGTCATCGACTTATAAAGCTTTTCACTCTCTCTGTTATCAGCTGGGAATTGTTATTGGCACTTTCCTGTAATTTATGCATTATAACTGGAATACACTACCATATAAGTGTGTTCATCCATTTTAAATAAATGAAAACTGTTTACACCTCAGCTAATTTTTGTTTTTCAGTGGAGGTAGTTGGTGGGGTTCGTGGTATCAGGTTGCAAAAAATAAGGTAGGATAGTGGAAGAAACTAAATGCAAAATAGATTTAATAGCTTTTCAGTACAATTAATTTCATCCCTTTTTTCCAGTCTGCGGAAGTCCTAGAGTTTGTACGAAGAGATCTAGACGAAATTTCGAGCGCTGTTTCAGTTGAAGCAAGCAATGTTGTTAGTTCCACTGCATCCGTGATTAAAGATAAACTTCATGTAAGTTTGCGATCAATCTAATTCTGCCTCATATTGTGATCGGTACGCAAACTCACTATTACCACCGAGATTATTTCAGTAATTTCCGTTGATCGTATTGAATTAAAATGTATATTTTTGATCATCTCAAATAAAAATTTAAAACGTGAAACATAAATCGTTCAAAAATAAACATTAATTTCAGCTGGAGGATTCAGATTCGACTGCCAATACTGTTAAAAGAAGTATTTCTTCTTTCCTCGGCCAAGTATCGAATGTGCTCAATCCATCTCCGGAAGATGAAGATGAAGAAGCCATGGTAATTCAAGGATCAGAACCAATTGTTATAGACAGAGCACAGGTAAATTTTTGTACTGTATCAACAGTGATACTGTTGATCAGTCACTATTGACAATTTTCAGATGTATGCTTCAGTTAGATATTCTTCAAATTGACTCTTGAAATGGCTAATTGAGTTATTTTTATACCATGTGTAAATTACTCATAAGGAGTATATATGTTTTCTTTTTAAGTTTTGTAGTCTTTGTTTACAATACAAGTAGTAACTGCTGTACATATTTTATAGCATGTGTTCTATTGTCTTCACTTTTTATCTTATGGAGAAATTTTATCTATTTATTTTTGATTTTTTCTAATATTCCTTTTGTCTTTCATAATCTGAAATTTCCTCCAATTGCTAGCAATAGTTTTATGAAAAAATACAGGTCTCTTTCGTCATACTTAGCATGTAGAGTAAGATGCAGTTTTACAAAGTAATGGCTTCATTTGAGAATTTCATAAGAAATTTACTTAAAATTTACTATTTTTTAAATTTTAAATACTTACATATTTAAAATTAATTTTTGGAATACATTGCTCATATTTAGTGATCGATCCCTACACAAATCCTTGTGTGTAATTAATTAATTACATTTTTCAGTTTTGCCTGCAAATGTCCTCTTCATCAATTCAACTGTGTTTATGTTTTGATCATAAACGTATATTATTTCTTCTACTTTTCTCATCACTCACTCTTTCTATATTTCTATGATAATTAGAGAAATTTAATGCCCTTTTTTGGACAGACTTTACTTGGATATTCTCTCATAAGTTTTTATGATTTTTAATGATTTATTTGAGTTACAACAACTGTTACATTGGTCACTGTTTTTGCCATGCATTCATTATTTATTACTTTTCATTCACATTATACTCATTAATGATATCAATTAAAATATAATGAAATTATTTGAAGAGTAATTTGATAGCTATTGCTCAACCAAAAGATTGCTTGAGTTGCTAGGATCATTGCTTTTACTTTTGTTCCTATCAGTATGTTTGAAATACAAAATCTAAAAACAATTTAAGATTGAACCTAAATATTCTTGATGTCACTTCTCAATTTGTGGATATTCTTTTCCACAAATTGATGAACAAATTGAACAAATTTTAAATAAAATTTGAAGACAAATTTAGAGTGATTGCCAGTTTATTTAATATCCATGACCTTTGTCCATCTGGAATTCTATAATATGTATTCCTATTTTTGTTTTAGGCTAGGCTTTTTAGATTGATTGCAGATCCAGCCACATTTCTCATAGATCCATTGGAAAAGATAGAATATGAGGCTTGGCTTGGTGTAGTCAAGGAAGTAGATGGGGAAGGAATCATGGCTCCTGAAAAGTTGTCAGCACTCATGGCAGCTTGCCCTAGGCTGCATGAGCAATACACGCAACTAGTTCCCAATGAGGCAGGTTTAGCTTTTATTGCCTTTTCATTCTTTATCTGCTTTCGTGTTTATCAACTTATTCAAAATATTTTGCTTCAGGTTTCTCATTCCCTATTCTGGTACCGTTACCTCTTCCGAAAGGCTCTTCTGGAGGATGAGGAGGCAAGAAAGGAAGCAAAGAGGAAGAGAGAGGAGGCCAAAAGGAAGAGTGACACAAAAGAAAACTCCCGAGATTGGGATGCTGGTGAGTTAGATTAACTCTTCTAAAGAATATTTGCATTTATTATAGAGGTCTTGTTTACTCTTCTATAGCATATAGAGTTTTGTTTCTTCATTTTTTCCTCTCTTTTATCAAGAAAATGTTTATGAATTTCTATTTTAATCAATTATTGCATTAACTTATTGAATTCCGGTTATTTTTAAAAAATTTTGATAGTTATCTTTTGTGAGCAAAGGTCATTGGAAGCTCAAATTTTTAAAGTTTCTTTAAATGAAACATTATTAAGCACTTCAAAATACTTATTATAATGTGTTAATTGACTTTTATTTTAATGTACATTTAATTACATGGAGATGGTGTAAGGTTATTCCATTCTGGAATACTGAATTCTGAAATTATATCAAGATACTTAGATTTTGCTCCAAATTTTTAGAATTGTCACTTTAACTTGATTAAAAGATTTAATTTTTTTGTAAAAACTTTGATGTGACTCTGACTGAGAGAAATTGTGGTGCTCACTTCGCATCACTGTAAAACAAGCAGAATTAGGTGGTGTAGTGGTCAACATACCTACTCGGCAAGAGAGGGACCCAGGTTTGAGTTCCTATCATGTTCCTGTTTTTCACTTTGCCTCATAAGTTGAAAGACAATCACCCTCAAAGTCTATGAAGCATTGGTCGCCATGAAAATTGCTGAAAATTAAAGTTTCAAGTCAGTAATAAATACTTGATTATCTGGATGTATTCACAGCTTGAAATTTTGCATTACTTTTTCCTCTCCTCTTATATTTTTCATGCAAATGCTTTTGCCATGTGAAATTTCCATGTTCAAACAAAGATTTCGGGTATTGATCGCTGAGATCACCTGGAAACCTTGTTTGGATGTTATTTTATATTCTGTCTCAAAGGAAATAAAATTTTTAAAATTCTGAATTGTATTAGTTAAGAAAAATTTACAGGAATTTGTTTCTTGTATTTCTTATTCCTTGTATTATTTTATTTTGCTAAAAAGTACCCATGTTTTACCAGTTCAGTTTTAGCTGAAATTATATGATTTCTATCATTTAATATCCTGCATCTTACTCACTGCTTCTTGCTATTGATAACCAACAGACTTATTGATGAACTTTGTATAGACATTAATGGGAATAGAAGAGTTAAGAATAAAACTTCAATAGATCTTTTTTATAAATCTTAAATATTTACCTCCAGGTTATTAAAAGGAATATTTCAAAGGATCAAATAAATGTTGTATATATTTAAATAAGAATCACAATGTTGAATTTGAAATAAGAAGCCAGGAGTTAAGACGATAAAGATATCAAAGTACCTAGAAATATTTTTCTCATCTCTAATATCTCATAACAGCCGTGTCTCCTTCCTCCCTTATAAAGTGAAATGTGTCATTTTGTCAACTGACCATTTATTTATCTCTTTGTCGCAAATTAAAATCCCATTTTGTGATTTATTTTTTATCTCGGTACTTTTTGCGATCTGCTACTTAATGTCCATGTATCATGTTTTATTAATAATTTATTATAAAATTTTATTCTTATACAATAGGAAATTATTGAAATTTAATATCTGTTTCTTTTTAAAACTTCTCTGATTCTCTTCAAAGGAATTTTTTCATTTTATTAATTAATTGTATTTTTGAAGCTAATTAATAAATAAAAAGTAAGTATGAGGAACTGTAATATATTTTTGAAAATGCTGGAGGAAGAAATTTATTATTATTGTATTAAGCTAACTGCAAGTAGGCTGTAAGCCTGGTGGCAGTTAGTTTCTACATATATACATGTACAATTAACGTTAAATATTCAAAAAATAAATTATTATACATAAGTTGTCAAAAACATAATCCTAAGTAATATAACATTTTCTTAAATAGTTAAATATAACCAAGTAAATTGGAGTATTAGAA
This sequence comes from Pantala flavescens, assembly GCA_020796165.1. NCBI lineage: Eukaryota > Metazoa > Arthropoda > Insecta > Odonata > Libellulidae > Pantala > Pantala flavescens. The sequence continues at coordinate 3,121,286 of CM036880.1, forward strand.
CTAACAGTTGTTTCTGGAGTGTTTCGGGGTTCATTACAGGCCTTCACGGCTACCGTAGTGGTCTCGGGGTGAAGCCCCACCGTACATCGCCCTGTCAAGCAATCCCTTACTTAGTCCAGAAGTCCCCACATTGCAACATCCCCATTCCCTTATAGTATACATACATTAATTCTGCAAAATGTTGGAGCGTTTCTTTTTGAAGAATTTTCTATTTTTAGGCAAGGGTCTTCTGATTGAAATATTTGATTCTATTTAATAAATAATTCAATTACACTGGCTTAGAATGTTACATGATTCATATTGAACAATAAATATATGTGAGATTTTGAAAAGGGTTCAAGAATGAAATTAATGAAAGCTCAATATGCCTTGTTCACAATTCATATTTACTTTCAAAAAAATTTCACTAAACTTAGTTTCTTCCACTTTCTTTCATTATCTGTTCCATTGGCTATAAAGATTCACGGTGCATGCACCCCCTGCCATACACCGGTGGCTTGCAGGGTATCTACATAGACAAGATCAATATCCTGGTAAAGCTCAAATGTGTCTTCAATTCTTATTCAAATTAGCATGTTAAAGCAAAAATGACAACATTCTTCCTCACCCCCTCCTCCATTCTACTTGCTCATCCTTTGCTATGTTCATACTCTCATCTTCCTTTTAACATTTTTATATTCCAAACAAATTTTCTCTTCTAGTACTTTGATAAAGAGAAGAATGTTCAAAGTTTCTTGCTAATTTTGAAAAATATATGATGTGGACACTGGCATATTGTGCTTTCCTTTCTACAATTATAGATAAGTCCCATCATAAATTCCTCATTATGTTTTCTCTTAATGAATTGGATTGTACCATTTTAATTGCATTTAAATTGTTCTTATTATTTATACTATATTATGTATTACTATTAATTCTTAATATAGTATAACTCCGTGACTTTTTATCTCATGTTTGTCATATTTAGCAATGATTTCTTAAAACCCTTTATTTCCCAATTTATTAACTTCTACATTTAATAAAAATATTAATATAGTTTTACTTTGAGTAACACTTAGAGCGACATTCATCCTAATAAGGAGTAGCTTTTCATGGCGAAGAAAATCTCTCAGCCAACGTGGAAATCTCAGAGGAGGAGCAAGCAAGGCTGTTGTCAGAGTATGAAAGAGAATGCAAAGCAGAGGAAGAGAAAAGAAGAAAGAGGGATGGATCAAAGGAAAGTGAAGAATCCAGGACCAAGGAGGAAGTGCTGATTTTAGATGCAGATCATTATAATATTAAGATCACTAAATGTGAGTCCATGGTGAAGGATGGTGAGAATATTTTGATGAGAGAGAAGAAGGATATGATTGTGGTAGAAGGACATGCTGGGGACTGTCCTACTTCTTCTGCTTCCTCTGGGGATAAAGGTACATCTTTAGATAATCCTCTTTCTAAATAGAACTGCTTCATCAATTGTTTTGTCTATACTGTTCAATTGCTCAATTTTTTAATTTTACCTCAGGTATATATAATGCCTACCTCATTAGACTTTCACAAATCCTATTGAAAGTCTTTCTTTGTCATATTTTCCCTTTCTTTCAAGGATTACCATGAATAAGAATTTTCTTTCAAAAATCAGCCATGGTTTCCACCAGAATTTAAAAAATATTATTATTAATTATTTATAACATTATTTCAGCCAGACTTATTATAATTATTTACATAATAAATGGAAAAATATTAACGAGGAAAGGAATGTCTGCAGAGTGGTAATTAAACGGAAATTTCTTCTTCCCCTCTGGTAGCTCTAATTTGATTCAGTGTATTTCACTAGCAATGTTCTTACAATCGAGATAAAGAGCCTTCAACATAAAATAGTTTTCCTACCAAAATTTTATATATAAATCTACCTTTGATAGTTTTCTTTTATCATATTTATGAAATCTGCTTTCTTCTCCAAATTAAGAAAATTTAAGTTCCGATAGTTTCTGTATGAGGATTCAACGTTTGAAGAAATAGAAATTATCTGCTAAATAATTGCTTTATTTCATATTATTAAAAATATCTTAAAGCTTTTTCATATTCTTCTTATTAATCCAAAGTTATTCATCTAAAACATTCCTTACTATAGTCTAGCTGGCAGTACGGGAAGCTTATGGGGAAATAAATGCATGTATATTCCCATAAGGGAGCAACCTAGCCTCTCTCAAGCCGTCAGTTAATTATTTCTGATGTACTTGTACGGATAAAATTAATATTTTTATCATAGTTTGGTGGATTTTTTTCCAATTTTTTGGTGATATATGGATGAGGAAGGATGGTTCTACATATTGACGAAGATTTCTCATCATTTTAACAAAAGAATTAAATTTTATAGCGGAATGAAAAAAAATTGGTCCCCTTACCAGCCGTGAGCAATACTAAAACTGCCATTTATCTCATCCTATCTGACATAATGTGCTATTTTTTTCTAAGATTACTCTTTATATCTTATGAATACAAATTATATTAATTTTTGACTGATGACATTTTAATAAAAAATAATTTAAGTGGAATGCAACCTCCGAAATATTGGATCGTGCAGTCAAATTTATACGTCGCCTAAAACTTTTTTGTTTCTTACGTTACGAAAAACTTGTCACGAGAGAAATTGAGATAAATGTTGTTATTTTCATTTACAGGTTATTCTGAGTCGATATCTTGAATAGAACTTTAGATTTTGAATTTTATAACCGAGGAAGTAATTGATTTAGCGCTCCGATTGCTAATCATTGTTACTTTTTTACTCGGGACTAATAGACCCGTAAGTGTAATTCGGATTGATCCGGACCCGCTCTTAGGTATAAAATTCAAATTATTTATTTCTTTTGTTAAAATGATGAGAAATCTTCGTCAATATGTAGAACCATCCTTCCTCATCCAAATTTCACCAAAAAATTGAAAAAAAATCCACCAAGCTATGATGAAAATATTAATTTCATTCGTTGGGAAGGCAAATTTTGTGGATATTGCGGATATTCCGGAAAAATGACCCGGCTATTCGATTTCCCCATAAGACAATACTGCCTAGAAAAGTGGAACAGACTATAGGAATGAGATTAATCATTCTTCACTTCCACTCTGCAAAATCTTCTTTCATGAACTAATTTCAACCTCTCTGCCATTACTTCAGCTTCTTAACTTAGGGAAAACAATACTTAAGTAATAAGAAAATCTGTTGAGAACTTAGAGGTTTTAAATTTTTTTCATTAACAATGGTGAAATGGAGATGAAATAGTAATTCTTTTGAATTTACAACTTATGTGGCTTAAAAAATAATCTCTATTATAATATTTTACACCATGGGATCCATAGACATTTTGAATATGTAATCAATTTTAATATTTAGTAAAATATAGATTGGAAAATTATAATGCCATTGCTCCTGACTATTTTTCCTGAGGTTATAAAACAAAATCCACTGACCTTAATTCTTACTCAGTTCTTTTGGAATCCTTGTAAGTAAATTCCATTTTTATTTTCTGATAGTTGATTTTCTCTCTTCCCTTTTTTAGTTTTAAAATCTATTCTTTAATTAGTTACAGCAAAATTATGACACGTTTTTCAGAGAGCACTGATGGTGATTGGGAGAAGGAATTTGATCTTGAAGATGCTACCATCATTGCAAACAATGGATGCAATGTAGAATCTTTAAGCAAAAATCCCGCCACAGGCTGAGAAAATATAGTTTCTGAGTGCTTGAGAATGGTGTTTTGGATTACAATCCTCATCACATGAAATTGTAATTTTGACTGAATCTTATGTGAACTGTAAAATATGAATTAAAAATATTGTTCACTCTAAGAATGAGGGCTATACTGCACTAATGTATTTTGTTCATGCCCATCTGGATTTATATCTTGGTTTTAGTTAAATATGAGTAGTGTCAGTATATGACACGTAGGTGTACACTTATCATTTATAATCTTTACTATACCAGGTACCAGCTTAAACTGACTTAATTTTGGCCAAAGCTGTTTGAGGCAAATTTGATATAAATTTTTTCAATATTCCATGGAGATATTTAAAAATTGTTAAGTTTGGTTTATATTTCACTAACAGAAGTGGAGAAAAGAAGAATAACAGTGAACATGGTAATGTGTTGCTATGTAAATGATTGTGAAGATACTAAAGAAGCTTGTTTAAATTTTGATTACATCATCCATCTAATAGAAGCTAAATTTCATAAAAATTAGTGATGGAAGCTATTGGTAACTACCAAGCTATTACTTATGAATGTATCACCACATTGGCATTCATGTGATATTTAATTATTACAAGTAATAAAAGGAAAAGCATTTTCTTCTTGATCTTTAATAATTATTATATTTTCCTTTCTTCTCTAATGGGTATTGATAATGTGGTTCAATTTCTTTGTATGGATTCCAGTTGCTGATGTATATAGTCATTTGGAATTGATCATGTTTCAGCTGGCAAAATGGTGATGTTTTCATTTGTAAGCATTTGTATTGTTAACTTTTATAAATCCTATCAGGTACTATAAAACCCCAATATTTCTGTTTTTACAAATAGAGGACCATTAGACACATCTGTTTATTTTTCATTTCATCAGACTTGAAATTTCTTTCCCCTTTGAAGTTAGTGGCATAGATATTAGTCTATAATCACACCAGAAATTTGTAGGATCAACTCATTAGAATATACAAAATATACAAGGTATGTTCCAAAAATCAAAAATTACTTAAAATTATCAAACCACTTCATTACTAAAGATAGAAATGTGCGTGATTTTTAACTTTCTTTCTATTCACCCAGCATTGCTGTTCATAATTAAAATTCTTTTACATCCTGCATAAATATGAAAACAAGTCATATTTCTAAATAATGTGAAATTGCAGGAATTTGAAATATTTAATTTTATATAATTTTGATCATTAGAGTACTAAATATGGATGTTGGATCTATGACAAGAAAAATTGTTAACTGTGTAAAACTTCTATTAATCTAATTTGATAAACCAGCCATTTATATATATATCTATTATTGTTCACTTCAGAATGTGTTTCATTTATGAATAAAATGTTGTTGTTCCATAATTTGTATTGTTCTTACATTAATTGCTTTGTGTGAAGTTTTATTCTATAATAAGGCAGTAAATTCTTAACTGTACTAAATATTTCAATTTCAAAACATGAGAAAAATGAAATTTAAATATTAAAGCTTCTGGTATACTTCAAAATCATGATATAAAGGTAAGTATACAATGGGCTAATATGATACAGGCAATCCTTGTCATGCTGAACCATGAAATGAGAGGTCTAAATTTTCCTGAAGTAATCGTGCGTTTTATTTAGTGTCCCTATTAAATTTATGTTATGTTTGCAAAGCACTGACAAATTGTTCTTAGGTGTAGAATTTTTTAAATCCAAATGATTGAAATTAAAGTTGTTTTCTGGCATTCATCTTACCTGAATTTTTTATATGTTATATGATATTATAAACTTTACCTAGACTTAAAGCTATTTTAATTCAAAATGGCACCCATATCTAAGAAGGAATTAATATAAATAGTTCTATAATATTAAAAGACTATACATGCCTCATATAAAAATAATTGTAATACAGAATGGAGAATAAATGGTTGGCAGAAAGAATTAGTTACTAGATATCATTTAAATTGTAAGTTAATGAGATCAGACAACCCATTAGTATATCAACTGCTCGATTGTAATTAAAGTAGGGATGTGTGGAAAAGGAATTATAATGTGATCCAAACTGTGTTTGCTAAATCATAGGGCAGGTATTGTCGCATGAAGGAAAGCCTAGCTATTTGTGAATCCAAACCTTCTTAGTACATCAGCTCTAGTTCGTTTCAGTTTCTTCTAGACTTCCTCCTGACAGATAAGTTTATTAACCCGAAAACTATATTCATTGCCTGATTCTGACATATGGGAAGGTTCTCAAAATTAAATTCATTGTGTTTATCAAGTACTGTCGGCAAATTAAGAATGGTTTATTTTATAAATGGATTTTAAGGGCTTTTTAAGTTCTTTTTAAAACTAAAATATGTGATAAAATAGTAAATGCAATGCCGAAAGGCTGCTTGCAGGGTACTTATGTAGATGTAAGAGCCAAAATATATGCACCAATTTTAGTTAGTTGCCATGAGGATTTAATCTGAAAAAGTACTTTTTTCAGTAAATGTCTATAGAAATGATAGAGAGAACAATGCTTGATATAATGCTTAAATGTAAGTTTGTACTCATATTTGTATACTATGCAAAGTATTTACTAGTAAATAAAAAAATATTATGAATTTAATTATCCTGAAATGAAATTAAATAGATTTATCCTTCAATACAATTTTTTCATTTTATTTCATACTAAATACAAATCAAAAAGTAGTTATTAAGTTAAATTTCATTTAGATGAATATTTTACCTAGCTTTTTGTTAAAAACTTTTATAAAAGTAGTTCTACTAACTAATTAATCATTTACACCTTTTTTCATATATCTTGTGAAAATAGACAATATTGAGCAGTTGTAAGAATCTCTCATGAGATTTAAGCTTTACTTTCAAGTTCCATTTATTTTCCAGAAATGCTTACAATTATTACAAATACTTTACTATAAGATCAAGCAATATATCAAAAGTACCTAGTTTAAATGGGTCGTCGCTATTTTGGCCTTTGGCAAATAACTATAATTTTTCTTATTGATAATTTCTCATCAATTACGTCTTCAGAGGAATGGATATATTTATTGGTCATTCATGTATAAAATATATTCACGATATCCTGCTTGTTAGTTAACCACAAAGTCTATATGTAATGCGGGTTGCCTTTCCATTTACACGAAAACTTGATTAAAAACTTAATATTTTCGTTCTGGTTTTCGATCCCATTGTAATACCTAACGTAGTTTCGCTTCTTCTTGTGATTATATTTTTGTTCTTACCACTATAGGATAATAATTCACTTAAATTTTGTTTAATTTCTTCCAAGTTTATCAATTACAGTTCTTTAAATTAGCTAAACTCTATACTTTTATTAGTATTATAATGATGTTACAAATGGAAGTCATAATATAGCAAACAGACGGTGGTAAGAACCTTAGATTTACATTTTACTATTTCGTTTACCATTAACATTACATTTTACGAAAATTTCACCTCAAGTAACTACACTACTGATAAATTTCTATATCCACTCTTAAATTCCCTCAGGGTCTAAGAATTTCTTCAAGCAGTTCCATTCCTTTATTCCCCGATTTTCAAATGAAAATTTTCCAATATTGGTTCTTTGTTTTCTTAATTTCCATTTAAAACTGTGATCACCTTTCCCTATTTAGTTTGTCATTTCTCGCCTTTAGTTCTCCATCTCCGCATAATCTGAAATATGCTAATCCGTTGAACTTTCTTCTTCTTTCCAATGTCTAAGCATTTCACTTTCTACGGAAAACAGTCTTTTTTGAACTCTTTCAATTATTCTCATGTTTAGTGCGGTTGCATATTCAAACATCGGTCTCACATTTATTCCCTAATTCTTTCGCCCCTTCTCATTACGTAATGCCAAAAATTTAACCAATGTTTGTCTGATTTCTTCTTCTTTCTTGAATTGTTTGCAAGAAATTCTGTAAGGACGGAAACCATTGGTATGCGAACGCGTCTTACTTAATACTTACAAGAATGGTCTTAGTTTTATTCATCTAAGACCAAAATGTGTACACATTGTAAGCGATCAAAAGAGAGAGCCAAATATGTGTTTAATGAATATGAGCTTAATTGTTGAAACATTGTAACGGGAACGGATTTTTGGCCTCTAGAGATAAGACATTCTTTAAAAATAGGATATACAAAATGCTATCACGCTGTAGAGAAGTCATAAATAATGATGGCAATTAAATTACTCAATAAACTTTATTCAAAGTATGAAAAAAATCTATTCTTTTGTTTCATTCCAAAAACGGACAAAACTTTCCGGTAGACCTAATATATCTCTTGGAAGTACACTCCAATAACACTTCCCTATAGCATGAAATTTTGATGTCCCCGGAGAAGCTTTCTCCAACTTTAACCCTCTGAGTCCTTCATACTAAAAAGATTTTTAGCCAATGAAATCACTGTGAGAAGGCGTGACTTCGTGGAATGCCATAGTAATAAAAACAACTTTGTAAACTTTGTAAACACAGAAAATTGTTATATTTTTAGCCAACTTTTGACCCTGTCATCTATATTAATTTTTTCTTTATCTTTAGCTAGCAAAAAAGCTGAGGTATCATGTAACAGCCTTGTAAAAATCTATAATAATAGCATTTCATCATCATCATCTTCCTTCATCTAACGAATCTGCTATATCTTGGTAAAACCCTAATAGTTGCGTGGCACATGAAAACTTCCGTCCGTGCTGACAATAACATAGCCATTCCGTGAACTTCCAAAATTCCTTAAATAAGCTGCTTTTTTGATAAAACTTATGAGTAGAAGTTAATTAATTTTGTCCAAAAATTTGTTTTTCGCGAATCATAATAGTACACATTTGTAACATTCATAAGTAAATATCATTAAATCGAAGAGAATTATTCAAGAAATATCATAATGATTCTTCGTCCTTAGTGCATTCTTCATGTCAAAATCAGATTATTCCTTTCCTGCAAAAGATTTTTCAATTCCACCAACAAATCCTTTATTTATAGTGAATTTATGAGTGCAGAGGTTTGGCAACAATTCATACCTCAGTTCATGTAATTATGCCATGACTATATCACAATGTGTTGACAGAAGGTATCGACAGATTCTTTCCTTGTTAAACTTATTTTTGCACATTTTTTATTATTGGTTCAGAATATTAGCAAGTATTCTCCAGTAATTACTTGTTTCGAAGGGGATAATCTACATTCTGAATTATCTTCTATACCGGAATCACTGAAGCCTAGAACCTTACAGCAAAAGAACTGTCTTTACTTTCTTCGGTGATGCAAGATTAGCATGTTTCCATTGCTTTTACAGTTTGTTGATTTTTTAATATTTACGGAATTTTCACCAATAATCTACAATTACGCAAATAATCTCATTCGTTTCCCCGAAGTCGGACATCACTTGCTTTTAACCTCTTTGATACATGTTTCAAATGTTTGACGCAAATTATCGATACCTATTGCCAGAAAAGAATGAAATCCTGGGTACTTTATATTTTAATTTTTAAACACTCCGATCTTAAATACATCATTTTTATTCATGAAAGGCAACTCCCGTCTATAGCAGCGAATCACGTAATTTGTTCCGCTCCTTCATTAAACGTGTTGTTCTATTCTTTCTAGATCTACTGATTCATTTTCTGGGACTCTTTACCTGCTCGCATCAAGCACTCGCTGCGAGTATTAAAAGAAAAGTCCTTTAGAATGCAAACTCTTTAAAAATCCTTATTCTTATTGTTAAATCTCGTTATTAACGAAAACGAAAGTTATGAAATCTAAGCATACGATTTACTTGAAAATATTTTATCTGTAACTTCACATAGACATTGTTTTGCATTTGTAATATATTGGGTCTAGTTAAAAAGTAATCCATTATTTTTGTACCAGATGTCTCTCGCTGTATAAGTGCGATTGGATTACGCTGGATGGTGTAAAAAAGATAAGATTGAAAAACCTTTTGGAAGAGGTTTTGATTGCGTTTGAGCGCATGTTAAAGATGACAAGACAAAATACGCCATATTCAACAATTTCTCTTCGATAAAGGCGAAAATCCGAGTCAATGCGGCTGAAATGGTTTATAATGCTCATACATGTAGTCCTGATACTGTAACAGCCAATCATGCAAAATTTTGGTTTCGTCGAGTTCGCTCCGGTTATTTTGATATGCACCACGCTGTGGAATAAAATAATTTCGATAAAATAATTGGAATCGTCGAGTCTGGCCATCATACGAGAACTGCTTCGATTGCTCAGGAGATGAAAATTGCACAAAAACGGTTTAGAACCATTCGGAAAAGGCTGAACACAAAGAAGCTCGATGCATGGGTGCCACATGAGTTGACGAAAATCTCATGGACCGACTTTCTACCTGCGAATCGCTGCTAAATCACAACAATGTCGACCCATTTCTGAATGGCGAAGTGGATCACTTACGTCAAGCGAAAACGGTCGAAGGGCAGTGGCAGAAGCGGTGACCAAGGATTGACGGCCAGGAAGGTTTTGTTGCGTATACGGAGGGATTGGCAAGGAATCATCTACTATAAGCTGTTACCGTCAAACTCTTCATTCGGACCTGTCAGCAATTGTGAAGCAATCGCTCAGAAGCGCTCACAGCAGTGATCGTATTTTATCAGGGCAACGACAGACCGCTTACGCGATACCGGTAAATCTATGTTCATTCGTAAGCAGTTTATACTTTCTTGGCTCCCTTAAATGTCTTCAGTTGGTACTGAAATGCCAAGCTGAGATGAAGTGCATAAAAGGAGAATAAATCTATTATTTATAAATTTAAACAGAAATGAAAAATAGTGACATGACTGGGACACGAAATCAGGTCTCCCAATTGCTAACTCCCTTTTTGTTTTGAGGTGAAGCCTTGCGAGTAAAGGTTTGGCAAAAACTGGTGCTCCTCACTCAACCACCGCCAGAGGTCCTTGTTGGAGGCCACGAGGCAGATTTAAGGAGAGCTCCCCATAAGAATAACTCTTGATACATGGGAAGGGTTTTTATACTTAGCAGGAGAAAGCGTGCGCTATTTCATTGAGTTTAATGGAGGTGAAAATAGCGATGGAATTGAAACGCAATGACGTGAGTGGTCAGCACACCTGCCCGGCAAGCGGGACCCTGAGTTATTTTTCACTTCTGTTAAACTTGGTGAAATAGCGCACTCTTTCTTTTGCTAAGTATAGAATCCTATTCTTCTCTTATATTAATAGTTGACGAGGTTGCGACTATCGAAGCAGTTCCTTGCGACACATTTCGTCAAAAGAGCAATGGTCTCTCCTAATCAGTTCAAACAAACTAAAATGAGAGTCTAAGACATCGACTCGGGTATTATGAGATACTTCATTAAAGCTGAAGAGATAAGGGGGTTGTGAAAGATTTATTTTTCGAATGTAAGGAGCGAAAATCTAATAAAGAGATTTTCTGCGACTGTTTTTCTGTTGAGTTGGTCGTCAAATTTTACCGAAAATGAAATATATACGTACATAATACTTTTTCTCTAGAATAGATTTTTAATTTAGCAAGTTGGAATCGATTATTTAAATAAGTGGTGTTGACATTGCCATATCCAAGAATTTACTAATTTTGTCATCTTCTTCTTCTGTAGAAACTTCTTTCCTCTGGAAACATGAATGTGATTTGAGTTGATATGGAAAGCGAGACTCTACCATGTGTCTTTCATATTTTTTTAAATCAGAACTAAACCTCATTTTTCCGTTCTTCAAAAACGCCAATCACATTTAATTTCTACCATTTTCCTTTTCTTAAAACCGAGAATAACTTTCATTGATAATCTTTAAAATCTATGGAGAAAATAAGATAAATTTTCTAATCGTCATTATTATTTTTTTTATTTAAATCGTTCAGAATACACTGACATTTAAATATATACGTAAGCATCTAAATAAGTTCGAGCATTATTTAAATATGTATGTGTTTGTAAGTGGGTAAATGTAACAAATGTAATAAATTATTGTTTTTTTAGGAATTCTTAAGATTCGTCCGTAGGTGAAGCTTTCTGAAATCGATATATCGACTGCGATTGGATTGTACGTACATATGGAAGGAATATTGTATGGTAACTGTACTGTACTACTGTAATTTTATAATAAAGACATACATTGTTATGGCCAATCAATTAAATGATACCTCATTTCACTTGTGTCAGCATAGAAAAATTTGGTTAAAACCGATTTCGGCTAATAGTATCCTGCCCTCAGAGGACAAATACTGAGGCATGCAGGCCTACTTGCGTAAATTGTTTGTCGATGGATAAGCTATTCGTCCTTTGAACCTCTCTTCAAACGCGATAGACTCAACAAGCAGTTGTCCTCCAGCATGCAATGGATATAGTCAAGTAAACTCACTCAAGTATGCGGAAAATTCGGCGATAGGTTCTCATTCTTCTTTTCCTTCTATCAAAGTCGAATTGATTTTCATTAACAATCTTTTTCATCGGCAAATTTTGGTACTTGAGGTTTTTACTACCTTTGTGCAATGGATTTTTATAAGAGAAGAAGATTATCTATTATAGCTATTTGCGGCTATTTATTCCTTGGAGGTGTGGAATTTGGTGAGAATATGACCATACATATCTTTATGGATTTAAATTACTTACCTAGTCATTTATCATTTGATAATTTAGGTTGCGATTGATGTTTTCTTCTTCATATACAAAAGAGGGCCAAGAAGATTAATTCTTCTCTTTAACATGTAAAATAGTTTTTTAATATTAAAATTTTAGTAAAATTGTAGTTCTGTAGGTTATTTTTTGATGAATCTTCCATTATTGTTGAAAACTATTTCATGGGAAGGTTTACTGTTTACTATTCATATAGTAAATTTTATCTATACCTAACTTGAAATTATCAAAGCTCTGAATTTGGTGGCTTTGATAAGATTCGCCATATTTTATAGAAGAAAAATTAAGAAGGTATATTTAAGCTAAAAAAGATAAATTTGAAAAATAATATATAAATCTGACATTCATGTATGCTAGATTTTTTCCCTTTCTAACTGATCAGTGTCTATGTACCTTCTATCAAAACTAAATATCCCAAGAGTAAACATTTAAAAAAATTTAAATTTTTGAATTAAGATCTTATAAATATTCTTTTCCTATAAATTTTCAGTAAAGTTTATTTTGCAAAAATGTAATTGATATAGTTATTATTCTAATATGTAGGATTTTCTCATTCAAAAATTTTTCAAATTCATACAATAACATAGGTTGGCATACGTTTTTCTTCTCACCAAGAAAACATTACTGCCAATTTACTATTTACTGCCAATAGCATTTAGCATTGTTTTACTTTATTCTTGTTCATGGTTATTAGTAACATTTTTCATTCATGCAGATGTAAATTGAAATTAAAAAATGTATTTATGAATGAAACAGTTACATGATTTGATGACAACTAAAAGCTATTGCCTTTATAATCAATGTAAATCACATATGACTTCTTCAAATTTTAGAAGACTTTACAATTCTAATTGCAGCTGTAATTTTTCCCTCTGCTTGGGAGTACATCCAAAGCTTGGGGGTAAAAGAGGAATACATGCTTGGTATAACCTTATCAGGTAAAATAAGTGGATCATTGATCTAAATTTTAATAATAGTCATAAAAAATTAATAGATGCTTATTGATATATAATTTTGTGATGCAAAAAAATTAAACCTGAGAAAATCAACCATTATAATTAATGATTTTAATTACGATACAATTGTAAGAATTTTTTAAAGGAAAAGATAAATGTAATCAGCTAAGCGACTACTAAATATCAATTATTTCCTGTAAAACAACATGTTTATTGATATTCATTTCAACTAATTAAATTTTAATTATTAAAATAGTAATAATCCTTAAAATAGCAATTCTTGTTCTAAATGTTAAACAAATTTACCAAGACTGTGTCTAATAAGATTTAGATATAGAAAAATTTAGAATTAGTATCATTAGATTATTTGCTATTTTATATAAATAAAATATAAGTAAAATAAAAATTATATAGTATAAAATATAAGTTAATACCTAAACAAATTCAAGTAATATATTGTAGCGTATAGCTTCAGTGGAGCTATTGCTGGCATCATTGGGGGGCATTTAGCTGATGTTTATCCAAAGAAGACAGGAATATTCTGTATGATATGCATCATATTAATGTTCATCGGAAATTTGTTGTATACAATTGGATTGAATATATGGAATATTGTGGGAAGTCGTTTGATCTGTGGTGAGTGTAAATTGAATTTATATTGAGAAAGTTAAAGTTTATAAATCAAATTAAACATTTTATATTCATTATGAAGTATTCTGCTATATCTAAGGATTAAATGGTAATCATAAACTCACTAATCACAATTAATGATATTTATTTAAATTGCTTTTCATTTCAAAATCTATTAGTACAAGGCAATTTAGTGGTAATAATGGCTCAGTATTTTTGAGATTCAATTTTTATTTAATAGAAAGAATGAATTAGAGAACTTCATTTTAAATTTATGAGTTAAAGATAGTTATCCTAGTTAACTAGCCTCTCAATGTTGTTTAAGCTCTAATAAACTTTATTTCAAAGAATATATATTCAGCAATATCATTCAAATTTCTCTAATTATTTATAAAAACTAATTACATTTTATTAAACTGAACAGTATACATACTGATATCTAACATGAGCCTCACACAAAGAACTATAATGCATCCCTTTGTTAGGAGGTGCAAACCTAAAATCTATGGATGGCTTGCACATTTAATAACATATTTCAGGCATTGGAACAGCAGCAGGAGCTGCATTACTGGCATATGTATGCCGTGTGACAACAGCTAAGGAAAGGACAGCTATTATTTCTATTTGTAATGCATCTCGCCAAATGGGAGTGTTGGTTGGCCCTGCATGCCAGGTAACTTGTACTTTGATTAGAATATATAAAAAATAGAGATATAATTATGATGAAAAGGAATTTAAATAAGTATGCCAGTTTTCTTTTATTCTAATAGTTAAATAATATATAATTTAATATTTTTATTTTTATGAGAGAGGTTCTTTTAACACAAATTGATATGAGGATTGGTCCAGTATACATCAACAGTACAAATGCTGCTGGACTATTGATGGCTGTATTTTGGTTGGTGGGTTATCTTCCAATACATTTAATTCTTGGTCATTATGATTATACTTCAATGCCTCTGGAAAACTATGAGGCATTATTATTCCAGCAAGAAGATAGAAGAAAGAATCCAAGTAGCAGGAAGCAGTCTCTGTCAACCATGCTTCATCATTCTTTTATTGATAAAGGTTAGTTCCTTCAAGCACTAGTTATTGATTAATTATTTGAATAAAGTAGAAAGAATATACATGAAAATAAAGGTATACACTGGTGAATTCCTCAATGGCTTATAAAATTCAACTGTTTTAATATCCATATGATGAACTTCTCAATAAAATGGATGTTGATATTTTCAGTAGAAAATTAAGATTCATTGTTTTCATTTTTCTTCAAATTCTTGTTATCAAGTACCTGTTCAGATAAACATACCTTTGGTATAGCAGAGTGTTTTTGATTTCTTCTCTTAGATGCTCAATATTACTGAAATAATGAAATCCATCTATTTTTTCTATATGATTTTTACTTTTTACAGAATTGCAAACCTTTCAGTACCTGAAAAACATTTTAATACATTTTTAGATTTCTCATAACTATAAATAAGGCTGTGGCTGTATAATTTTTTTCCTGTGAATTACCTATAGGTTTCATTTACAATTCCACATGAATGTTATATTTTTAAAGCATGTAACTTAATAGCTGTCTTTCATTTCAACCAATATCAATAAAACTATTTATTTCACAGTCTGTCAGTTTTTCTTGATTCCAAAAGAGTCAAATATTCAGCACTTAAAGAATCGTTAGCTTAATTACAGCATTTACATCACAGGAAACCTGAACATTGTTGAGACCAGTGCATGATAATGAGCATGTTATATAATTATAAATTATAATATATTCCCTATAATGGCATTTTGCAGAGCAAGCAACCCACACAGAAGGGTCATCATTCAAGGAAAATTTGAAATACTATCGTTGCTCTCCATTTTTAAAAGAGGCCGAAATTGGTGACCCATCATTCTCAGAAAAATTATTACCAACAAATCAGTGTGAGTATGGTGACTCAGGGGGGTATGAATATATCTATAGATGAAAATTTTCTTAACATTTTTTACTCTGAAGAAATTTGAACATTAAATGCTTATTAGTATCAAAACTTTGCTAAGGATTAATGTTTAAAATGCAATACAGGAGTTATGTTACAAAAAGTACTTCTCATAAAAGTCATTAAGTTTTGCAATTTTGCAAGCTGCCATTAATATCTAAGGATTCAGTTTGAAGGACCATTTTCCATCCTTCATAATGAATAAAATTTATTGTATTGTCCTCATTCTTTCCCAAGTGTTGTCTTATTGCATGAGACATATCAGAAAATTTTAAAACATAAAATACATTTTCCATCGTCGTATTTGCCCATTGAGTATAACTGCCCTTCCACAGTTATCCCTTATATCTCCTGATTCTCTTTGAAGTTAAGAATTTATCCATAACATTTCTGGAATGATTTGGCACCAATTGTCTGTGTATGTATGTGTACACCAACCTTTATGCTGGCATGGTGCTAAAGTTAATGTTAAGCACCACTCCAAATCTAGACATTCCATCTTTTATTCTTAGTCATAATAATAAATTACATGTACCAATGAACTCATCCTTTCATCACAAATATTCTAAATATTTATAATAATAATACATTATAAATACTTGGAATATTAAATAAAGTTTGATTATATCAGATTTAAAAATGTAACTGTAATGTAATTGTAATTCTCTCAGTAACTTTCATCGGATCAATGGAAAATGAATGAAGTTATGAAACAATTAAGAATTACACCAAAAAATGTTTTCATCTTAAGACCAGCAATCTTCATGATGGATTTCAAAAACTTTCCTCACATTATAATATATATGTTAATGGTATTAAAAACAAAAAATGTCTTCTTCAATCTGAGTTAAAATTAAATTGTAACCATTAATGATTGAAAACTTTCAAGTTAGCATAAATTTCCTGCATATATGATTATCTTCTTAAATTTCTATCTTTCTCAATAAAATTAATTTTATAGTATCTAATATATTTTTAATGTACCCTTTCTACTCCTCAGGATTTGCAAAACAATATTTCCCAAAAGACATGGAAATATTTTACTTAGTTGCAATGATTACCTCAAGAATCATCTTTTTTAATGAGTAATCAAGATTTTTGTTTTATTTTTAGAGTTTTACATCAATGAACAAAATAAACATAAATTTCTCAAGAGATTTTAATGATGATCCTTTCTGGTTTTTTGGATTTAGTGAGTCTTCAAAAAGAATTCCAGTTTGAAGAAAGTTCTGATGAATCATTAAGCAGAGTCCCATCTTGGGAAAGGCATGCAACGTGTGAAAGCAGTCAAATGCTAAGAAGTTCTAGGTCCTCTGTAGCTTCAATTGCAAATTTAATGGCCTCCATCAGCTTAGATCCAGGATGTTCATACACAGATCAGCAACAGGAATCTTCATATAGAACTGGTACAAAAGATAATCAAATTCTTGTGATTCACTTTTATTGATTTAGTAAAAATCATTATTATTACTTTTTAATCCTCTTTTAATAGGGCTTCTGAGTGATGTATTTGTCAGTCTCCTTGGAACAGCCTTCACCTTGTTTTTTTGTCAAGTGTTGATAGAGGTGAGACTATCATCCATTTTAATCAGAGATAAATATTTTTAAATATTCATGGGAAACATACTCTGATTGTGAGAGAGATACATTAACTGTAGATTTTTATTAGTTCTTTCTCAATAAATTGAAATCATTCAAGCTAAAAATATCATTATTATCATGTAAAATTTGGAATATTTTAGCTCTTTATTGATTTCTGTAACGTTTATTAATCATTTGAGTGCAATTAAATTATAATTACCCCCTCTTGCAGCTGCCAATTAGGCGCCACCAGGTGAAATCTGAACTAAAATGAATAAAAGCAATAGAGGGAATTTAATTGAGGAAGGATAGCTTTTATGACTTTCCATGTTGAAGAAGTGAAAAATAGTGACATGACTGGGACTTGAACCCAGGTTTCTCCCTTGCCAGGCATGTATACTGACTATGCCCCAATAATTCCATTTCTGTTTTTGAGTGATACTTTGTGAACAAGGTGATGGTGCTCTACACAGCATGGCACCAACCACTGCCAAGGTCCTAATAGTAAGAGGAATACCTGTCTGGCAAGTGGGAGACCTGGGTTTGACTCCCAGTCATGTCACTCTTTTTAACTTCTGTTCGACATTAATGGAGGGGACTTGGTTAAATCCACAAAAAAATGTTTAAAGAATTATACAGAGAATTTTCATGGAAGTTATTGTGTTTTTAATTTATCTATTTAGTATGACTTCCTTCAACAAAGTTGATTTTGATCATATTAGATTTAAAATGTATTATTCTATCAGTAACTTTCATTGCATCAATGGAAAATCATCTATAATCTATTTTAAATTTTCTTCACTCTGTATCAACAATACAAAAAATCTCCATCTTTAATCTTAATATCTCTGGAAATTGATACCAACTTCTTATAACTTGAGATGTAACAATATATAATTACTTGTAGAACATATTCTCAAAAAATATTATTTCTTGCAAAAATTTATTTGTTTTGATGTATTATATATCACCTTGACAAAATGTATGTACTCATACAAATTTTATCACTCTAGACAGTCATTCCTGTTTATATGAAGGATGTTTGGGGCTTTGGAGAAGTTGCTATAAGTATGGCCTACTTAGTGGGGGGTTTGGAGTGCCTCACTTTATTTGCTACTCTTATCCCATTATCTCATCATGTGTCGGACACTATCCTTCAACTGGTTGGGAAACTACTACTACTTGCAGGGTTCACAATTTTGTTAATAGTACTTCCATATATGGAGATAGGTAATCTTATCATTCTTTATCATAGAGAGTTATTTTAGCAAAGGAGCATTTTTATCTGTTACATTTTAAAAGAAGTACAATGAATACATTTAGGTCCAGGATAAATATCTTTCACAAGATGTACATACATCCTACATCAAATTTACATGAGGAAATGCCTGAATAACTTGATTTCATTCAATAGTTTTTATGTGAATATATTATGTTATATATGTTTGTTATTGTGCACACATATATAGTGTGCAGATATTAATCAGAAGTACCTCATCTATCATAAATTCATTCTTAATAATTATTTTAAGGAAATACACAAACAAAAATTCAATATCAGTATCATACTCATTCAGGTGAAAAATTTTAGCTCAACACCTTCCTTTTTAGTCATTTGTTAACTCATTCATTTTTCATAGAATCTTTTGACATAATCTAAAAGTTTTATTACTATAAATATTATTTAGTATTAATATTTTCAGTAAGCTAGGAGTAAATATTCTTGCTTTTAACAATTGAATTGCTAAGCAACAGTGATCTATGAAATTGCCATGGCTAAAGATTATTTACTAAGTGGATAATATTTATCTTTGAAGACATTCCTTGATCATTCGCCTAGTTCATCTACTTCTCAAGAACCTGAATGTATAAGATGAATATCTTGATATGTCTATTCAGAAAATTATTTAATAGCTTTATTTTCTTAAATTTTAAAGAAATGTTTCAAAAATATTAATAATGGAATTAATTACTTTGCATTCTCCTCCTCAATCCTTATTTTCAAGATAATGTGATAGCATGCTGCTTAGTATATAAATAAGATATTAAATTGGAAAGTTAAATTAACAATGACATTAATCTTTAATTTACATTGAAGGTAAATCTGATTAAAAAACAATAATGGAGCATAGTTTACAATATTGATGCCCTTTTCCTCATTTTAATTATTTTTTGTAAATTTTTCAGGTCGTATGAGAGATTTCTATTATTTTATTATTGGATGTTTCATTGTTGGGATTGCTTATCCCATAGCATCAGTATCAAATGCATCTCTGCTATCAAAGTCTTTGCCCTCAGAAGTACAAGGTAAGAATAGTATTTTACCATAAGCAAAGAACATGTCCATTTCAAGTATTAAATCCATTTCCTTAGATAATTATGATTAGATAGATATCTATATACATTAGAATTTTTATTTTTCTGCAAGAGTATTTAACTCTATAAATTTTAATTTTTTATTTACAAATAGAATTTATTGTCCAAGTTAATAAATGATTCCCTTAAAATTCTTTGGACCTGAGTTAGGATTTCTAAATAGACAATAAGGATATCGTATATATTTTAGATAAAACGATGCTTTTTCATAATTTCTAAGAAATGTGGTATATTTTTATTTAACTTTCATAATGAATTTCACAGAATCGAAAGGATATTGTGGAAATTTATAATATGAAGTGAAAGAAATGGAGTATTCTAATTACATTTTCAAAGCATTCTTTATAAAATGATATGATTAATTTTTAAATTGATTTCTTTATTTAACATGTACTTATAAGATCAAGAGAATAATTAACAATATCAATAATTCTATAATATAAGATATTTTATCCATTATTCTTGCTCTTTAATTCCAAAAACTATTTTTGAAATATTTATTTCAGGAATGGGACAAGGTTTGAGGAGATTTTCATCTTATTTGGGTCTGATTTTGGGACCCCTATGGGGTGGCTCAGCTGTTAGAAATCCTACTCTTTTAATGGGAGTAACTCTGGCCATTGTTTTTATTCATGCGGTAAGAGTCAAACTATATTTTTAAGTATTTTTATCAGTAATAATAATAATAATACTAATAGGTGAATAGTTTTTCATTAAATTATGAAATTAAGCCCATATTTTCAATCCTATTAATTTCATTTCAAATTGTTTGCTAAAAACTACTGCTTAAATTTAAAGCCTTTCATCCAATCTTAAACATATTTATATCATTTGAGTATCCTGTAAGTCCTACTACTAATTTATAAAATCCTCATACGGATATATAGGATCCCAAATAAAATCAATTCAAGTATAACTGTAAATAAAAATTACAGACTGGAATTTGTTTCTTCTGTTAAAAAATAAAGTAATTTCTAGGTTAAATATAATAATGAACTCAAATTTATTGGATTGTTTGCAAATAGTTTTAGTTCCTGGTGAGAATTGCATAAGAAATTATTAAACAATACTACTAACAAGGATATCAGTCACTTAGTAAATAAAGACACATTAAAGAAAAAACAAGGTAAAAGATGAGACCCTTACAAATATACAAAAGGGTACTCTTATTGCCAAGCATATTGAATATTTTTAATTTTTGCATGATGTTTCTGAATGATTTTCAAAGCCATGTATTATTGAAACAATGCTTTCTTTGTGGTTTACACCACTTCATGAAAATTTGCTGCATTCAAACAAATATAGAGAAATTAGGGATGTATTAGCAATGAAATTTTCATTTATTTAACAAAATTCTCCATTGCACTGCATTATTTTCAGCTTCTATTTTTCCTCATTATGAAGAAACTGAGGAAAATAGAGAAGAATGCAATACTGCATTTAGAAGCTGATGAAAATATAAACAGAGTTAGCTCTGAGATGACATCAAGATTTTAAATATTAACAAACAGTGAGATTTCTGCATTTACCAATGGCTTTCAAATTGAGTAAATGTTATTTATTTTATTCTTCATATTTGAAATGCATGCATTTGTATAATTTTATGTTATTTGGACAAGGTGAAATGCATGGAGTGAGTGTATTTAGAAAATACACATTTTTTCTTGGGAAAGAAGGAATAAACATCAATCTAAATACAATTATATTATTGCTTTCTTTCTTTAATTATTTTTACTAATTATATAAAGAATCGATAATAATATTGCCATTCATAATAATTTTCTTATAAGTAAGCTTATTAATTGAGATTACATTCATGAGAATATAGCAATGATACCATATATATATATATATATATATATATATATATATATATATATATATATATATATATATATATATATATATATATATATATATATATATATATATATAAACACAACTTCGGATCAGTAGTCATCTCATACTCAAAGTTTTGTTCTATGTTCCAAAAACCCAATTACAATCTCAAACTCACAAGCTCTTCAGATAGATGTTCCAAAATACGATGTAACCTATTATTACTTAATGAATTAGAGATAGTGAAAGTAAAACAAGGTTTTTGTCCACATAGGTCCTGATTCTTGATAAAATTGTCAATATAGTATCAGTTTTATTTACTATCCTTAATGCGGACGATTCCCCGGAGAGCAGCAATTGCTAATGACTTCGACAGTAATTTGGGTAGACCTCAGTTCGACTTTGATAGTCTGAGAGATTGAGAACTTAAATTCAATAACAAAAAAGAGATTAACTCCTGAAGAGAAGGGAGCCTCTATTCTCGAATTTCGTCGTTCACCTCTTGAAGGAGAAATTAGCGATTTAAAACCAAGACGTCTGCATAAGGAAGAAAGTTCCCGTCTGTGGAGCTAAAATAAATTTCCAACAACCCCATTTCTGATTAGGCGATATGTATATTTATTTCCCTTCCTCTAACAATATATCTATGTATGTAATATGTCTATGTATTTAGATTATGAATATAATAATAATATTAGAAATACCATTATCAATCTGTTTACAATCATCGACAAACTTGTTTAAAGTTTAAGTCTACAATATAATTTTCATATTCTGACTCAATATAAATAATTAGATGAAGAGTTATTGAAGTAAATGAATAAATATATTTTTTTTAATGAAATTTCCCATTGATATGGTCATAGATCAAGAGAAAATGGCTATTGCTTCAGGAAAATGGATGTTAATGAAGACAGTATGAGGGAATATGATAAAATGAAATAAATATGTAAATTTAAGAATTTCATTTAATACAACAAAAATCCACATATCATTCATGCTTGTATTATATTATTAAGATTTCTTTTGCCTCATCCTGTTTTGAAT
Source organism: Pantala flavescens (assembly GCA_020796165.1). NCBI lineage: Eukaryota > Metazoa > Arthropoda > Insecta > Odonata > Libellulidae > Pantala > Pantala flavescens. Next base: position 3,144,020 of record CM036880.1, read on the forward strand.
CTTTAGATAAATTGAATCTTTACATGCCTTTATTCGATTTTCATATGTATATTATGTAATTTTTAGATGACTAATTAAGGATATGATTTATTTTTATTTGTATAACCCATCCAAAATTTTCAAAGTGAAATACATAGAAGGATCATACTAGATACACTTTTAATGATTTTTTATGTAAATGCAAATCATTTGAATTGATTAAATACCAGTTAAATCTAGTTCTTGTATGACAAAGAGTATAATCTGGTTCATCAATTAGGATTGACAGCAATGTAAATAAGTAGAGCTAATTTTTTAAATGATTGCTGAAAAATGCTAGTGCATATAAAATCAATAGAAAAATTACAGATGAATGAATCAAGATTGATGAGAACATTGATAGGGAAATATAACCATGAAAGACAAAAGCAGCATTATCAGCAGCAGATGCTCACAGGAACTTTTCTATGAATATATTGTTTTCTTTAGACCATATCCTTGATAAAATTCAGGAAAAATTGGATTGCAGTTGTAGAAGAATTCACTAAGTATTATTTCAAAACATTAAATAATGACTAACGTAATGATATGTATTAATGTGATTAAAAGATGAGATCCCCACATTTTCACAGTTAATGTTGCAACAAAATTTCATGGTGAATAATTTATTACTTAAAGCATTAGTAATATAATTAATATATACAATATCACAATGAAATTTTAAATAAATGAATAACAATTGTTTTGGCTATTTTCAAAGACAGAGGTAAGAAACAAGAATATATTTCTAGGAATTTGAGTGTTCATTAAAATAGAAAATAAAAGTTTATTTCACTCAGAAATTTTCATTCAAAATTCTGAAAATTCTTTTACCGCTTTTCTGTTTATCTACAAATATAAAACTTTTCCTACCAATGCCAATAAACTTGTTTACAAAATCAAGAAAACAAAAAATTTGCATACTATTTTCAAGATTCTGAAACTAGCTTTTGTTTTGATGAATACTCATCATGCTTGCAAAGATCTGATGTCAATTGGTTGTAACCAGCTAGCTTCAGTGGTGGTGGTAGATGGTACAGAGTTATTTCGGTTCTGGTTTGATGTAAATGCATAAAAAAAGTCCAGATCAATGAACTGAGCTATCCAGTCACCATATTTTGCAACATCAGTGAATATGATATAATTATTCAAATCACATGTTCCCTTCTTGTGGTCTAGAAGTGACAAACTCACTATTCCTCGCAGGAACCACCTAATATTTCCATTCTTTCCTCCACCATAGTCATCATCTGACACAGGAAACATAAGCCCTCCTCCGCTGTCTCCATTGCATGGACCTGTACCTGTAAAAAGTGAACATATAAACAAGGAATGCTTAGAAAGGACATTAACGCAGCTAAAAATGCACCGAATTCGATTTCCGATGCATTTCTTTCGGCAGCATAATTTCCGCCCCGGCGTCGAACCAAGGTCCTCCTGCTAAAATGACTGTAATGTTTCGCTTGAGTATGATTGACTTTATAAAAACCCCGAATTTCAAATGGAAAATCATTCAGGAAGTACCTTTAAATCAGTCGTTAATTCCCTACGCATTTCTTACGAAGTTATTGTTAACGCCCCCTATTTTAGAACCAATGACCATTTACGACATAATTACGGTCGCTTTTAAGTCAGAATGGTCCCTTTTATGGCTGTGTGAAATTCTGAACCTCTGCGCGGTTGGAAAGTGTCATAAAAAGCTTTCGGAAAAATGGTCAATGTTTTTAAACGGGAAAAATCGAGTTTACGGGACGCTCTGGAATCGAACCCGTGACACCTAGGCAAGTGTTGATTTTTTTTTTTTAAGGTACAATATAAACGTATCTATTTGTGTTGAAAGTTTGAATGATCTATGTATCATATAAAAAGAGATACGATTTTTCAAAATCTGAAAATATTTTACCTCCTGGCATCGAACCCATGATCTTTTGTGAATAATTGATAACCTTATTTTGTAGAAACGTATATTATCTATAGCCAAATGAAATTTCGTTGTACTACGTTCCCGGAAAGTATTTTTTTTAAATTGTCAAAAACCGACTCCATGCATTCTTACGGGGGAAAGTCGATTTTTGGGGCGTCATAGAATCGAACCCATGATAGGTAGGGTCGGTTTTCGAATTTTTCCTAGGTGAGATTTAGTGGGCTATTACGTAAAAAAATCGGCGGCTCCGTGGCCGAAGCGGTTTGGGCCTGACATTAATATCCTATATATATATATATATATGTTAAATATAAATATATCCCCCCAAAGCGTCTATATATATATACGAGTTAAGGTGCGCTTGCTTACAGCAAGCAATGCAATAATTTATATTCAGTGAATAATAAAATTTTTCGAAAGATTACTCTGCTCAAACGTTGCTAAACATTAAGTAAAGGGCATTAACGCAGCTGAAAATGCACTGAATTTGATTTCCGATGCATTTCTTTTGGCAGCTAAAACCCCGCCCCGGCGTCGAACTAAGGTCATCCTGCTAAAATTACTGTAATCTTTCGCTTGAGTATGTTTGACTTTATAAACACTCCAGATTTCAAAAGGAAATTCATTCAGGAAGTAGCTTAAAATGAGTTCTTAATTCCCTATGCATTTCTTACGAAGTTATTGTTAACGCCCCCTAGAATCGAACCAACGACCATTTACGATACTATTACGGTCGCTTTTAAGTGAGAATGGTCCCTTTTATGGCTGTGTGAAATTTTGAACCTCTGCGCGGTTGGGAAGTGTCAAAAAAAGCTTTCGGAAATATGGCCAATGTATTTTAAACGGGAAAAATCCAATTTACGGGACGCTCTGGAATCGAACCCGTGACACATAGGCAAATGCTGATTTTTTTCCAATTACATTTTGTAATTATCTATTCGTTTTGAACGTTTGAATGGTCTATGTACGATATTAAGAGAGCTACGATTTTTTAAAATTCAAAAATATTTCACCTCCTGGCATCGAACCCAGGACTGATTGTGCGTAAAATATTGCATTTTTCCGTAGACATATATATTAGCAATAGGTACATGGAATCTTATCGCTGTAACTCAATTGGAAGAAATTTAAAAATTATTTGAAAAAGGGCCCCATGCATTCTTAACGGGGAAAATCGAGATTACGGGACGCTCTAGAATCGAACCCGTGACACATAGACAACTGTTGATTTTTTTCAAAGTACATTTTATACGTATATATAGGCTTTGAAAGTTTAAATGATCTATGTATCATATTAAGAGAGCTACGATTTTTTGAAATTTGACAATATTTCACCTCCTGGCATCGAACCCATGACCGGTTGGACGTAAGCAATAGCATTTTTCCGTAGATATATATAGTAGCAATAGCTATATGAAATCTTATCCTTCTAGGTTAATGGGAAGTGTTTTTAAAATCATTTGAAAAACGGCCCAATGCATTCTGAAAGGGGAAAATCGATTTTTGGGGCCTTCTAGAATCGAACCCATGATAGGTAGGGTCGGTTTCCCAATTTTTCCTAGGTGAGATTTAGTTGGCCATTACGTAAAAAAATCGGCGGCTGCGTGGCCAAAGCGGCTTGGGCCTGACATTAATATCCTATATATATATATATATATGTTATATATATCCCCCCGAAGCGTCTATATATATATATAATATATATATATGTTAAATATAAATATATCCCCCCAAAGCGTCAATATATATATAATAGGTATATATATATATAGATAAACTAAACATATATATATATATATATATATATATATATATATATATATATATATATATATATATATATATATATGATAACTGACAAGATATATTACAGCAATTCGTCATTGAAAACTGCTTCAGAGTGAATGCATGATAATTTGATTTGGTTTTAGTACCTCATGGTTTTTGATATTAATGCAAGAACTAATATTCAAAGGCACTTACCATTTCTGAAACCAGCACAAAATGTTCTGTTAGAAGTCAGATAAGCATAGCTTTGTCCAGATCTCAGGCATTCTTCTTGGGAGACAATAGGAATACTAGCCAGGCGTGGTATTGATGATACCTTGTTACCATGTTCATCTCTTCCCCACCCAACTACCTAAAAGATATTATTAAAATAAAAAGAAAATAACTGACAGACTGATATTCACTAAAATTTGATTTCTAACAGTTTTCAAGCATCAGAATTGTTAAACTAAAATTTCAATCTCAAATATTAAATAAAATTGATATTGACTGACACAAGTTGGGGGAAATCAATTATAAAATGAAAGGGAACACTTTGCCGCAATTATTCCAAATTCTATTCAACAATGCATCTTCAATTTTCATTTCATTTCCCATGTGCCATTAAATTCCTAAGTTTCAATCATATTTTGTCATTTATAACTACTGAAAAAATACCAGCTATAAATTATTGATAATTATAGAATTATACTTTGCAATTTTATTAAACTTTGACATTTTATACATTCTTGCAAAATCATTGAATATTTTGTATCAGCTATTTATGAGAAAATTACTTTCCTAGCAATTGCACTAATTTCTCATTAGTATAAGTATCCTAAGCTTCTATTTCATAACAGAACTGGTAGGAATAATGTGTGCTAATGTACATGAATAACCTAGTAAAGGATACAGTGTTGATGTAAAAGTTGATCTTAGATTAGTTCAAATTTTAAGCTTTTAAACAGAAAATTTCCTCGTATCTTTGCATCACTCTTTGTTTCTTAAATATATTCCAAGATATAGGTAATGTTTTGACAAATAAATTAATATTTACTGTTCCTAATTTTCCAATCAGTGGAGATAAATCTGAATAGTCAACTTTGTCTTCTGTTGACCTCCAGGGCCAAATGCAAGCAGGTTGCACATATGGGCTGTACTCTGCATGACTAGACATCTCCAGTATTGCTAGATCAGATCCTACTCCTCCATTCCCTCCATAATTTGGATGGATATATATTTGCTTCACCTCTCTAGCCTGAGAACCAGGTTCAGTCCACTTGTTAAGGTTGAATTTTCCAAGGTACAAGAGAAGCCTGTCTGGTGTCAATTCCCTGTCTCCTATCATAGCACAGTGAGCAGCTGTAAGTGAATAATCAAATATTTAACACATTAAAAAGTCTGAACTTCATGGTGTACTTCCTCTACCAACAAATCATAACAGCAGAAAGAAGAAATATTAGACATAATATTTTCCACTAATTTGTAAAGCTGTTGCAGAATCATTTACAATTATCAATAACAAATTCCTCATGTCTGATGAAAAAAATTGAAGAAGGGATAGAAGAAGAATGAATATAAGAAAAAAATCATATACGAGAATTTTCCAGTGATTGACCTGCAAATGCTATAATTATTACAATGAGTATGACTACCATGTGCCATAGAGTTTCTGGTTAATCCTACCATCTTCATCTTCTTAAGAGTCAATACACATTTAAAAACCCAACAAAATCTACAAAGGCGTTCATGATATTGTGGTAATTCATTACTTAAAATATATTCTAAGTTTTTCTAGAGAAGTAAGTTTTAAGAATTCACTTATTAATTTTTTATTCAACAAAGACCACATAATCATACACTTTTTCCCAAAAAATACATCTTATATAAATGTATCATGATATGATCACTAAAATAGCTTCAGATGTTGTTATTTGAGAGTAAACATGGCATAAATTTCTGATCAGGTACAATAACAATCAAACCAGTTAAAATAAGTATTTCATAAATAATAATACAATTGTTCATCTTACCTGTTAATACATAGTACCTGCTAATGAGACTTCCACTACAATGGAATTTAATACCAACTCCATCATTGATATTTTCAAAAATGGCTACCATCCAAGGCCAGTCTCCTCTCTTTGTTACAGGTCTGCCTTTTACCACCAACATATTACTTGCTAATGGTTTTCCACAATTCCCTTGAAATAATTTTCATAAAATATCATATTGTGTATATGTGTAATATATTTTCTGAAAGCTTTATAATTAGTAGGGAGTCTAAATGTGATATGAATCATAAAGAAAGTCTACTCACTGTCTTGTCCTTGTAGAAAATTTCTTAGAAAGCTAGACTGATCTGAACCTGGCTCTATAGGGTGAGAAAAATATATAGATTAGATCAAAATTGATACTATTATTCGCAATAAAATATGATAATTATTTCATTATTCCAGTGAATCTCATACATCTTTCTTTTTTATGTTTATATAAAAATTACATCTTACCAGGTTTTGGTGTTGAATTTAATTCAGTTTCAGGTGAGTCCTTTCTTTCAATGCCCACATTAAAATTGGTCGTTGCAGGGAGGATCTGTTCATTGACTCCAATGGAAGGGTTAAATTCATTGCTAATAATAGATGGATGATATGTACCAGAGTTAGTACTGCTCATAGTACCAGGTTGATAAACTCCACCAGGCTGACCACCAAACTGTGAACTTCCTTGATGGAATGCATTAAGACTTCCACCTGGATAGCTCCCTCCTTGGGATCCATCATTTGTACCAGTGTTTTGAAATGTGCTGGGAGTAGCAGAGGTCCCTTCACTTCCCGAGAAAGCACTGGCACCCTGTTGATTGGACGAGTGAAAGACACCACCACTAAAATCTCCCCTAGTATTTAAAGCATTAGCAGATGGGTAGAAAGTATGCTCTAGGGTGATAGCTGTCAAGACACGTCCTGGTATGTTGTCTGGAATGAAATAATTAAAGAACTGAATTAAATACCTTAAATTTGAATGAATGGAATTAGAACCAATCAACACTATTATTTGAAACAGAGTATGAGTTTAAGTATTTGTAATAATGGATCTTGGTTGTCTATATTCTATAATATATATTATCAATATAAAAGCTTATTATGGCATCTTAAAGAACTTTACATTTAAAGTGCCATTTGCTCCTTCTTTCAATAAATGAATTTAAAAACACTATTTGAACTATTAAACTATTTTTACAGAAATCATCATAATTAGATTTCTTTAGATTTAATTAAAACAAATAAACAATCATTCTCTTAAGTAAATAAGTTGAATGTTCATCATTCTAAATTACTCACCAGAATGTGCAGAACAGACCAAATTACCATTCATGCTGATCATGTTTAGGTGTGGCAATGGAGATGTTGTTGGAAAATATATCCTGTATAAAATAGGTCGACTTATAGCACCAGATATGACTTTTCTCCAAACCAACTCCTTGGATTCAGCAAGCTCTAGCTTTCCTACATATTTCTGTAGATTAAAATATGACTCAAATTTAATGGAATGAAGTACCCAAAATAATTTACAAATGAGAACATAATCATCATTTTGATACAGTTTTAACTATATAGAAATATTCTTATCTTAATATTTGACAGAAATATTTAAAAACATTAGGAAGGTGATCAGAATTGACCATCTCCATGACAGAGCTTCACTCCAAAAAAGTAGGGATGTATATTGTATTATTAGCACTTCATCTAATTGCACTAAACATACCGTTGGAAGGATTCCTGCAAGTCTCAGTCGTACTTCAAGTCTGACCGGTAAAAGCTTCCTAAGCATTGGATCTGGGTTAGAAGGAGGTGGAACTGCAATAACACCAGTCCATCCATTTGTTCCATATTGGTATTGAAATATTTGTGGACAAGGAGAAGGTGGGGGTTGGTTTCCTCTGTCACCATTTGGATCATAGGAAATTATTCTGACATTTTGACCAATGGCAGGTGAACAGAGCAATAGAAGAAATATCAGTGGAAAATAAGGGGTAGTTCTTGAATACACCTGAAATAAATTCAGAAATTTCAACTGATTTTAATTGAATATTTATTAACAATAAAATAAAATTATTCATGAATTAAATATACAATAAAAATCATGATGATCGTGTAACTTAAATTAAGACTGAAAGATAACATCCACTTGAACTAATTTTAAGACCAATTTCCATCGCTTACTAAAAAATCCGAATTTCGGATTTTTTAAACTTCTATTCGTTTTTTTGCTTTACTTTTTAAGTCAAATGTTTCGCTTCGTTCTTTGTACTCGATGCACGACAAATAAATCTTTCGGGAATGGTTAACTTTTCTTACAAACCTGAAGGACCCTTGGTGATGGATTTTAGGAGAGACAGACCGATTTATGTCAACAATGATCCCGAGTATAACTAAAGAATTCAAATCTTTTAACCCACAGATCCTTCAAGACAGTGATTTTCGTTTATCCTTCATGAAAAAAAAACGAATTCTTAAAAAGAATTTATTTTAGTAATCTTTCCTGAGGAATCTAAACACCCAAAATAACAGGGAGTATGAATAATAACGCTATTATCAAGTAAAAAGGTACCTTTTCTAAAGTTTTCAAGTAATTTTTTTCCTCCATTTAAACTTTCTTTCTTCTAAGTAAGACCCTTGTCTTTGTCTGAAGCATCTGACATTAAATTAATTAATAAATTTAATGGCAGGTCGCATCGGGTTGGGATTATATTTGGATATTTCTTGTGATATATCCCTAGACCCTTTTATTTTGCACCGTAATGTTGAAATCCTATGGTTCTTTAAAATTTTCTGTATTTTCCGTTTAAATTTTATGAACCATCAAAATAAAAATACGGTTTTCTATAAGATTGCATTTAAATTTATTAATTTTTTGCCAAAAAAAATAAGTGATTGAAGAAAAAAATTAAAAGCGGCAACTAGATTCGAACCACGGATAAGTGCTTTAACAAAAAAACTCTCTAGCACTCCCATTCGCTTGAAGAAATACGTTTGTTGCGGGGTATTTATAGGGTGCGGCTACGATTGACGATTTTAAAAAATATTACGAGGAAATTAGGGAGGGTTGGCCTCTATAATTTCAGCTTTTTACAAGTAATGTCTAAGCTACATACCAATTTCATCGAAAACCCGTGCCGCAAGTCCTTAAGGTCCCCCTTTGCGTTAGACATTCCGGAATATCGAAACAGTTCTTTACAAAAAACATCTGTTTTCGCGCTTTAGGTCCGGTTAAGCGGGGAACCTGGTTTAAATGGATAGCCCAAAATCTAAGGAATTATTAGAAATTTGTTTTTGAGTAATGGTGATGTACACGACATCAAAAGTTCGTGCATTTGTGTATTATCTTTCAATGTATGAAAAACAGAAATTTTAGAAATCATCCACTAAAATTATTGTTTCTATTTAGGTAAATGTAATGGGTATTCATGCATGACACGGAAAACTACCGCTTTCCTGCATTTCAACGTCTTTAATTTTAATTGATACACAACACAATACGGATTTGGCCATCGTCTATCCTTAAGATTTAAGTTGGGTGTTAATAATACCCAAAGCTGAATCTGATCTGAAACTGATGGTCATAATCTTAAAATTTTAAACTGTTTTTGAAAAAATAATTCTATTTTTCTACCGGCTAAACATCTGTGGGCATTTAGACTGAGGATCGCGTTCTACGGTGATCGTGTTGATTGATAATAATGAAATTTGACGTGCCTAGAAAGATTTTAAGTGAACTACGCATGATACGTTCCATTCATTTCCACACATTTAAAATGATTGGTACTTAATTCGCTGGATCTGCCTTCAATCAGCTTTGAATATCGGAGCGACGTTCGTGATTTTCGGGAAATTTCTTTCCCGGGCCTTCTTTGACTTCACAAATATTACCTCAATGAAAGAAATTACGTTTTCTTCTAATTCTTTGAATATCTGCGGGACTTCATTTGGTTCAATTTTACTCATTAATGCCTTCTCCTGTGAATTTACATTTGCATAAATACCCTACGAACCGCCTTATGGCAGGGGGTGTCAATACACCAATCTACCTATTTATCCTATTTATTCTTCAAATATGTGATTTCCGACATTTCTTCGGCCGATCAACTTCCCGGGAGAGCATGTCGTGAAGGCACCTCGCGGTTTGTCCCGACGAAAATGGTTAGAGATCGTCAGGATTCGCGTCAAACTATGTTCCCTCCGATGGAAAAAAAGAGTTTCATTCTCTAATGAAGTCCTTTCCACATGGCAGTAGAGAATACGAAGAACACCGACGCAAATGTTTCGATTTTAAGAGCGCTGGGAAGATTGAGGCTCGAAACGAATTTAACATATATAGACGTGACACATTACGTGAATCGCTAGAAAAGAATCTGAAGGAATTCTGGTCGTTCGTGAAACTAGAGTAAAGCAATCAACTGTTACTATCTCATTGATAGCAAAGGTTGCGCCGTTACCGAATCTTGTGAAAAAGCTAATATTCTTAATCAGCATTTTAGGAAATTTTTCAAAATCGACAACGGTGTGAAAACACGACAGTGATTTCCCTACTCGTGTTTCGTAAGAAATGGGAAGTTTAGAGGTAATTGAGGCAGGCGTCCGAAATCTTTTTCTTCAAATAGGCAGTAAAAATATCCCGGCCCAGAAGGAAACCCTCTCGCGTAATATCTACCCTCGTGCCCGAACTTGCTCCCCTTCTCGTTGTGCTATATAATCTTTAAACGAAGCATTTATTCCATCCTCATGGAAGGAGGCGCACATCACCCCAATACCGAAGAAAGGCTGTACAAAGCCGGACGAGGTAGGTGAAGTTTTCTTATTAGGTTATTTCTTCGAGATCTCTCGAAGATCTCGAAGACTCCTTCATCACGACATAATGAGATCAGCCGAAGGTTTTGGGACCGATGCGATATTCTTGGTGTTTTGGAAAGCATTCGATACTGTTCCACACGCGAAGTTATTTTATAAACTAAAAGCTTACGGTGTACACGAATATAACAGTCGTTGGATTAAATGCTTCCTGAGCGTAGAAGCCGACGGGTGGTGCCAGATGGCGCGTTTTCCGAAGTAATAGAGGTAACATCAGGAGTTCCATAGGGCAGAGTAATTGGACCAATTTTGTTTCTGATTACTTGAACGATATTGTCGACAGTATCGAGAGTAATGTGCGACTATTCGCAGATGATACCCTTAAATAAAGGAAAATTCAGGATTATGAAGATAAATCAATATTACAGCGCGACCTGGACGACCGAATGATGTAAAGGTTGGCAGCTCGAATTAAACGTAAACAAATGTGTAACAATGAGTATGAGCCGATTCCAGAATCTAGTCTAGCTCTAGCCCAGTGATTCCCAAAGTGGTCTATATTACCCCCCAGGGGTCTATGACAACCTGTAAGGGGTCTACAACAGCGAGAAAAATATTTGGGGGTCCATGAAATGAAAATGGGGGTCCAGAACAGTGGATCTCAACACACACTGATAGAGTACCTTATTACTTACATAATATTTTATGACATGAGTTGAACGTTCATGAAATTTTGGCAACGTGAAATGTCATCCCTTACAGGACTGGTGTGAAATGAGATACTTATGTGTAATTAACTATGCAAAGTTTGTTTGCTGCTCCATGGTTACAGTCACCTATGTAAAATATTTGTAATTAGAATCAACGTCTTTATTGTAACCTGTAGTGGGCGATTGCAAATAAATTGACTTCGGCTCCACTGACAGCCCTAATCGTTGAAGGACGATTCAGTCCTTTATAAAATAATAGTGCATTCTAATGCTTTTTAATAGTTGCATGTTCTGACACATTTGCATACATTTAAATAAAATATATGTATAAAACTTAATATGTTGTTTCATTAAGTTTTTAACTATAACCTTCACAACAGTTAGAAATTTTCAAAAAATTAATTTCAGTTACGTAGGGGGTCTACCCAAAACAAAAAAAAACATGGCAAGGGGTCCAAGACACGAAAAAGTTCGGGAACCTCTGCTCTAGTCAAACTCCTTAGCTCATCACCGGTACAAAAATAGAATTCGTTAGGCGTTACATTCAGTTGTAATCTACCGTTTAAAGCTCATATTCAGGATACAGTGGGGTCAGCGGAGGCTCAGACTGTGTAACCGCGTTCTCAAGTCAATCCAATGTCAAAGAGGTTCCTTATTTTTCGTTAGTTTGCCCATTACTTGAATACTGTTGCATAGGGTGGAATTCATACGAAAAAGGTTTGTTTGTTGAGTTAGGACGCGTACAGCGCAGATCGGCTCGATTCGTTAAAGGGGACTATTTGGTAGCAGTGTAACGAAGATGATTGAATCTCTCGGCTGGGAAACTCTTGGTGACAGAAGAAAAGTGTATAGGCTCGAATTATTCTATAAATTCTAAAGTAACGACTTAAATGATGAGACACTGTGATCCCCATGCGTAGCGAACATAAATAGAATCCAGGCATCAAAAAATTTCGAATGATAATCGCTCGAGCGGAAAGTTATTATTGGTCTTTCTTTCCCGATAGTATTAGATGCGAGAATGAAAAAGAGCAGTTAAGGACTTGGTGTCTTGACTTCGGTATGGCAGGGGAAGTCAAGACACCAAGTGCGGGGTAGTAATGTAAATGATGTACGCTTTGGGAAAGATTACTCAGAATAGGTGCTTGTCCGTTTGGATTGCATTTTATTGAACTGTAGATTAAGTTACCACTACAGTTATTACGGACCTCACCAACGTATGAGTACAAGTCTTCCGATTACCCGTCTAATTATTCGCAATATCTTCTTAAGCCTACGTTTGGCATTGCCCTCTGTGAAGACGGTTACGCAGGGCTCTATCGTAGCGAAGATAGTGGCAACACTTCATTGGATTCCCCGTTTACATATTCATAGATTCCTCGCACAACACCGTGGAAAGCGTATGGCAGGAGGTGAATCATTACTGTCGTGAGGATTATATAGAAAGCAGAAATAAGAATTATATTTGTCTTTTCTATCGAACGTTGAGCACCAGCTCACACTTTTATCGGTTTAACAGAAATTTCGATTTAAGAACAACTTGTAAGACTTTATAGAACATGCAGAGTCGGACATGATTTAACCCCTCGATTAAAATTCTCTTCACTATAGAAAATTCGGATCGCACGGTATATTTATGCTTAGTGACGTGATATTGCGATAGTTGCTCATCGAACAACGATACGTTCTAAGAGATAGTAAGAGATCGTTCTAAGAAAAACGCCGATAACTGGTCTCCCTTTTCAAATATTTTAGACGCCCAATAATTTGATTCGCCGGCGGGGGAGTGGTTATCGTACAAATCTTCTTTCTAAAAATTCTATATCCTCATTCTTCTGAACTCAGGGTTAAAATCTCGGCTGAGGAAAAAATTTAACTCTGAGGACGTGGATGTTAGTGAACGTCCAAGTTGTGTCTGAACCACACTGTGATTGAGTGGAAACTTGTGTGGTATTTGCAAAATAAATAAATTATTTTGATACTTCGGCTTGTTAATGCCCCAGCTATACTTAATTTCTCTTAAATGCAAAATCCCTTGAACTTCAAAATGGATGGCAGTAGATCATCGTGAGGAATATACAAGGAGAGGAATTTGCACCTCTTCGACCATCGATTATCAAGGACGAAACGGCTTCCGAAAAGTATAGAGGAATCCAAAACAGCTACACAAGAATTCGCACCAACTGTCCAATAGAAAAATCTTTTGACAATCTTCACGGGATAGCTCCGCATTCCAACCCTTCATTGGAATTGACAATAGCAACCGCCCGCTGCTTTTCCAGGAAACTCACCCACGGCGAGGGTGGCTTAGCACGGAAACTTTGGGAAAACCTAAACTTTCTCCTCAAAAAGATTAAAATTTAAAAATTTCGTGGATGAGAAGGAATGTCATGGACACCCAGACAGAGTTGCGACTATGAACATGTCATGAAATAATAAGGGTTAACCAAGTGAAGTGAAAAACAGCAATATGACTAGGACTCGAGTCCCTGCTCACTTACCAGGCAGAGGCAAGATCTATACGATATAGAAAGCTTAACTAAATAGTCCATATTAGAGTACAGCACTATGGAGCCATCAGAAGCCTAGATCGCGAAAGAAGATTTAAGTTTGAATAGCTATGTATCAAAAATGCTCTTGGCTAGGATTATATAGGAAGACTAAAATAATAGCACAAATTGTTCGAGAACGAATAGTAATTTTTGGTTTCAATTTCCAGTTAGTGCTAGACATACAAATAAGATAATTATTTCGGGACATGGGTTTTTTTATATCCCCTGCCATAGAGAGTATTAATGTCAGGAAACTTAATTTTTTTATCACAGCGAAAAACTACAAAAATATGTATTCCCATTAATATTTTCTTTTGATAGCTATGAAAGGAGTCCCTTCTGTGAGAATCCTGCCGAATATATCCTGCCGTTCATTTCCAAGTGAAAGAATTTTTGGATTTTAAACCAATGAAAGAATTAAGTTTCTAACATTATCCGCCGGTTTATTGATAAAAGTTGCAAGTTGAAAGAGGTAATCGAGCAAATAAGTATAAAAGGACTTCTTGGCGATTAACATGGGGATTACGACTGGAAGAGTAAAAATTTTACTAATGTGCAACACTTCCCCTTCAATCACATCTACAAAACTGGAGTGTTTCAAATGGCAATCATGAAACACTCTCCAACCCTACCATTAAGCTTTCCGGCAATCAAAACATCAAGACGAAATGAAGGCTTTGCAAAATGTTTCCCTCGCTGGTGTCGTCTCTGTAGTAGTGTGATGAAGGTTTTTTCATTGAACAGAATACGAAACAAATATAATCTTTTTAGGACAACGATACTCAATTCAGCACCGCATACCTTTAAATATTGACACATAATTTTTAATGAGGCTGATAAAAATAGATTAAAATGAATTAAACGGCTAACCCAACGAAACCGCTGATAATACCTATATTGTTCGTCCATTGATCATTCCTTTCAACGAGCTTTTAATGATGACATACACGGTGTTAACTCATAGCAAACATTACCTGCTCAATTATGTAAGACCTTTTCCACAATAGCTCAGTTCAACTAGTAATTTACACTTTACTCAGCGCATTTATTTTCATTCACAAATCAAGCAATCTAACTATCGTAGCCTCTAAATCTCTTTAATCGTAAGGAAGATGGTTAATGTCGAAAGCTGAACAAATTCTTCCGTACATGCTGAGTATATGAATATTTCTAATTCTACACACACCCTCAGATTTTCTTCTAATAGATCCAAGCATTTCAAAAATTTTTTTAATGTTACATCCACGATGCGCTAGAGAATCGTTTAGGTGAACGCACGGATAGATGAAATATTTCAGCATATCAGGGCATTGATGCATATTCTAGTCGTAGAACAGACCATGGTGTATTGCAGAAATTTCACAAACAAAGATATTAGTATGATACTCAATTTAAACTGAAAAGGCTAACAGTGTAACTAAGAACAGTGTTAACTATATTTTTCCTATCGGGGGTTGTTCACAATGAGGTAGAGATTAAAGAAGATGATGTTTTCTATTGAAATGAAGAGATACCTCATTACACTTGTAGCACGAGTGTATAGTTAGCCAATGAATTGAAGAAACCGTCTTATATACCCCTTTGATAGAGCTGAACAATCGAAAAACTTTCATCACCTTAGGAAACTAATAAAAATACCAAAGTAGATACTCACGACAACTTCCATTCCACTAAATCCTAGGATTCCAAGAGAGGCATCGTCTTGACACGGCGTCCTCGCGAATAGAAACACTATAAACTGCTCAATAGAGTAGCGACACGTGCGACTACCTTTCGAATCGTAAGTAACGTTGGGAGTGGCATTCGCGAAGGTTTGGCAGCGGCGGGACCTCTGGCGTGGGTGTCGGAAGTGAACGTTCCAACATAGGCACAGTTATACCCGCTGAGGGAAGGGATATCACGCTTTCGGCTTAGTAATTCCTCCGAGATACCATTGAACAGAAGGGAATTCGGTGCCTTCTAAAATTATGTTCAGTTGTACATCGTCTCAGTTCGGATAAATCGGTCTGGATAGAAAAGCAGCCACATGTTTGAATGATATTACTCTAATATTAAAATTCCTGTGGAGGAATGAACTTCTAGATACGTAATGAGGTTATTTGAATCTCATACGGAGTCTTTTTCATTGACAGTTACCGAAGGTACAACATAAGGTCTCTCCTAAAAGATGGTCATATGAAAATTTCCTAATTTTCGAAACGAGCGAGTAGTAGATTCCATTTAAGATAACTTTTTCCGTCAAACTTTAAGATTCTCAGTTACTTAAGCTCTAGGAATGATATGAATATTTATTCTGGGTACTACAATTAAACGCGCTGCAAGAAGAAGAAACAGGATTATATTCTTATGGGAAGACATCATCATCAACAAATGTATTTTAAACCTTAATTAGATGATAAGAATGATAATTTCTTACCATTCTATTTTGAAGAATTGAAAAAACTGAAAATTGAAGATGCATTGTTGAATAGAATTTGGAATAATTGCGGCAAAGTGTTCCCTTTCATTTTGTAATTGATTTCCCCCAACTTGTGTCAGTCAATATCAATTTTATTTAATATTTGAGATTGAAATTTTAGTTTAACAATTCTGATGCTTGAAAACTGTTAGAAATCAAATTTTAGTGAATATCAGTCTGTCAGTTATTTTCTTTTTATTTTAATAATATCTTTTAGGTAGTTGGGTGGGGAAGAGATGAACGTGGTAACAAGGTATCATCAATACCACGCCTGGCTAGTATTCCTATTGTCTCCCAAGAAGAATGCCTGAGATCTGGTTCAAAGAGAGCATTGTTACTAGACAAATGTTAGTACTTTGATAACATAATTTATAGATATGAAAGTGTTTGATGTATTATTCTATAATCTGTTATTAATTTTCAATCTAAATAATTCTATATTCTTTCAAATGCTATTAATTAAATGTAAACAAATCATGTATAACAAGGTTCTAATTATTTAATGTTGCAATAAGATAAGAGAATCTTGTATTATATTCTGTACATTGATATGAATGCCATTTACAAGTTGGTCTGATAGTTATAGGTGCCATTTTTGTCAAATGGATACTTAAAGGAAATTATATTCCATTCAATTGATTTATCATAGTTGTATGTATTTTATATTTTCTACTTCATTTCACAGAGTTTTCAATATAGAAAATTTGCAAATTAGGATTAACTTCAAATTGGGATTTTGATAAATTTCATTTGATAGTGAAGCTAATGAAGCATGATAAATCAGAGATACCTTAATTTTGTTATTCATTTAAAGCCTATTATAGTAAGATATGCAGCCTGCATGGTGTTCAGTCTACTGTATAGTCTAATCACTCTAATGGTACAATTACATATATTAATATTATGGAGCCTTGGAAACCCTCCTCTACATGCAAGTACTATAAAACCTGCAGCACTTTTAGAAATGTGATCGATGTTTTCTTGTATCTTAAGGTGAACCTGAATAGGAAAGAATTAAGTAGAATTTAAAAACATTCTACCTAAAAATCTAAATAGTTAGGAAACAAAATCTGCCAAAACCATTCAATGAAGTCAAAATATACCTATTCTGGAATTTTTGTTGCATGGTTAGTACTCCAGAAACAAAATAATTCAAAGAAATATAATAACTATCCTTTAATCTCATAAAATTGTAATAACAAAAGTAAATGCCTATGTTCTGGTTGCTATAAATGTTCCATGTTTTTTGAACCTCACAATTTAATCTTGTATGGAATGAGGTAAAAATAAATCTCAAAGAGTACCTGTTTCATAAAAAAGGAATTCCAGTCTCTGTAAAACTGAGAGAAACTCTTCTGCAGAATTATAATGTCTATGCCTATTTCTCTAGTCATAGATTGATCACGACAGATAGTGATAATTATATTACCTTCTTTTCATATTACTTTATGATTCTCATATGAACTGAGAAATCCAAGAACCATGCTTAGCTATATCAGTAAAGATGACAAAGTTATTTGCATCACATGTGAGTTTCCCTGAACCCAGTAAGGATGTACTGACTACTCCTCTTATAAACCATTTCGTTCCTCCCCACTCATCATCTGGTACTGGTATCATAAAACCTCCACCACTATCTCCATTACAGGGTGCTGAGCCTGAGAATAATGCAATAAAGTAAAATTAATGTATGAAAATTAGATAATTAGTCAGATCAGTAGCGTAATACAGAAAAAAAATTAGAAGAAAAACATTTATATAGTCTTAGAAAAGAAATTAATTACCACAGAAACTTCAGGTGTAGACACCACAATCATAGAAATTCTTTAAATCTAAACATACTATCAAAAACTATTTGAACAAACTAAACTGACAATGAGATTGAATAAAATGTACAGGATATAATTCAATGAATTAATCCAAAAATCACACTACCAAAGTAAAATATTGCATAATGCACACTTTCTCTTTTAACTGACACATGAATGGATGACAGCTTATATAATTCCTTCTGTTTTAAATTTTCCTTTCAAGTTTCAATATAAAAACTCAAGCACTTCTTTTTGATTAAATAAATACATATTTTTCAAAAATAAACTGCTGTTCCAGATTTGATTTAATAATTTATATAGGTTATTATTAAGTTGAATTCAACTATCTCCCTCAAAAATCAGGGCCATGCCTATGGGTAGGAAATTTCCTCTGGCTTCAATCTTAGTATGTCAAAAAATAAGCATTGCATAAATGATGTTCCATAACAAAAAATGAACAGTATATTAACTTCCTGACTATAAAAGTTTACACTTGGCAGCAAATTCAAATCAAGCATGCACATGCTCAGTTTAGCTTCTTTAACATTCAAAAAGATATTTTAAATTCCTAAACATGTACTATAATTAGAATTAATTTCTTAGTATGCAATGATATTAATTTACTATTATATCTAGTGTCATCAGTAGCTTATCAATCAAATTTTCTCCTTACCATTTCTATAGCCAGCACAAAATGTTCTGGTTGAAGTTAATGCAGTATAGCTTTGTCCAGACCTTAAACACTCTTCCTGGGATACAATAGGCATTTTAACAGTTTTTGGCACTGAGGAAGACAGCTTATTATTTTCATCTAATCCCCATCCAGCAACCTGAAATAATAAAAGGTTAAATTGAAGATGATACAAAATGCATTGAAAAATATTCAATTACTCATACTTTCTCAAAATTCAAAGTGGTTCTTAATGTATCAAAAATGTAAGCTCTCTGGTCATAGTGTCTAATATATTTTCGTTGAATTAAGGTTAACAGCTTCTGGTTGTCCTCTTCTTCTGATATTTCTTTTTTTTTTAATTCCAATTATTTTGTGATTTATTACATTTTGCATCAACAGTTCTAGTAAACGATGCATTGATATTTACTTCAATTGTTAGACATCTGTTTTTCAAAATTGCATGCATTAATAGGTATTAAAATTCCTGTGTTCAAGAGTGTAATAGCTGTGATGATATCTTTATGATATCCTCGCCAAAGAACTTTTGGCAGAGGCCAAATGTAGGGATAGGAAATAAAATACGAAATCCTGAAAACAAAACTTCATACAATGCAGCGTCAGGTCAACATGTAAGTTGGTTGTCTCAACCATAAAATGCCTTCTAATGCTATCGTGATTCATCTGTCAAAATAGTTTCTGGTTACGATTTACTTTTAAGTGATCTCGTGAAAAAATTCGTATTCTTCTTTCCCATTTAAATAGATAACCCATATGCTAGCATCAGGCAGTATCTTAATTCTGAATACTGTGAATCAATAATCTTCGAACCTCAGTTGAGATAAGTGTGTCAATGCGACTTATAGTTCTTTGGCATTGGTAATCCAAGTACATCTACTGATGTCCTATGTTCATATCACTCGTATTTCTTTTATGCATGTCAGTGTTCCACCTAAATATGTAATTTATACAACACAAGTTTCTTACATATTCTGAAAATTCAATGATAACGTTTGTGGAGATCCGAAATCGAGTAATTTATAAACCGAAAGAAATCACACTCCGTCGTTCCGTCCGCTCGATTACAAAAATACGGAGGTATCAATTTTTTATGTTCTTTTTAATTTTCTAATTGTAAGAGCGGTGCCAAATGAAATAGAGAAAGCAATCTATATGTGATTCCCAAAAATTCAAAGAACGACTAAGGTACGATACTGATCTCATGAGGATGTAAAAGAACTCGAAACTTTGAGAGGGCAAGTCATTTCTTTACATTGCCAGCTCAAATATGGAAAAACCTGTTACATCATACAATAAAGGTAGGAAAGAATACATAAACTAAATTCTCACACACAAAGAATGATATATTTTTGACTTATGGTTGAAGTAACTTTAAGCTATTTGAAAGAGCAAATATTTTACTCAATTTATCATTATCTTTTCAATTTGTGATATGTATTAATTGGACTGATCATATCGTACATTATCATTATATATGAATGACATGAAAAAATTTGTATACTCTATTAGGATCCTCGCATGAGTAAGTGTTACATTTTAAAATGAGTAAAATAATTAATAATCCATGGGAGAATTTAAAAATATAATTTTCTGAGTATAAGAGTCTACCTGCATTACATTAATATCACATACATACATGTATAAATATACAATCACAAACACTGTACTGATGATGACGATTTTCATTTCAAAGCCTTCTTTTAACGAGCTTTCCGTTTTTTTCAATAAATTCTCTGTCTACAGTACAGTGTACAGCAAATAAATTTCATTTTTATGACACAATATATCTTCCAGTACTCTGAGTCCGTCTGTGGTAATGAAGCTATGTATTTATAATCAATATCTAGTTTTCTTTGGCTCTAACCTAATGTTTGTTATCAAAGTCACAATAACTGCTAAAGTAATTCATCTAAATTTAGCTTTTTTGATCTTTCCAATTTAGCTTGTATAAACTATCATTCTACTAAAAATTAAATTAAAATGTCAATTTTTATGATTTTAAATACTATTACATTTTAGGATTTACTAGCCGGCTAGAATAATCAGATATTGATTTCTTACTTCACTTGATTTAGTCTTTATAGTAGGTTTTCCAAGTATAATTTGATACAAAATGCATCGCTCTGTTATATAACCAATATATTGAGTAGATACACATTGTAATGAAAAAATAACAAATTTGATTTTTGATTGTTTTTATAGTTGTTCTGAATTGTGGAATATTAATTTGATTTAGAATAAATATTATCTATACTACTAGTACTTACAACTCCAAGTTTTCCAACCAAAGGATCCAAGTCGGAATTCTTTGATGGCCATACGCAAGCTGGTTGAATATACGGGCTATATTCAACTCTCACTGTTAATTCCAGCATGGCAATATCAGCATCTGCAGAGTTTTTGTATTCAGGATGTGCATAGACATTTTTAACTTCATTTGTCTGTGAACCATCTTCAGACCATTTGTTTAGATTAAACTTTCCAAGATAAAGAAGTAACTTATCTGCTGTCAGTCTTCTACCTCCATATTCTACACAATGAGCAGCTGAAAATAATTTTTTTATTTTATGAGTAGTCTTAAGAAAGTGTCACATGTAGGGAAAATTTAGTTTCATAGTAAGTTTGCTCATTTCAATTTCAGTGTGAAATTATCTAAATCTTTTTTGAGAGATTTCAAAAGAGGATAATTTCAGAGCAAATAGTTGTCAAAATTAGGTTTTGAAATTTTCCTGTATGAAGTAGAGTGATTCCAGACAACTGAGTGATAAATATTAAAATTCTGACTGTATCTCAAACAAGGTAAAGGGAGGATGAAATATTACATATTTTTAATTAATCAAAATTAAGAATTCCTCACCAACAGTTCCTGAACTTACTACTATATATTTGTTCACTACTATATTGACCACAGAAGGTATTAAATAAATAAGGGTAAAGAGCACTTGATATATTATTCATAAAAATATTGTATAAAATAGATATAATATGTACATGTTTAAGGATGCATGTAAGTGATGGAGGTAAACACACTGACTGTAACAACTGCATTATTTTGAGCACAATCTCTCAGGCAGTGGTAATATTTAGAAGTACAGTATTTTGACGAATCATTTTCATATTAAGTAAATGGAATTGGAAATATTAATTTCAACAATGTGATAAATGATTAATGCCTACCTGTAAGAACATAGTATCTGCTAATCAATGTCCCTCCACAATTGTACTTAATACCAACTCCATCATTTATATTATGAAATAGGGCTACCATCCATGGCCATTCCCCTCTCTTTGTCACTGCTTCTCCATTGACTACTAAAAAGTTGCTTGTTAAAGGTTTTCCGCATTTACCTGAAATAATTTCTTGCTTTATTTCATTTTTAACAAAAATTAAGTTATATTTAGAAAGTATATCAAACTCATTATGGGAGAATCTAAATTCCTAGAAAAAATTTTCTTTGATGAAGTACCGTGTATTGGTCATTTTTCAAATACCTTCGTATCCTTGAGAACTAGCCGGCCTGTTGCCAAAACTTACTGGAGCTGAAGTAGTTTGCTGGTTGTAGAAAATTGGAGGAGAAGGGGTTGTGCTAGATGCAAGAGGTGTAAAGGAATTGGTCTCAGTATTAGAAGTAGGATCAATGTTGGTTGGCATTTCAGCTGGACGAATCACACTGGGAGGCGCAGGTTGAGTATTTACATTTGGTCGACCTCCAGAATTGGGAGGTAGTGAATATGGGAAAAACTTATGATTTAAGTTGATAGTAGTCATCACTCGCCCAGGAACTTGAACTAAAAGAAAGGGAATTAAAACAAATCAATTTCATACATCTTATAGTATTATACTTTAAAATCAATTATAATAACTATATAATAAATATTCATAATAAATAAGATTGTAGAAGCCCTTAAGGTGAAATCAAAAAACTATTACTACCTGGAATCTCTGTATTTGGAATTGTGAAGGATACCTACAAAAATGGAAGCCTCCCAAAAGATTTTAAGGAGAGTGTAATGGTGGTGATTCTGAAGATAACTAGAGCCTTGAGATATGAGGATCATTAAATACCAAGTCTTCTTTAGCATGCATCTGAGATACTGACAGATATAGTTGTTAGAAAGAATATTTGAACCTTGCTTGTCAGAAAATCAGTTTTGACACAGGAGAAATATAGGAAGCAAGTAAGACATAGTTTTCCTAATAATAAGATAAATAGCAGAAAAGATTATGTATGTTAAGAAGCCAGTATGTATGGCAAGTATTTAATATATATATATATATACATATTATAATGATAAATAAATTAATTGCTTGATTTTCCAGATGAATCGCAGTAATTTTTTAAAATGAGGATTATATACAGGTATCTCTGAATGTAATTGATCAAGCTATCTGTGATTATAACATGAAATAAACACAAGATAATAACAATCCTAATTTGCAGTAGAGAGAATCTAAGATGAAATATCAACCTCTGAGGAGAAAAACTAGAGCAAGTTGAGTCATTCACTTATTGTGGAAGTAGCATAACATGGAAGATGGAAAAAGTGCTATGGAAGAATTTAAATTCAAAAGAAAAATAGTCAAGTTCAAGGATGTATTCATAAGGAAGAAGACACTGCTATGCTCAATTAATATATGGTTGCAGACAAGTAGACAATACCTGAAAATATTAGCGTGGAGTGTGGTATGCTGTGGATCAATGAGGTGGACCATTTAAAAAGCAGACAAAAGAAGTATACAAGCATTTGATCATGCTGCTAGAGATAACAGTTGAAGATCAAATCAAGAGATAGGGTCAGATTGGAAGAAGTTAAGAGTAGAAAAGGTACAAACAATATGGAGCAACATCCAGAAAGGAAGAACCTGATGTAATAGACATCCCTGAGACAAGGTATGTGTTAGGAATATACTTTAAGACAAATTAGAAGGAAATGCACCAAGAGAATAAAGATTGTATCCTAACCTCAATAAAAAAGTTTGTTGCTGTTTTATAATTTATCAGACTAAGCTAAGACATTCTTCTCATATAAGTTCATTTAATTCATGAATAGTTGAACTGTTGACTATCTAATGGAATCGGATGAATCATCCGATAGTAATGATAGATAGATTATAGTAATGAAATAAATGTTCCTGTAATCCATAATCTTATCAACACAATAAAAATTAACTGGAAAGTGAGGTTTTCTTTTTTTAAAAAGTTTCTTTCTTTACAAGATTTTTGGAATTTAATTTGCTCTTTAGTTTGGCACTCATTCCTATAATCTCTACAGAAAAATGTTGGTTAGAAGATTAAACATGGTTGAATATGAATGAAAGATGATAAAAAATGTCATACAGTGTTACATAATTTTAAGTAGAAAATTTGGAAATAATTAGAGAATACATTAATCAATTAAAATAAAATATTTATAATTAATGAAAATTAAGAATTCCTTACCAACAGTTCCTGAACATACTATATTTTTGTTCACTACTATGTTGACCACAGAAGGTAATGGATAAGTAAGGGGAAAGAGCACTTGATATATTATTGGGTTATTGGGATTTCCATTCTTGATTTTTTGCCACACCATTTCATTTGTATCTGCTAGTTGCAATTTTCCAACATACCCCTGAAAGTCATGAACATATGATCAAAATATTTGAAATTGTGTTCTTTATTTTCATCAAGATTATATGTATTTTAGATAATAATTCAAATATTAATATCCACAGTAGTTTTAATTTTATTTACTTATATTAATACCTATTCTACTTTCATATTTTATGAAATTGAAAAATATTACATTCTATAAGTAAATGAAATCTTTGCATAGTGTTCACAATAACATGCAGGATAATTAATTATGTAATGCATACTTTACTATTTTCTATTCAGTCATTTTTATAATTTGACTTCCGATCTTTTTTACTTGATGTTTTTTTTAAATAACTGGACTTTTACTATAAATAAGAACATTTCCAAGTCTTACTACTTATATGATATTCTATTATGTATGATTTTGAGACTGAAGCAATAAGTGCAGAGAAAATGTTTATTGGAAGAGTGTCTTTTGCATTGAAAGATATAATTCAGGGGAAAGATATTTTGTGGTGAGAAGGCAAATCACATTATAAATCTGGTTAAGCTCTTTGATGAATTGAAACATGGGAAGAGGACACATATTTTCAATAGCTCAGGTTTTATGCAAGAGAATGCATAAGTTTGACATAATTTAACTATTTCTGTTAGTATATAGCCATTTTGAATTTGTGGTCAGTTGTAAGTTTACCCATGTAGTTTATTTTTTATTCTGAGCTTCTCATAATCCTTTACATTTAATAATGTGATTTAAATGATTTCTCATTATTGTTTATCCTTGAGACTGCTTCTTGGTATCTTCACTCCACCAGTACTACACTACAGTTGAAAACTGTTAACGTCTAACATTAATCAGTATAAATTTTCTATATAGGTAACTAAACAATGTGCTGCGCTTGCTTCCTTATAATGTATATATTTGTAATTTGTATCATACCTGTTGTCAATCTTAACGCAGTGATGTCATGTTTTTGTCCCTTCATTTAATTAAAAGAATACAGTTTCGTTTGCACTTCTGGATCATAGGATTTTTATTTTTCTTATATAGGTTATTATGCAAGTAGTTAAGTATATCTCTTTTTTATCGTGTTTTTACCAGCTACAAAAAAGCAGCTAAGGTAAATCTTAACGAATCCTTCTCTATTTATAATAATGAATAAGCAACCATATAGCAAAAATAGGTTATAGTGAAAAATATTTTGTTATGTATTTAGCAAAACATCTTTTGAACTCAGCCAGTTATGCAGGAGGGCAGAGAAATTATTCCTGCCATATTTTGAAAATTACTTAGTCGAATGTAGTTGAAATTTATCTGTGGGAATTTTTCCACTTTGCCTGAAATCGCAGAGCATTGTGGGTAGTCTGTTCCAAAATTCCCACCCTGGTCAATTTTACACAGAAATTCTGATCTCATTGCATAAAATAAGAATTGTATTTTACTTTGGCCGATGTTTCTCAAATTCCGGTGAAATTTAGAGAGTGAGTATCAGATTAATCTAAGATACTGAGTGAAGGTTTCTTGGGATAACACCCAGGTCATTTCTGGTGAATAGAAGTCACCTAAGAAACCCTTACTCAAGCCATCCACCCGAACAGAGTCAGGTTTTTAATCTGAGTTACTCTTTCGGGTCTATGAGTCTCGAGTATAAAACTCATAATGATTAACAAAAGAAGCGCTAAGTCTATTACTTTTTGAACTATAAAAGCTAGAACCAAAGTTCTATTCAATATCAGAATAATCCGTAAATGAAAATAACATTTATCTCGATATCTTTTCCGATAAGTTCCTCATAACAAACAAGTTTTAGGCGATGTGTAAAGTGGAATTCACGATCGATTATTTCGGAGGTTATGTACTGCTTAAATTATTTTACCAAAATATGGTTACTTGGAAAAGAGCCGAATTTGATGTATGTATTTGGAAGATACAAGAACAATCTAAGAAAAATAACAGCATTTTATCAAGCATAGGATAAAAGTAATTGCAGTTTTAACAATGTTCTCGGGCATAAATCCGACCGGGCTGCTATTCGTTCTATGTTCGCTTTAAATATTTCTTTCGTTAGAAAGTTAAACCAACATTAAAGTAAAAAACAACCAAACTAAACTGCAAATCTGAATTAATCCGCTGAAAACTAAATTTCTGCATCATGTATGGAGTGGGCAGTTTAACTTTATTCATTTAATAAGTTTTCCATACTACCAGGTCGAGCTGGCACGCGCATATAATCGATGTAGTAAGTGCCTCTGGACATATTCGTCATTATAGGTCATTCGTTTAGTGAATCTCGGCGCGACTGATTGTGTGGTTCTGTACTCTGACTCCAGTTGTGCACATGCTCTTGAAGAATCTACATCTACCTGTATTTATTTGCAGAAGACCATTCGGAGATAAGGGGTTACGCTTGTTGCAAGTTCTTTTAACACTCTAGCCGGGATACCTTCCGGACCCGGGGATTTATGCGGGTTTATTTTGCGCAAGAGTTTAAAGATTCCATCTACGGTAAAACTAATATTCGTCATCTCCATTTTTGTTTTTATATCCGGTGTATTCACGCTGTTATCAGATCGAAAAACGGTTTGGTAAAACTTATTCAAGACGTTCGCTTTCGTCTTCAGATCGCTAGTTACATTTACATTATTACCCCGCAAACCGCCTTGTGGCGTTTGGCAGGGGGTGATAAGACACCAAGTCCCTAACTACTCTTTCTTGTTTGCGCATCTTATACTATCGGGAAAGAAAGACCAATAATAACTTTCCGTTCGAGCGATTATCTCACGAAATTTTTTGGATGCCTGGATTCTACAATTATATTCGCTACGCGTGGGGATCACAGTGTCTCTTATCTCATCATTATAGTCGCTACTTAAGAATTTTTCGAATAACTTGAGCCTATACACGTTTCTTCTAATACTTAGAGTATCCCATCCGAGGGATTCAATCATTTTCGATACACTGCTGTCGAATTTATAATCCCCTTTTACGAATCGAGCCGCTCTGCGCTGTACGCGTCCTAACTCAGCGATCAAACCCTTTTCGTATGGATTCCACACTGCGCAACAATATTCAAGTAATGGGCGAACTAACGAAAAATAAGCAACCTCTTTGACTTTGGGTTGACATCCCTTGAGAACGCGGTTACAGAGTCTGAGTGTCCTATCGGCCGATCCCACTATATCCTGAATGTGAGCTTTAAACGATAAATTACTACTGAATGTAACTCCTAAGTGTTTATGCTGACTAACGAATTCTAGTCTTTTTCCGCTTAAGAGGTAAGGAGTTTGGCTAGAGGTTGGATTCTGGGATCGGTTCATACTCATTGCTACACATTTGTCTACGTTTAGTTCGAGCTGCCAATCATTACACCATTCGGTAATGGCGTCCAGGTCGCGCTGTAATATTGATTTATCTTCTTCATTCTGAATTTTCCTATATATAAGGGTATCATCCGCGAATAGTCGCACTTTACTCTCGATACTATCTACTATATCGTTTATGTAAATAAGAAACAAAATTGGTCCGATTACACTACCTTGTGGAACCCCTGACGTTACCTCTATTACTTCCGAAAACGCGCCATCTAAAACCACCCGTTGGCTTCTGCCACTCAAGAAGGATTTAATCCAACGAATTATATGTTCATGTACACCATAGGCTTTTAGTTTATGAAGTAACTTCGCGTGCGGAACAGTATCGAATGCTTTCCTAAAATCCAAGAATATCGCGTCTGTCCCAAAACCTTCGTCGGCTGATCTCATTATGTCGTGATGGAGGAGCGCTAACTGACTTTCACAAGAGCGCCCTTTGCGGAAGCCATGCTGACTCGGCGTAATAGCAGCATTGTCGCTGAGAAAACGCATTACATAACTACATATTGTGCTCTAAAATTTTACTAAATATCGAAGTCAGGGATATCGGTCGGAAGTCGTCCGGCTTTGTTTTACGGCCTTTCTTCGGTACTGGGATGATATGCGCCTCCTTCCATGAGGATGGAATAATTCCTTCGCTTAAGGATTTATTGTATAGTACGACGAGAAGGGGAGCAAGTTCATGCGCGAGGGTAGATATTACGCGAGCGGGTATTCCTTCTGGCCCGGGGGACTTCTTGCTGTCTATTTGAAGTAAAAGATTTCTGACGCCTGTCTCACTTATCTCCAAACTTCCCATTTCTTTCGAAACACGAGGAGGGAAAGCGCTGACGCGACCGTTGTCAGTTATAAAAGATTTCCTAAAATGCTCATTAAGAATATTAGCTTTTTCGCGAGATTCGGTAATGGTGCAACCTTTACTATCGATGAGGTGTGTAACAGTAGATTGCTTCCCTCTAGTTTCTCGAACGTACGACCAAAATTCCTTCGGATTATTTTCTAGCGATTCACGTAATGTTTCACGTCTATATAAGTCTAATTCGTTACGAGCCTCAATCTTCGCAGCGCTCTTAAAATGTAAATATTTGCGTCGATATTCTTCGTACTCTCTACTGTCGCGTGGGAAGGACTTCATTAGGGAATGAAACTCTCTTTGTTTTCTATGGAGGGAACGTAATTTAGGTTTGACCCACCGCGGGTCTTTACGATCTCTAACCATTTTCGTCGGAACAAATCGCGAGGTGCCTTCATGAAGGATACGGAGAAACTCACTCCAACTATCGTCGAGTTGAGCTGAAAGAAGCGAATAAGGGCTTCTTTTCCTCCCATAACAAACTCTTTTAACGGAGGGATATTGGCTTTCTGAAATAAGTATATCTTACGAGGGGGCTTCAGCAATCGGTTTGCATCTATCTTTAGCACGGCGGTTATTATTTTGTGGTCTGATACACCTTCTTCTACAGCGATGCTATCTACAAGATGGGACTCACTAGTTGCTAGAAGGTCTAAAATATTACTTTTACCGAGAGAAGTCGTGCGAGTCGCTTCTAAATTGACCTGTTCAAGGGCGAAGACCGAGAATAAATCGACGACTTTCTACGATATATATTTTTCACGACTGTTGCTGAAGACGATCATGTTTGTCCAATTTACGTTTGGAACATTAAAGTCATCTCCTATGAATATCGAGGCTCTCGGTCTGCATTTTCTGAGTTTACTAAGCGCGAGATGCAGATCATCTATTGGGTCGTCATTACTATCGGGAGGGCGGTAAAAGGAGCAGAAATATGTTTTTTTGCCGCGCCTATCGGACACTGAGCACCAAATCATCTCACTGCCTGACTGGCCTTGAATATCTTCCGCCTGACTTATAAGATTATTTCTCACTGCGATAAATACTCCTCCCCCTAATCTCTGGTCTCTGTTCTTACGATAAACTTCGTATTCCGGAGGAAATATTTCACTAGACGCTATTTCATCATTAAGCCAACTCTCACTACCAAGTATTATATCGCCTCCTGTTTTGCTTGTTAAATCAAAAAATTCCGCTTGCTTGTTTCTAATACTTCTACAGTTTACTAATCTAATATCATTTTCGCTATTTACTTGAGAAACGGGATTAAATTTATTGCTACGCAATTTCTCACTATCTCTAATACATTTCCGTCTATGTCCTTTAATGCAGTTATAGTTTGAGGTTTTCTTTATGATCACCTAGTCCGTCGTTGATGGAAATATTTTCTATGCGCTCTGAGATGTTAATCATGAAAAATTAAGAATATTATCTTCTCTGGTTGATTTTACCGTATGACTGATCGTTTTCTTTTACTGCATGTTTAGTAACGTTTTTTAGCGCACACATTAATATTGGGTTTATTATTTTGGCTGATAATGCACCATACACTATCTATGTCACCATTAGTTTTTGCTTTGGAGAGAAAGAATCAATTGGACCTATAATGTGTGTAATCTATGTTTTATAAGTAGATCGACATTGACTATACTCGTTCACCTTTAACATGAATATTAGAATATAATTCTCTTTTACAGAGATTCTCTTCTATAGAACAGATTCAAAATTGACGAATTATTTCCAGTTTACAATGCATTGCAGACCTCCTTTTGTTCCATGGAGACATAAGATTAAAATGTATGTGTATATATATATATATATATATATATATATATATATATATATATATATATATATATATATATATATATATATATATATATATATATATATATATATATATATATACATGCAACACGTTCACGTTTAAATCAGGCACTCACTGAGGGCAAAGAAGACGGCAAAGTTAGCTGAATATCCATGTATATAGGTATCAGCATCCCGCTGGAATCCTTTCCACGGGCGGGTGAGATGGATATCTGTCCATACCATCCGTTAGAGCCATACTTATATTGGAATGTTTTTGGGCAAGGAGATGATGGAACTTGATTGTCAGTTGTTTGCCGTCTGTTTATAAGTGATGATAAGAATGGATTTTGCCCATTTACTGGAATGCAGCAGATGCAAGCGAAGGTGACAAAAAGACTCCGAAGCATGTTGATTAACACCTGTGAATGATAGTAATATTCTTGAATATCATAAGGTGGCGATATTTCTCTGAGATGACTACGTAATATAATATCAATGATATTTAAGTAAATGAACAATGAAACTAAAACTTTTAAAAAGTGAATAACTAAAATGGAAAAATACTTTGGGTTTAAAATATCATGTACTAATTTGGATATTAATTTCGAATATTTTGAATAATCATCAGCTTCCAGTACTCTTTTGGCAGTAAAGTAATGAGAATAATTTCCACAGTTTAAAATTTTTAAATAAAATATTAAAAATATAAGCTTTGCTTTGCTAATAAGCTTTGGTAAATCAAAAATCATTCTCATTATTTTTCTGCCACACGTATATATGCTGCTCGGGTGTCTTTTATTCGGTAGATCGAACTACAGTAATGCCAGAATCAATTACATCACACCAATACCTTTGATAAATATTAAAAATAAGGTAAGAGTAAGAAAAGGTAAAATTATCAAAATTTGATTTCAGAGGAGTAAAGAAATTAATCGTGACTGAGCTATTTCATAGGTGACTTAGTGAGGGAAATTATTTAGTTCTTCCTAAGTTTAATATAAATTTTAATTAATCTTCTTTCAATTACGTCTCAGCAATTTACTTCCCATAGATATAGATGCATACTTTCTGAGATACGTTTTGTCCTTCATATAATTTGATCTATGACAAACAACTCTGAAAGGAAAACACTTATCAGTTTTGAATTTGATTGAATAAGAGCTTGAATAAATTTACCAAAGAACTTTAGTTTATCATCTGTTCCTAAAGCTTGTTATTCTTTCCTTTACAACATATTCTCAGGAACTTTCACTTCTTACATTTCAAAACATTTTAACTAAAACAGCCGAAAGCTCTACCTAAAAATAATCAGCCTGAATTTCCTTCATTGTCTGTGACTTTTCTTCGACTATAGTTCCGCAAAAGCTGGCAGTGCGGGAGGCTTATGGGAAAATAAATGCATGTAAACCGCCGTAAGAAACCAACCAACTCCCGGTACTCATTTAATCGATATGGCAGAGATTTAAGGAGAAAATTGATTTTTATACCAGTTTTGTCGATATTTACTGAAATTCTTTTCTAATTTGGATACGAATGATATATTATAGACAGTGATGATGATGTTTATAACAAAATGGAGCGCAACGAAACCATCCAATATTTGATTCAAGGTTATGAGAGTTCCGATTCTCATTTAATTAAATAGTAGATATAGAAGGAAAGAAAGTCAAGAAATCGGTAAAACGAGGATATCTTTTTCATTTGTAATTACTGATTAAATGAAATATTTGATTTACGTATGAATAGTTTAAATGTAATACTATTACTTTTGAATGGACATTAATTAGAATGTCATGAGGAACATCACTTTTTATTAAACACTGAGGCATCATTCAAGTATATTTGTCAAATAATTTCGTGGAAATATTGAAACCGTTCAGAATTTCATTCGTAAACTTTAAACATACCTTTCACATTTCTCAAATTGGTAAGTTTGACTTTATAATGATAAGCAAAGATTGAGAATAATAAATAAAGGATTTTGATAAACTATAACAGAATAATGAAGACTGAAGGAACCGTTCAGTATCCCTCTCTCATTTATTCTCAAAACAAATGAAATTTTATCAATACAATCCATAGGAGAAGCGATTCAAGCATATTTTATCTCCAACGGTTCGAAATTCTTTCATGTAATTGCAATATAAAACTCATAGAAAACTCTTTGTCATTATTCCATCACGAATTTCTGGCCTTTCGCAGAGAAAAGCCGTTCCATCGCCTAAAGAGAAATATTTTCGAAAAGGAACAGTTACCTTGACGATTTCGAAAACCTGTTGTTTCAAATGCAACACATAGAGAATATCTTAATAGTTCATTAGCGTTTAAATGAGGATTTTACGACGTCATCAGGAATCTCATCGAAGAGTATGTTTTCTATTTTCATTTAAAAATTTTGTGAATGGACAATGGTTCATCTTCTTGATAAATATTTT
The DNA here is from genome assembly GCA_020796165.1 of Pantala flavescens. Taxonomy (NCBI): domain Eukaryota; kingdom Metazoa; phylum Arthropoda; class Insecta; order Odonata; family Libellulidae; genus Pantala; species Pantala flavescens. The sequence continues at coordinate 3,176,850 of CM036880.1, forward strand.
ACTTGGAAAGTATGATATTATATCCTTATATTATAAGAATACGTGAAGATATGTATTAATTACCTAGTATGATTATCACCTCTTTGATAATTATTTCTACTCTCATTAGCTCGTCACATTTGCAATAAAAGATAGATCTTGCCAGTTCATGTACTCATGGTACATTGAGAAAAAAAGGCAAAATAGACATAAATGATGTCATCACCATAAAATGTGTAACTGTTAGTGCCGGGTGCTGTTATTTATATGTACTTCTTAACCGGATCGAAGATCACTGCAACAAATAGAATGCTTATTTTTGAATTTATGATGGATATAGCCAAATTAACAAATAACGGATTGGCTTACCTACAGTGTGATAAGTTCTATACGGTTCATCAATCTTCATTGATTGGTTAAATTTAAAGCGATTGTATATTAACATATAGATTCATAATACTTTAAGTCGTTTGCATATTACTATTTAGCAATCTAGAGAGTAAATGAAACTTATAGTTTAAGCTAATAATATTAATGGAGTTAATATTCTATGTAAGTCTAAAAATAATATTTTTAATACATAATATAGAACAAATATAAGCAAGTAATTATTTAAAAGGGTAGTATTTAATGATTAAATAGTCAATTCTGGCTTCGTGTAAAACGAAAATAAAATATTTATGCATGTTGAAATACTTTATAAATAAAAATATATACACGTAGAGCGTATAAAACAGAATAATTAAATAGATAAATTCGATTAAAGGTATTTGTGGGTAATCTGAAACGAGCAAGTTCAACTTCGTAGAATAGAGCCAATAAAATGAACTAAGAGCATGCTTATATGCCTGGCAAGAACTTTTGATTTTTAAATCTAAAGAGCTTTAATTATTTACCATACTATCAAAGAACTCACCAACAAAGTTTGAGAAGATCCGATATTAATGAAAGAAATCAGCCGCCGTCCACTCGATTGCCCGCCAACACACTGAGGAGGAGGCACCAAGTTGTCTCCAGCGGTGCCAAATAAAATAGAGAAAGCAAGATGGAGGAACAAAAACTTTACGTAATTCCTAAAAATTCAAAGAGCGACTAAAGTGAGGATGTCAAGTGTCAAAATGTCCATAAATTATGATTTGTCGATTGAAAGAATTTTGAAGAAAAATACTCTTTCATAAAGAGTTACAAGAAAGTAAAAGCTGGATATTTGACCTAAAGAAGAAATGATTCAATATTTAAAAATATTATCTGTTTCAAATGCGGCTGATAACTGATATAAAGTACAAAATTTCATTTTGCTAGTAAAATACGGTATATAAATCGGCAAGCAGATGCTTCATTCTTGTTTTATAATGAAATTCTTGACGATAGGTTTGGAGATGCATCGAAAAATGTGTTGTTTTTAAATTATCTGAGAGTTATCGGTTATTTCCGAAATAAATATGATTATCAGAGCCAATAATTTGATACACCCAAAATACAGTTCAAACATTGAAATCAGTTGTGGTTAGTGGCAATAATCAATGCCGTCCGATTTAATTATTGAACTCCAGCAGTTTAAGTCGTAACGAATTTATATCATGTGCTGAATACAAGGAGAATAAAAGATAGAGAATTTCTTAAATTTATATTCTATGAAGGAAAACTGATTGACATTTCATTAGGCTGAATCCATTTCAACAAATAAAAGTAGAGTGACATTTGAGGAAAAGATATATATTTAAATTTTGACGTACAAAAAATTTATTTAAAATACCGATAGTTGGAATAATAAGATAACGATTAAAATGTGTGATTTTTAGTTTCCTTGATCGATATTTTAGTTACATTTTCGGTTAATTTTTGACTAATGATCATGCGCTCTATCATCTGATCAGGAAAATAAACAACTTATTTATTCCTTCTCCTTATTGTACATCCAGCTGTCGTGACTTAGGCCCTTACTTTGTGCATTCAAAAATCCAAGCAAAAAGCTATCTTAAAAGTTACATGTGAACTGCTCCCTTCAATTGTAACTTTAAGCTATTTGAAAGAGCAAATATTTTACTCAATTTATCATTATCTTTTCAATTTGTGATATGTATTAATTGGACTGATCATATCGTACATTATCATTATATATGAATGACATGAAAAAATTTGTATACTCTATTAGGATCCTCGCATGAGTAAGTGCTACATTTTAAAATGAGTAAAATAATTAATAATCCATGGGAGAATTTAAAAATATAATTTTCTGAGTATAAGAGTCTACTTGCATTACATTAATATCACATATATACATGTATAAACATAAAATCACATACACTGTACTGATGATGACAATTTTCTATGAAGTTGTGCAGGCAGTTATCAATTTTCTCATAACAAAAATATTGCATAAAATAGATATAGTGATATGTACATGTTTAAGGGTAATAGTAACCAAAGCAAAAATGTGCCAGGAATACAGGATGACATGTGTGCTATCTCATTCCTTTAAAAGTTCCGTTTAAAAGACAAGAAAATAAAATAGAAGAAAACTTCAGGGAGATCAGTTTGTGTTCTGAAGTTTGATTGGCAGGATGCATTTGATAAGATAAACTGGAGTAAATGTCTTGACATACTTAAGGACATTGGGATTGAAATGCAATACTGATAAAAAATTTCTTTGCAAATCCGACAGTAAAGCTCAGAGCAGAATGATACCAGAGGTGAAAGAAAATTCATCTTTCATTCACAGGCTGAATGAGATTCTGCTTTTTTGTGTTACCACATATTCCATAGAGATGCACCTAAACATGAAGGACTGTGGGGAATGTAAAGCAAAGTTTGCAAAAATTCATCTAGACGAAATTTTTATACGGTCATACATAATATATGAATGATGTATATAATCGAAACTGAGTTTTTCTGATAATTAACATCTAACGCTTTATTTATTATTAATTTTTATTATCTTAGTATTTATTAATAATAGTCACGAAGTTTGCACCAATGATATTTCCTTAACATTCGATTTCTCTTTCTATAAAAAGTTATTTTTTCGGTTTTTAAGCCACTACGCAAGAAAATATATTCTCAATCATTTTATTGTATCAAAAGAAAATAAAAAGTTTCTAATTTTCATACATATTCTTCACTTTTTATGAAACACATCGGTTCGGGGCTTAAGAAAAAATAACGCAGATCACAAAATAAATACTGTCCTAATTTTTAACAATTGATAATTGTAAATTAAAGACGTAAAAATACGATGTATTTTTTAAAACATTTACCCATCTAAGTATATTAACCTTCAATAAAATAGCTTAAATGGGATCGAATGATTCCTCTGTCAATTGATGAAATACATCGTTAAAGGAACAACTCCTTAGCAGTATTGGCTTCTCGATGAACAGAATTCACCGAATTTCATAAGGATGCACATAACTTTCTTTGTTATATATTAAAGCTGGAAAATAAGTTTCCTCTGAAAAAGTTGGTATTATCTATTCATTGATGGAGCGCTCTCCATGTGCTTTTGATCATATCAGATGCTTTTTCTGCGATCATTACCACAGGAGCATAAAGATGAGCAGAAGGTATTGTGGGCATTACAGATGCATCCACCACCCTTAAGTTGTCAACTCCGTGTACCCGCAATGCATTGTCTACCACAGCCATGGAGTCCGATGAGGGACCCATCTTTGCGGTGCCACATTGATGGTGCAGAGGAAACGTCAATTGCCCTACCGCACACTTCCAGTAATCTCTCGATGCAAATGGGTGGCTCTCGCATCCTGGAATGGATTGGTCGTAGATAGTGGCTCCATATTTTTGGAAAGCCTTGGTTTTTACCATCTTCATAGATTCTTGGAGAGCAGCAGCCATCTCCTCACGGTCTGAAGGATCTGAGTAGTAATTGGCAATCATAATGGGCCAGTCTTTAGGATTGGAATTTCTTAGCTTTACACTTCCTCTAGATCCTGGTTTGAGGACGACGGGAAATATGCTTACGGCGTCACGGCCATTTATTGGGCGGAAATATCTGTTGTAAAAGTAATCAGATACCCCCACACCCTTGCGTAGCGCAAACCCATCGTCTAGAGCTAGTGATCCAGACACCATGATGAGTTCTATCGCCGCTCTGTCAGAGCTATTAACAGATCCGTCTGCATAACCAATGACTTCAACACCTCCAGCGAGAGTAAAAGGGCCACTGTGTCGCTCTCCGTACTCTTCCAAATTTTTCAAAGTAGTAACCCTCTCCTCCAAAATGGCCACTGGTGCATTCAAAAGGAATATCTGTCCGGAGAATGTTACATGATCTTGAAGGTTTTCTCCAACGCCTGGCAAATCCACCACAGTCTTTATTCCTAAGATTAAGAGAAGGAAAACCCTTATTATCTTTGGCATATAGAATAAAAAATAACATAATTGCATTTTTAAATGAAAAATATTCGATTAACATCTTATGTTACGTACATATGTAAATATGTAGTGGGGATCAATGAAAAGAACAAAGAATAAGAAAATTTATCAGTTCTTTCCGAATTTATCACAATAAAATATTATTTTTATATCTTTATACACCTAATAACCTTCATGAGAACAAATAAATCAATTGTGACGCTGGATAACTGCGTTTGTACTGCGAATTAGGATAATACAGTCATACAGTCAACCCCAAAAAACCGCGTTATACTGAAACAGCGTTAAGTGGGGTCTTACTGTAAGCCGTTTTTTTCTTCAACAAATGCGCGAATTGCAAAAATAATAAAACTAATTGATTTTTTTAAACCTTGAATGATAATTTGGAGAGGAATAATAAGCGATTCCTTTTCGGACAAGTTGATGAAATAATATCTGAGGAAGAAAAAGTGCAAATGTTAATCTATCAACAGAGCGTGATTTAGAATAAAGGCATTTGCAACAAGTATTTCATCTGAAATACACCGTATTCGATATAAAACAATATCGAGTAGCAATATTTTAAATACATTTAGCACCTACCTTTGTCGAGTAAGTGTTCCTTGGGGCCAATACCCGACAGCATTAGAATCTGCGGGCTGTTTATAGCACCTGCGGACACAATCACTTCTTTCTTCGTCAGCACCTTGAAGCGTTTCCCATTCCTCTCAAACTCAACTCCTTTTGCTCTTTTGCCCTCGTCGTCCATGATAATCCTCGTTACGTGGCAGTTCTTGGCCACATGCAAATTCGATCTTCCTCGGACGGGCCTGAGGAACGCTTTGGAGGAGCTTACTCTGGTACCATTCCTCATTGTCGCTTGAATGTAACCAACACCTTTCATTCGAGCGCCGTTGTAATCTTTATTGTGCTCCATACCCATCTCCTTGGCTGCGTCGATGAATGTGGACGCCACTGGAAGTCTTTAAAAAAGATCTTTGAAGTGGTTTTTGATACAGGAGGCGACTTACGCATACATAGTTAACCATCCCTTGTTAACAACTATCGTTTATGCTTTTACTTTCGTCTCTCTTGTTATGGCATCTAGTGAAAGAAAGAATTCTCAAAACGATACGTTTCTTATTGTGATCTGATAATTGCGGAACAGCACATCTCAAAGGCATTATATTTATTTATTTTACGCACGAATCAATTACTTTAGATATATGGCACTTATTCTATCCTAATTATTCTTCTAATAATATTTAGTTACTCTTGTTTTACCGTAAGCGTTCTGCTGAAAAATAGTTTTATATTAATTCTCTAAATATGAGTCTTTATCTTATCGTTTTGGCTTCTCTTTTCATGTCCTCGACTTTTAAAACTGAAAACACTGCTTTTCATTCAGTGAAAATTTTTTATATTATTCATATAAAATCCATAGGGCTATTTCTAATTTTTGCATATTTAAATGGAATCACGATTATTACACTGTAACTTTTAATCCTCTAATTTGAATGACTTTTTAATTTGTCTTTGTTGTTAGGTTGATTTCTTTCAATGTTCTATAAAAAATCATGTACGTAGCTTAGAGATTAGAGCCAAATAACACGGATTCTTCAACTTCCTCAAACATCTTTTACGAAACAACCATCATTTCACAATGCAAAAACGGCGCAAATTATAATACCTAGTGCAAATGGAAATCATAAAACATTCAAAACATATTTACAGCCAAAGGAAACCTCTTCCCGAAGTCTTATGAAGACAATTTACTCCCTCTTCACCAAACACGCTCTACTTCGTAACTCTACTTCCCACTTCGGTCAGGATTTCTCCTCACTTGTTCATTTGCTTACTTCTGATCGTGAACTTCGCAGTAAATTAAGTCATTTCATTGAACGTAAATAAGGACTCTTTGATCGATTTGCTTATAAGAATCTTATATTTGCTGAAAAATACTCTGAGCAATACCCAAATCAACTGATGAAATAATTTCACTTCTTCCCGACAATTTTTGGTGAACTTTGGTACTCTAGTCAAATAAATATTATGATAATAAAGTGTTCCAACCTGTAAGGTACATCCTGGACGTCAAGATATCCTCCTATGCCATGGAAGGGAGACAGAAACCCGTCTTCAGCGCCAGCAACACCTTTCAAGTATGCATTCTCAGATTTTTTGAAATATTTGAGAATATCTCTGAAGCCCCACCCAGGATTTCCTGATGCCTCCCAGTCGTCGTAATCTTGTGCGTGCCCTCTCGTGTAGATCATGTAATTGATAGAACTGCTTCCTCCCAAGCATTTACCACGTGGCCAATTGCACAACCGACCGTTGTTTGCTCCACACATCCCTGGCTGTTGCTCTGTCCTGTACCCCCAGTTAAAGCGTCCCAATTGAAGATAATGCACAAACAGAGGAGTTTCACCAAGAAAAACTTCATCTCCTCCTGCTTCCAAAAGCAGTACCTATTTGTGGTCAAGAAAATGGATTATTCATAGCAGTACTAATATTTTCAATTTTATCTACTTTTATATATTATATTCCGTTTCCTGTAGGAGGAAAACATTTCAAAGTGTTCTTTTGATGTAGAATTGCAAAATAGGATTTATGTGAAATGAAAATTGATTCATATCTCAATTTTGAAGTTACGATGGTTATTTACATTAGCTGGATTACGCATGATTATTGATATCAACCGGTCGATGTTCGCGCGATCGTAAATACGAGGAATGATTGGTAAATATGGACGAAATATAGACAGTTACATAGTTTGAAAGCAGTACATTGCATCCAAATACCTGCCATCCGGGAATCTCCGATAGTCTGTTGGCGAGCACGCACCCTGCAGTGCCTCCGCCAACAATTACGAAATCATATTCAGCCTTCACGTTGATGGTGTCGTAAGGAATGCCCTCCGAGTACCTTGGTTCAGAGAAGTAATAACTCAGGCCTTTTTCGATCAAGGATAAGGAGATAGAGTTAGCTCTGGAGAGTAGCAGATATACCACGAGTGTATGCGGAAGAGCATTTGGTAACATTCTGATGCCTAGTAAAGAAACGATTCAAATAGAAATTTTCAACTGAAAAATCACATATACATAATCAAATACAATGAAATTATATATAAATCATTTATAACATATAAAGCTTGAGGAAATGAACTCCTGGACATTATGTGTACGGAGAATCATCCTCGATGAAACAAGAGAGGTGGAACGGACCGTGAAAGAGGTAATAAATTCTTATTACGAACAAATAGTAATCAGAAAGACGCTTGAAAAAGTTTCCTTTTTAGCTGTATACCATTTGAAACGTTACTAAGATAACTTGAGGTTGTTTTATATGTAACCTTGAAAATATCATAGCTTTTTATTAATTTATTGCGATCATTACTAATACATAAGATAACTTCAAGATACATGATTTAGAGATTTTAATTTGGTCGAAAAATATATTTACAAATATAATATATGGGAAGGGGTTATTTTGGAGAGTGTAAAAAGATTGATTCAAGAGGGACTCAACGGGAGAAAGTCCTTTTATGAGGACTGGAATCGATCGGGTGTGCATTTAAGGACCAACGATAGCAGAATCGTCCTGAAATTAAGACTCGATATGATAAAAAAATGTATCGATCTACTCGGAATCTGTACTTATTAAAGGAATCGCTTATTATTCCTCTCCAAATTATCATTCAAGGTTTAAAAAAATCAATTAGTTTTATTATTTTTGCAATTCGCGCATTTGTTGAAGAAAAAAACGGCTTACAGTAAGACCCCACTTAACGCTGTTTCAGTATAACGCGGTTTTTTGGGGTTCCCCTGAAATGCACACTATATTGATACTTGTTGTATATGTGTGCAAAGGAAACGGCCATGCACCAACCAAAAGCGGTTCAATGTATAGCGACGGTGTATACTGGGCATTTTTTTCAACGATCTTTTGATAGCTTATCCAGAATAAAGGTTTCATCTGTATTCTCCGAAGTCGGAGCATACCCCCTTCACAAGCCATGTGATTGAGGAAATGGAAAAACGACTTTCCATCTGGATTGATGATGAATTTGAACGTAATATGCCATTAAGTCAAGCAATTATAATGGAAAAAGCGAGAAAATTTTTTAGCTATATTCAGAATGAGAAAGGCGACACCAGTGAAAATTTTGTCGGTAGTCGAGGGTGGTTCCATCGATTTAAAAATAGAAACAATCTTCATAACATACACTACTACTGGAAAAGCGGCAAGTGGAGGTACAAAAGCAGCTGCTGCATTTCCAGAGGAATTAAAAGCAATCATTGAACGTGATAATTATCCTCCTGAATTAGTTTTCAATTTTGATGAAACGGGTCTTTTTTGGAAGAGAATGCCAAAACGTACATTTTTGTTCCGTGAAGAAAAGCGAGCAACAGGATTTAAGGCTGCAAAAGATCGTTTAACACTTCTGCTGGGTTGTAACGCTAATGGAGACCATAAATTAAAACCACTCCTTATTTATCACTTCATAACCCCAAGAGGAAGGAATTAGGAAATCAACTTCACCAGTAATTTGGGAGTCCAATAAAAAATCTTGGATCGCTATGAAAATTTTCCAGAATTTGTTTACTGAACATTTGTGCCCGTCTGTTAAACGTTACTGCGACTTTAAATAGCTAGAACTGAAAACTTTACTTTTGATTGATAATGCACCAAGCCATCCAACGCATTTGTCCGAATTAACAACGTGCATTCCAGTAGAAGTGTTTTTTCTACCGCCAAATACAACTTCGTTGATCCAACAAATGGATCTAGGCGTAATATTAAATTTTAAAGCTTATTTTCTCCGGCGGACATTTCGACAACTGATTGATAAAACTTCTATACTTAATGTACTAAAAATAATTTAACAACAAATGTCAAAAAACATATAAAACAAAAAAGAACTGATAAATTTTCTTATTTTCTGTTATTTTTCACCGATCCCCATTATATACATATGTATGTACGTGTTAAGCTGCCTCGTTTAACGCTGTATCGTTTAGCGCTCGAAGTTATTGGAACGTAACCCCCGCGTTAAGCGGGGTCTTACTGTAATTCATTATTAATAATCATCAAAAATAACAAATTAATCAGACAACAAAATATTCGCAGCTATTAAATATCAAATTAAATAGAAGACGCTCAAAAATTAGCGAAGCCGGTCGCAAAAATAAAATTAAGTTTACTCTGCGATATACTCTACTGAAATAGAAGTTGGCAGCTTAACGCGCACTATTCAAACTTGAAACTATATTGACATTCGAATTAGGGAAATATCTGTTTTCTGATCACATTTCAGTTAACACTCCTCAGCTTTCGTACACCGTGCAACAAATATCAATTTCCACCCGTAACTACCGTAATTCAACGAGAATCATTATAAATTCCATGTACACATTTTTAGATATGCGGAAGTTCCCTCCAAATCTTAAATCCATTTATTTTTAATGAGAGGAGTTTTTTCAGCATTTATATCTGATGTGAAAATCTGACTAACCTTGAGGAGTGTTCTCCATGGGCGACCTGTCGAGGCAAAAGCCGCACTTGCAATGTTTGCTACCTAGGACCTGTTCCGGAAGGTGAGCGACCCCGTCCACATTCCACCTGAAGACTATTATAATTTTCTGCAGGTTCGATCGCTAAAACGAGACACCGACTCCTCTGCGTCATCAAAGGTGTGTCGTTCGTCATTGACCACAGATTATTAACTAATGCAGATTAACAACAGAATAGTATCAAAAGAAAATTTACTTCTGCCGGAGAAAAGAGTAATAAATTATTTGATATTCCACTAACTATTTCCCCGAATTCAAGTGCGGAAAAGAGAAATGAAAATTTATATATTTAAGTAATAAACCGATGCAAATTATGAATCGCGACTAATATGATAAGGTCTCGAGTAAGCACAAAATTATTTCTAATAGGACTACTTCAGATTAAAGATGAAAGGATGAGAAAGCTGAGGATGATAATAAATGATGAGGTACCCTTACTCTTTAGTTTCTAAAATGGAATAGGAGAAGATAAGGAATGCTGGTTTAGTATTCCGTAAGAGTCAAAATACTTCATTAAAACTGATATAGATAACAGAGGCAATGAAAAAATATTTCCTTAATTATTTTTCATGAAAAATGCGCTTGGGAATGGCGTTTTCAGGGATCGTAAAGGTTCTTTGGAACTTTCTTGTTTGAGCATTTTAGCAACATAAAACAGCATTCAAAATTTGTGTTACTTTTGCTTACCCGAAGAAAAAATTAAATTTCCAAAACTTTTTCGAGAAGCTGAAACAAGTGAAAGATATATTTAAGAACAGTTTGTGAAGTTTTTATTCTGTGAATTACGATTATCATACAATCAACAGCGCTGAATTCCACGAAAAATCGACGGATTACTGCCAATTAAAGTCAACATCAAATGTCATTTATCGATTTTCTCAGAAAATGAATAAGTTTTTCAGTAGCGTTCTTTTAGAGATTCTCGGATAAACCTGAGTTCATACAGTTTGAGGTCGCAACTTATAGAAATTTCAGATCCTTAACATAATAATGGGAACATAATTTTACGAAATCTCATTTATTGGGTTTATTCATAGTTCTTTTAAATTTTGATTAACTTTGAAATAATTCATATAAAAAATTCTCGATCAATTAAGATGGGAGATGACTTGACGGTAATATTGACAATCTTTATTAGTATAAACAAACTTTTAGAATGTTATAATCTCCTTTTAAGAAAGACAAAAGACTCATCAAAGGCTTCAAGTGAAAAATAGCGACTGAGACTCGAACCCAGGTCTCCCGAGCTTGCTGGTGCGTGTATGCTAACCACTACACAGCTTCAATTTAGTATTTGTGAACAAGCTTTAACGTGAAAAGTAATAAAACCTACCACGCTTAATAAAGCTTCATTGATGTTTTAAAACATGCTTTCAAGAACATGCTTGAAGAACATATATTCTAGAAACAGAGAACAAGCAGTATGTGAAAAAAGAAGCATAAAATCCACAATATCGTCGAAAGTTAATGTTGAATTGTACATTTAACACTACTAATAAAATCCGGGATGTATATAGTTATCTTTTTTGAGCTATATTGGCAGGCGCAAGATTGGGACTCTTTCTACAGATAAGAGAAATTTCCTCATTTAATGCCAGAAATAATTTTCATTCATGTTAATTTTCAATTACGCAATTCGTTCCATAATGAGCCTATGCGAGCCATAAAGTTGGTTCCTGCCTCAAAATGAAAATCAGTTCTTCCGAATTCGGATAATCAGCTCCGGTTCACTGCAAATATTGAGATCTTCCAGAAAACGGTCATTTTTATAATCTGAACGATTGGATTGCTCAATTCCGTTATTTTTGTTCCAACTTGACCTTCGCTTGACTCTAAACCAGTTCTCACTCTAGCGGTTTAGCTTTTTTTTTAAAGATTTTACAAATGCTAATTTATTTGACAATCACTAAAAATATCAACGTCTTGTTAATATGGAAGATATAAGAATAAGGATAGTGCTAATAAAAGAAATACTATACAATAATATAATAATAACAATAATACTCAAATATAATCACGAACTCCAGTTTTGATAGTAATAACGATTGTAGGTTATTATTAAAAAAACCATTTATTTAAAATTTTCGCAAGTTATTCACAATCTCAAACCGGTGACGCAGGTTGAACTTAGGTTATATATACATATATATATATATATATATTATGACGCAGGTTGAACTTAGGTTATATATACATATATATATATATATATATATATGTATATATATATATATATATATATATATATATATATATATTATGACGCAGGTTGAACTTAGGTTATATATACATATATATATATATTATGACGCAGGTTGAACTTAGGTTATATATACATATATATATATATATATATATATATATATATATATATATATATATATATATATATATATATATATATATATATATATATGAATATATATATATATATATACGAGTAAAGGTGTGCTTGCTGACAGCAAGCAATGCAATAATTTATCTTATTTTTTATTATTATATTTATTTTATCTAACGTAAATGGACATTTTCGCAGCGAGCATTGCATAGATTTCGATTTCCCATGCATTTCTTACGGCAAAATTATTCCCGCCCCGGCGTCCAACTAAGGCCATCCAACGATAATTACTGTGATTCTTCCCTTCAGTATAATTATCTTTATAAACACTCCAAATTTCAAAAGGAAATTCATTCAGGAAGTACCTCAAAATGTGTCCTAAATTCCCTATGCATTTCAAATGGAGATATAGTTAACGCCCCTTAGCATCGAACCAACGACCTTTTGTTACTATCCTTTGATAGCTTTTAAATGACAATGGCTGCGTGAAATTTTGAACCTCTGCACGGTTGGGAAGTGTCATAAAAAGCTTTCGCAAATATGGCCAATGCATTTCTGATGACAAAAATCGAGATTACGGGTCGCTCTGGAATCGAACCCGTGATACATAGGCAAGTGCTGAATATTTTCGAAGTACGAAATATAAGTATCTATTTGCGTTAAAAGTTAGAATGATCTACGTATCATATAAAAAGAGCTACGATTTTTCAAAATTTGAAACTTTTTCACTTCCTGGCATCGAACCCATGACCGCTTGTACGTACCTATTGTCATTTTTCCGTAGATATATATAATAGCAATAGCCACATGAAATTTTAACTTTCTAGCGTAATGGGAAGTATTTTTAAAATTATTTGAAATACGGCCAATGCATTCTTAATGGAGAAAATCGAGATTACGGGACGCTCTGGAATCGAACCCGTGGAACGTAGGCAACTGTTGATTTTTTTCGAAATATATAATATACCTACCTATAAGTGTAAAAAATTTGAATGATCTATGTATCATATTTATAGAGCTACGATTTTTCAAAATCCGAAAGTATTTCACCTCCTGGCATCGAACCCATGACCGGTTGGACGTAAAAAATAGCATTTTTCCGTAGATATATATAGTAGCAATAGCTACATGAAATCGTATCCTTCTAGGTTAATGGAAAGTATTTTTAAAATCATTTGAAAAACGGCCCCATGCATTCTTAACGGGGAAGATCGAGAATACGGGACGTTCTGGAATCGAACCCGTGACACGTAGACAACTGTTGATTTTTTTCGATGTATATAATATACTTACCTATAAGTGTAAAAAATTTGAATGCTCAATGTATCATATTAAGAGAGCTACGATTTTTCGAAATTTGAAACTATTTCACCTCCTGGCATCGAACCCATGACCGGTTGCGCGTAAAAATAGCATTTGTGCGCAGATATATATAATAGCAATAGCCATATGAAATTTCATTGTTCTATCTCAATGGAAAGTATTTTTTTAAATTGTTTGAAAAACGGCCCCATGCATTCTTAATGGGGAAAATCGATTTTTGGGGCCTCCTAGAATCGAACCCATGATAGGTAGGGTCGGTTTCCCAATTTTTCCTAGGTGAGATTTAGTTGGCCATTACGGAAAAAAATCGGCGGCTCCGTGGCCAAAGCGGTTTGGGCCTGACATTAATATCCTATATATATTATCTATACATATAGACGCTTCGGGGGGATATATATATACGAGTAATGGTGCGCTTGCTTACAGCAAGCAATGTAATAATATATCTTTTAATAAAATGTAAGATTTTCCGAAATATATTCTGAAAGGCCATTCTAAACATAACGTATATGACATTTTCGCAGCGAGCATTGCATTGATTTCGATTTCCGATGCATATCTTACTGCAGCATTACTCCCGCCCCGGCGTCAAACCAAGGCCATTCAACGAATTAAACTGTCATTATTGGCTTGAGTATGATTGACTTTATAAATATTCCGAATATCAAAAGGAAATTCATTCAGGAAGTACCTCAATATATGTCCTAAATTCCCTATGCATTTCAAATGGAGATATAGTTAACGCCCCCTAGCATCGAACCTACGACCTTTTACGACTATCTTAGGATAGCTTTCAAATGAGAATGGTCCCCTTAATGCCTGTGTGAAATTTTATACCTCTGCGCGGTTGGGAAGTGTTGTAGAAAGCATTCGGAAATATGGCCTATGTATTTTAAACGGGAAAAATCGAGTTTACGGGACGCTCTGGAATCGAACCCGTGATACATATTCATTTGCTGATTTTTTTTGAAGTACAAAACATACTTATCTATTTGTGTTGAAAATTAGAATGATCGAGGTATCAGATGAAAAGAGCTACGATTTTTCATAATTTGAAAGTTTTTCACCACCTGGCATCGAACCCATGACCGGTTGCACGTAATCAATGGCATTTTTCCGTAGATATATATAATAGCAATAGCCACATGAAATTTTAACTCTCTAGCGTAATGTGAAGTATTTTTAAAATTATTTGAAAAACGGCCCCATGCATTCTTAATGGGGAAAATCGAGATTACGGGACGCTCTGGAATCGAACCCGTGACACATAGTCAATTGTTGATTTTTTTCAAAGTACATTTTATATGTATCTCTTCGTTTAAAAAGTGTGAATGATCTTAGTGTCATATTAAGGAAGCTAGGATTTTTTAAAATTCGAAAATATTTCACCTCCTGGCATCGAACCCATGATCAGTTACACGTAAGCGATAGCATTTTTCCGTAGATATATATATGGTAGCAATAGCTACATGAAATCTTATCGTTCTAGGTTAATGGGGAGTATTTTTAAAATCATTTGAAAAACGGCCCAATGCATTCTAAATGGGGAAAGTCGATTTTTGGGGCCTCCTAGAATCGAACCCATGATAGTTAGGGTCGGTTTTCCAATTTTTCCTCAGTGAGATTTAGTTGGCCATTACGTAAAAAAATCGGCGGCTCCGTGGCCGAAGCGGTTTGGGCCTGACATTAATATCCTATATATATATATATATCTGTATATATATCCCCCCGAAGCGTCTATATATAATAGATACGAGTAAAGGTGCGCTTGCTTACAGCAAGCAATGCAATAATTTATCTTTAGTAAATAATAAAATTTTTCGAAAGATTACTTTGCTCAAACGTTGCTAAACATAAAGTAAAGGGCATTAACGCAGCTGAAAATGCACTGAATACGATTTCCGATGCATTTCTTACGGCAGCTATAATCCCGCCCCGGCGTCGAACCAAGGTCATCCTGCTAAAATTACTGTAATCTTTCGCTTGAGTATGGTGGACATTATAAACACCCCGAATTGTAAAAGGAAATTCATTCAGGAAGTACCTTAAAATGAGCCCTAAATTCCTTATGTATTTCACATGAAGAATTAATTAACGCCCCCTAGCATCAAACCAAGGACCTATTACGACTATCTTAGGGTATCTTTTAAATGAGAGTGGTCCCCTTAATGGCTGTTTGAAATTTTGAACCTCGGCGCGGCTAGGAAGTGCCCTAAAAAGCTTTCGCAAATATGGCCAATGCATTCCTTATGACAAAAATCGAGATTACGGGACGCTCAGGAATCGAACCCGTGATACCTAGGCAAGTGTTTATTTTTTTCAAAGTACTATATATACGTATCTTTTGGTTTTGAAAGTTTGAATAATCTATGCACGATATTAAGGGAGCTATGATTTTTTAAAATTTGAAAATATTTCACCCCCTGGCATCGAACCGATGACCAATTGTACGTAAACAATAGCATTTTTCCGTAGCTATATATTATAGCAATAGCTACATGAAATCTTATTTTTCTTACTTAATGGGAAGTATTTTTAAAATTATTTGAAAAACGGCCCCATGCATTCTTATAGGGGAAAATCGAGATTACGGGACACTCTGGAATCGAACACGTGACAAATAGGCAACTGTTGATTTTTTTCAAAGTACAATCCATACGTATCTATAGGTGTAAAAAGTTTGAATGATCTACTTATGATATTAACGGAGCTACGATTTTTCAAAATTTGAAACTTTTTCACCTCCTGGCATCGAACCCATGACCGTTTGCACGTAAGCAATAGCATTTTTCCGTAGATATCTATTATATATAGACGCTTCGGGGGGATATATATATATAACATATATATATATATATATAGGATATTAATGTCAGGCCCAAACCGCTTCGGCCACGGAGCCGCCGATTTTTTTACATAATGGCCCACTAAATCTCACTCAGAAAAAATTCGGAAATCCACCCTACCTATCATGGGTTCGATTCTAGGAGGCCCCAAAAATCGACTTTCCCCCGTAAGAATGCATGGGGCCGTTTTTCAAACAATTTTAAAAAATACTTCCCATTGAGATAGATCAATGAAATTTCATATGGCTATTGCAATTATATATATCTACGCAAAAATGCTATTTTTTACGCGCAACCGGTCATGGGTTCGATGCCAGGAGGTGAAATATTTTCAAAATTCGAAAAATCGTAGCTCTCTTAATATGATACATAGAGCATTCAAATTTTTTACATTTATAGGTAAGTATATTATATACCTCAAAAAAAATCAATACTTGCCTACGTGTCACGGGTTCGATTCCAGAGCGTCCCGTAATCTCGATTTTCCCCGTTAGGAATGCATGGGTCCGTGTTTCAAATAATTTTAAAAATACTTCCCACTAAGTTAAAAGATTAAAATTTTATGTAGCTATTGCTAATATATATGTCTACGGAAAAATGTAGTATTTTACGTACAATCGGTCCTGGGTTCGATGCCAGGAGGTGAAATATTTTCAGATTTTGAAAAATCGTAGCGCCCTTAATATCGTACGTAGATCATTCAAACCTTCTACAAATATACATACATACAAAATGTAATTAGAAAAAAATCAGCACTTGCCTATGTATCACGGGTTCGATTCCAGAGCGACCCGTACTCTCGATTTTTCCCGTTTAAAATACATTGGCCATATTTGCGAAAGCATTTTATGACACCTCCCAACCGCGCAGAGGTTCAAAATTTCACACAGCCATTAAGGGAACCATTCTCATATAAAAGCTCTCCTAAGATTATCGTAAAAGGTCGTTGGTTCGATGCTAGGGGGCGTTAATTAATTCTTCATGTGAAATACATAGGGAATTTAGGACATATTTTAAGGTACTTCCTGAATGAATTTCCTTTTGCAATTCGGGGTGTTTTAAAAGATAATTGTACATAAGCGATAAATGACAGTGATTTTCGTAGGATTGCCTTGGTTCGACACCAGGGCGGGCATAATGCTGCCGTGAGAAATGCATGGGAAATCGAATTCAGTGCATTGTTAGCCGCGAAAATGTCTTTTAGTTAGCTTGACTTATCCGAAAAAAGTCTTTCGAAAAATCATAAATTTTATTAAAAGATATACTTTTCGATTGCTTGCTGTAAGCAAGCGCACCTTACTCGTATATAATATAAATAACCGTATGAAATCTTATGCTTCTAGCTTAATGGGAAGTATTTTTAAAATCATTTGAAAAACGGCCCAATGCATTCTTAATGGGGAAAATCGATTTTTGGGGCCTTCTAGAATCGAACCCATGATAGGTAGGGTCGGTTTCCCAATTTTTCCTAGGTGAGATTTAGTTGGCCATGACGTAAAAAAATCGGCGGCTCCGTGGCCCCAGCGGTTTGGGCCTGACATTAATATCCTATATATATATATCTGTATATATATATATCCCCCCGAAGCGTCTATATATAATAGATATAGGATATTAATGTCAGGCCCAGACCGCTTTGGCCACGGAGCCGCCGATTTTTTTCCGTAATGGCCAACTAAATGTCACTCAGGAAAAATTCGGAAACCGACCTTACCTATCATGGGTTCGATTCTAGGAGGCCCCAAAAATCGACTTTCCCCATTTAGAATGCATTGGGCCGTTTTTCAAATGATTTTAAAAATACTTCCCATTAACCTAGAAAGTTAAGATTTTATGTAGCTATTGCTACTATATATCTCTACGGAAAAATGCTATCGCTTACGTGTAACTGGTCATGGGTTCGATGCCAGGAGGTGAAATATTTACGAATTTTAGAAAATCCTAGCTTCCTTAATATGACACTTAGATCATTCACACATTTTAAACAGATAGATACATATAAGATGTACTTTGAAAAAAATCAACAGTTGCCTATGTGTCACGGGTTCGATTCCAGAGTGTCCCGTAATCTTGATTTTCTCCATTAAGAATGCATGGGGCCGTTTTTCAAATAATTTTAAAAATACTTCCAATTGAGTTACAGTGATAAGATTTCATGTACCTATTGCTAATATATATGTCTACGGAAAAATTTAGTATTTTACGTACAATCGGTCCTGGGTTCGATGCTAGGAGGTGAAGTATTTTCGAATTTAAAAAAATCGTAGCGCCCTTAATGTCGTACGTAGAAAATTCAAACTTACAACACAAATAGATAAGTTTATATTATACTTTGAAAAAAATCAGCATTAGCCTATGTGTCACGGGTTCGATTCCAGAGCGACCCGTAATCTCGATTTTTCCCGTTTAAAATACATTGGCCATATTTCCTAAAGCTTTTTATGACACTTCCAAACAGCGCAGATTTTTAGAATTTCACACAGCCATTAAGGGGACCGTTCTCATTTAAAAGCTATACTAAGACTATCGTAAAAGGTCGTTGGTTCGATGCTAGGGGGCGTTAACTATATCTCCATTTGAAATGCATAGGGAACTTAGGACACATTTTGAGGTACTTCCTTAATGTATTTCCTTTTGAAATTCGGGATGTTTATAAAGTCCACCATACTCAAGCGAAACATTACAGTAATTTTCGTAAGATGGCCTTGGTTCGACGCCGGGGCGGGAATAAAGCTGCCGTCAGAAATGCATGGGAAATCGAATTCAGTGTATTGTCCGCTGCGAAAATGTCCTTTACATAGCATGATTTATCCGAATAATCTTTGGTAAATTGTTACGTTTTATTAAAAGATATATTTTCCGACTGCTTGCTGTCAGCAAGCACACCTTTACTCGTATAATATATAAAAGCTATCCTACGTGTCACGGGTTCGATTCCAGAGCGTCCCGTAATCTCGATTTTCCTCGTTAAGAATGCATGGGGCCGTTTTTCAAATAATTTTAAAAATACTTCCCATTAAGCTAAAAGAATAAGATTTCATTTAGCTATTGCTAATATATATTTCTACGGAAAAATGCTATTTTTTACGTCCAACCGGTCATAGGTTCGATGCCAGGAGGTGAAATATTTTCAGATTTTAAAAAATCGTAGCTCCATTAATATCGTACATAGATCATTCAAACCATCTACAAATATAGGTACATACAAAATGTAATTAGAAAAAAATCAGCATATGCCTATGTATCACGGGTTTGATTCCAGAGCAATCCGTAATCTCGACTTTTTCCGTTTAAAATACATTGGCTATAGTTCTGAATGCTTTTTATATCACTTCCCAACCGCGCAGAGGTTCAAAATTTCACACAGCCATTAAGGGGACAATTCTCATGTAAAAGCTATCCTAAGATAGTAGTAAAAGGTCGTTGGTTCGATGCTAGGGGGCATTAACTATATCTCCATTTGAAATGTATAGGGAATTTAGGACACATTTTGAGGTACTTTCTGAGTGAATTTCCTTTTGAAATTTGGAGTGTTTATAAAGTCAATCATACCCAAGCCAATAGTGACAGTATAATTCGTTGGATGGCCTTGGTTCGACGCCGGGGCGGGAATAATGTTGCCGTAAGAAATGCATGGGAAATCAAAGTCAATGCATTGTTTGCTGCGAAAATGTCCTTTACTTAGCATGACACTCCGATTAATCTTTCAAAATTGTAACGTTTTATTAAAAGATATATTTTTACGATTGCTTGCTGTAAGCAAGCGCACCTTTACTCGTATAATATATAGACGCTTCGGGGGGATATCTATATATATAGACGCTTCGGGGGGATATCTATTATATATAGACGCTTCGGGGGGATATATATAACATATATATAGAATATTAATGTCAGGCCCAAACCGCTTCGGCCACGGAGCCGCCGAATTTTTTCCGTAATGGCCACCTAAATCTCACTTAGGAAAAATTGGGAAACCGACCCTACCTATCATGGGTTCGATTCTAGAAGGCCCCAAAAATCGACTTTCCCCGTTTAGAATGCATTGGGCCGTTTTTCAAATGATTTTAAAAATACTTCCCATTAACGATTATTTTTGTCCAATACTAATATTTTTGTCAGAAACGATGATTTTTGTAAGAAACGATTATTTTTGTCCAATACTAATATTTTTGTCAGAAACGATTATTTTTGTCAGAAACAATTATTTTTGTCAGAAACGATTATTTTTGTCAGAAACGATTATTTTTGTCAGAAACTAATATTTTTGTCAGAAACGATTATTTTTGTCCAAAGCAAATATTTTTGTCAGAAACGATTATTTTTTTCAGAAATGATTATTTTTGTCAGATACGATTATTTTTGTCAGAAACTAATATTTTTGTCAGAAACGATTATTTTTGTCCGAATGGATTATTTTTCTCCAATACTAATATTTTTGTCGGAAACGATTATTTTTGTCCAAAAATAATATTTTTGTCAGAAACGATTATTTTTGTCAGATACGATTATTTTTGTCAGAAACGATTATTTTTGTCAGAAACGATCATTTTTGTCAGAAACGATTATTTTTGTCAGAAACGGTAATTTTTGTCAGAACGAATATTTTTGTCAGAACTATAATTTATGTCAGAAACGATTACTTTTGTTAGAAACGACTATTTTTGTCAGAAACGAATATTTTTGTCAGAAACGAATATTTTTGTCAGAAACGATTATGTTTGTCCAAAACAAATATTTTTGTCAGTAACGATTATTTTTGTCAGATACGATAATTTTTGTCACGAACGATTATTTTTGTAGGATACGATTATTTTTGTCAAAAACGATTTTTTTTGTCAGAAACGATTATTTTTGTCAGAAACGATTATTTTTGTCCAAAACTAATATTTTTGTCTGATACGATTATTTTTGTCAGAAACGATGATTTTTGTCAGAAACGATTATTTTTGTCCAATACTAATATTTTTGTCCGAAACGATTATTTTTGTCAGAAACAATTATTTTTGTCAGAAACGATTATTTTTGTCAGAAACGATTATTTTTGTCAGAAACTAATATTTTTGTCAGAAACGATTATTTTTGTCCAAAGCAAATACTTTTGTCAGAAACGATTATTTTTTTCAGAAATGATTATTTTTGTCAGATACGATTATTTTTGTCAGAAACTAATATTTTTGTAAGAAACGATTATTTTTGTCCAAATGGATTATTTTTGTCCAATACTAATATTTTTGTCGGAAACGATTATTTTTGTCCAAAAATAATATTTTTGTCAGAAACGATTATTTTTGTCAGAAACGATTATTTTTGTCAGATACGATTATTTTTGTCAGAAACGATTATTTTTGTCAGAAACGATCATCTTTGTCAGAAACGATTATTTTTGTCAGAAACGGTAATTTTTGTCAGAACGAATATTTTTGTCAGAACTATTATTTATGTCAGAAACGATTATTTTTGTTAGAAACGACTATTTTTGTCAGAAACGAATATTTTTGTCAGAAACGAATATTTTTGTCAGAAACGATTATGTTTGTCCAAAACAAATATTTTTGTCAGTAACGATTATTTTTGTCAGATACTAATATTTTTGTCGGAAACGATTATTTTTTTCCAAAAATAATATTTTTGTCAGAAACGATTATTTTTGTCTGATACGATTATTTTTGTCAGAAATGATTATTTTTGTCAGATACGAATATTTTTGTCAGAAACGATTATTTTTTTCAGAAACGGTAATATTTGTCAGAACGAATATTTTTGTCAGAACTATGATTTTTGTCAGAAACGATTATTTTTGTAAGAAACGACTATTTTTTTCAGAAACGAATACTTTTGTCAGAAACGAATATTTTTGTCAGAAACGATTATTTTTGTCCAAAACTAATATTTTTGTCAGAAACGATTATTTTTGTCAGAAACGATTAATTTGTCCGATACGATTATTTTTGTGAAAAACGATTATTTTTGTCAGAAACAAATATTTTGTCAGAAACGATTATTTTTGTCCAAAACTAATATTTTTGTTAGAACCGATTATTTTTGTCAGATACGATTATTTTTGTCAGAAACGATTATTTTTGTCAGATACGATTATTTTTGTCAAAAACGATTATTTTTGTCAGAAACCAATATTTTTGTTAGAAACGATTATTATTGTCAGATACGATTATTTTTGTCAGAAACGATTATTTTTAACAGATACGATTATTTTTGTGATAAACGATTATTTTTGTCAGAAACGATTATTTTTGTCAGAAACGATTATTTTTGTCCAATACTAATTTTTTTGTCCGAAACGATTATTTTTATCAGAAACAATTATTTTTGTCAGAAGCGATTATTTTTGTCAGAAACGATTACTTTTGTCCAAAACTAATATTTTTGTCAGAAACGATTATTTTTGTCATAAACGATTATTTTTGTCAGAAACGATTATTTTTGTCAGAAACCATTATTTTTGTCCAAAACTAATATTTTTTTCAGAAACCATTATTTTTGTCCAATACTAATATTTTTGTCAGAAACGATTATTTTTGTCCAAAACTAATATTTTTGTCAGAAACGATTATTTTTGTCAGATACGATAATTTTTTTAAGAAACGATTATTTTTGTCCCATACTAATATTTTTGTCAGAAACGATTATTTTTGTCAGAAACAATTATTTTTGTCAGATACGATTATTTTTGTCAGAAACTAATATTTTTGTCAGAAACGATTATTTTTGTCCGAATGGATTATTTTTGTCCAATACTAATATTTTTGTCGGAAACGATTATTTTTGTCCAAAAATAATATTTTTGTCAGAAACGATTATTTTTGTCAGAAACGATTATTTTTGTCAGATACGATTATTTTTTTCAGAAACGATTATTTTTGTCAGAAACGATCATTTTTGTCAGAAACGATTATTTTTGTCAGAAACGGTAATTTTTGTCAGAACGAATATTTTTGTCAGAACTATAATTTATGTCAGAAACGATTATTTTTGTTAGAAACGACTATTTTTGTCAGAAACGAATATTTTTGTCAGAAACGAATATTTTTGTCAGAAACGATTATGTTTGTCCAAAACAAATATTTTTGTCAGTAATGATTATTTTTGTCAGATACGATAATTTTTGTCAGGAACGATTATTTTTGTCAGATACGATTATTTTTGTCAGAAACAATTATTTTTGTCAAGAGCGATTATTTTTGTCCAATACTAATATTTTTGTCAGATAAGATTATTTTTGTCAGAAACGATTATATTTGTCAGAAACGATTATTTTTGTCCAATACTAATATTTTCGTCCGAAACGATTATTTTTATCAGAAACAATTATTTTTTTCAGAAGCGATTATTTTTTTCAGAAACGATTATTTTTGTCATAAACGGTTATTTTTGTCGGAAACGATTATTTTTGTCAGAAACGATTTTTTTTGTCAGAAACGATTATTTTTGTCCAATACATATATTTTGTCAGAAACGATTATTTTTGTCAGAAACAATTATTTTTGTCAGAAACGATTATTTTTGTCAGAAACGATTATTTTCGTCAGAATCGATTATTTTTATCAGAAACGATTATTTTTGTCAGAAACGATTATTTTCGTCAGAAACGATCATTTTTTTCAGAAGCGATTATTTTTGTCAAAAACTATTACTTTTGTCCAAAACAAATATTTTTGTCAGAAACGATTATTTTTGTCATAAACGGTTATTTTTGTCAGAAACGATTATTTTTGTCAGAAACGATTATTTTTGTCAGAAACGATTATTTTTGTCAAATACTAATATTTTGTCAGAAACGATTATTTTTGTCAGTAACGATTATATTTGTCCAAAACTAATATTTTTGTCAGAAATGATTATTTTTTTCAGAAATGATTATTTTTGTCAGATACGATTATTTTTATCAGAAACGATCATTTTTGTCAGAAACGATTATTTTTGTCAGAAACGGTAAGTTTTGTCAGAAACGAATATTTTTGTCCAATACTAATATTTTTGTCTAGTACGATTATTTTTATCAGATACAATTATTTTTGTCAGAAGCGATTATTTTTGTCCGAAACGATTATTTTTGTCAGATACGATTATTTTTGTCAAAAACGATTATTTTTGTCAGAAACAAATATTTTTGTCAGAAACGATTATTTTTGTCCAAAACTAATATTTTTGTTAGAAACGATTATTTTTGTCAGATACGATTGTTTTTGTCAGAAACGATTATTTTTGTCAGATGCGATTATTTTTGTCAAAAACGATTATTTTTGTCAGAAACGAATATTTTTGTCAGAAACGATTTTTTTTGTCAGAAACGATTATTTTTGTCAGATACGATTATTTTCGTCAGAAACGATTATTTTTGTCAGATACGATTATTTTTGTGAAAAACGATTATTTTTATCAGAAACGATTATTTTTGTAAGAAACGACTATTTTTGTCAGAAACGAATACTTTTGTTAGAAACGATTATTTTTGTCAGATACGATTATTTTTGTCAGAAACGATTATTTTTGTCCAAAACTAATATTTTTGTTAGAAACGATTACTTTTGTCAGAAACGATTATTTTTGTCAGAAACGATTATTTTTGTCAGATACGATTATTTTTGTGAAAAACGATTATTTTTGTCAGAAACAAATATTTTTGTCAGAAACGATTATTTTTGTCCAAAACTAATATTTTTGTTAGAACCGATTATTTTTGTCAGATACGATAATTTTTGTCAGAAACGATTATTTTTGTCAGATACGATTATTTTTGTCAAAAACGATTATTTTTGTCAGAAACGAATATTTTTGTTAGAAACGATTATTATTGTCAGATACGATTATTTTTGTCAGAAACGATTATTTTTAACAGATACGATTATTTTTGTGATAAACGATTATTTTTGTCAGAAACGATTATTTTTGTCAGAAACAATTATTTTTGTCCAATACTAATTTTTTTGTCCGAAACGATTATTTTTATCAGAAACAATTATTTTTGTCAGAAACGATTACTTTTGTCCAAAACTAATATTTTTGTCAGAAACGATTATTTTTGTCATAAACGATTATTTTTGTCAGAAACGATTATTTTTGTCAGAAACCATTATTTTTGTCCAAAACTAATATTTTTTTCAGAAACCATTATTTTTGTCCAATACTAATATTTTTGTCAGAAACGATTATTTTTGTCCAAAACTAATATTTTTGTCAGAAACGATTATTTTTGTCAGATACGATTATTTTTTTAAGAATCGATTATTTTTGTCCCATACTAATATTTTTGTCAGAAACGATTATTTTTGTCAGAAACAATTATTTTTGTCAGATACGATTATTTTTGTCAGAAACTAATATTTTTGTCAGAAACGATTATTTTTGTCCAATACTAATATTTTCGTCCGAAACGATTATTTTTATCAGAAACAATTCTTTTTTTCAGAAGCGATTATTTTTGTCAGAAACGATTACTTTTGTCCAAAAGTAATATTTTTGTCAGAAACGATTATTTTTGTCAGAAGCGATTATTTTTTTCAGAAGCGATTATTTTTGTCAGAAACAATTATTTTTGTCCAAAACTAATATTTTTGTCTGATACGATTATTTTTTCCAGAAACGATTATTTTTGTCAGAAACGATTATTTTTTTCCAATACTAATATTTTGTCAGAAACGATTATTTTTGTCAGAAACAATTATTTTTGTCAGAAACGATTATTTTTGTCAGAAACGAATATTTTTGTCCAATACTAATATTTTTGTCTAATACGATTATTTTTATCAGATACAATTATTTTTGTCAGAAGCGATTATTTTTGTCCGAAACGATTATTTTTATCAGAAAAAATTATTTTTGTCAGAAGCGATTATTTTTGTCAGTAACGATTACTTTTGTCCAAAACTAATATTTTTGTCAGAAACGATTATTTTTGTCATAAACGATTATTTTTGTCAGAAACGATTATTTTTGTCAGAAACGATTATTTTTGTCAAAAACGAATATTTTTGTCAGAAACGATTATTTTTGTCAGAAACGATTATTTTTGTTAGAAACGACTATTTTTGTCAGAAACGAATATTTTTGTCAGAAACGATTATTTTTGTCAGAAACGATTATTTTTGTTAGAAACGACTATTTTTGTCAGAAACGAATATTTTTGTCAGAAACGAATATTTTTGTCAGAAACGAATATTTTTGTCAGGAACGATTATTTTTTTCAGATACGATTATTTTTGTCGGAAACGATAATTTTTGTCAGATACGATTATTTTTGTCAGAAACAAATATTTTTGTCAAAAACGATTATTTTTGTCCAATACTAATATTTTTGTCAGATACGATTTTTTTTGTCAGAAACGATATATTTGTCAGAAACGATTATTTTTGTCCAATACTAATATTTTCGTCCGAAACGATTATTTTTATCAGAAACAATTATTTTTTTCAGAAGCGATTATTTTTTTCAGAAACGATTATTTTTGTCATAAACGGTTATTTTTTTCGGAAACGATTATTTTTGTCAGAAACGATTTTTTTTGTCAGAAACGATTATTTTTGTCCAATACATATATTTTGTCAGAAACGATTATTTTTGTCAGAAACGATTATTTTTGTTAGAAACGATTATTTTCGTCAGAAACGATTATTTTTATCAGAAACGATTATTTTTTTCAGAAACGATTATTTTCGTCAAAAACGATTATTTTTTTCAGAAGCGATTATTTTTGTCAGAAGCGATTACTTTTGTCCAAAACAAATATTTTTGTCAGAAACGATTATTTTTGTCAGAAACAATTATTTTTGTCCAAAACTAATATTTTTGTCTGATACGGTTATTTTTGTCAGAAACGATTATTTTTGTCAGAAACGATTATTTTTGTCAAATACTAAAATTTTGTCAGAAACGATTATTTTTGTCAGTAACGATTATATTTGTCCAAAACTAATATTTTTGTCAGAAATGATTATTTTTTTCAGAAATGATTATTTTTGTCAGATACGATTATTTTTGTCAGAAACGATCATTTTTGTCAGAAACGATTATTTTTGTCAGAAACGGTAATTTTTGTCAGAAAGGAATATTTTTGTCCAATACTAATATTTTTGTCTAATACGATTATTTTTATCAGATACAATTATTTTTGTCAGAAGCGATTATTTTTGTCCGAAACGATTATTTTTGTCAGATACGATTATTTTTGTCAAAAACGATTATTTTTGTCAGAAACAAATATTTTTGTCAGAAACGATTATTTTTGTCAAAAACGATTATTTTTGTCAGAAACGAATATTTTTGTCAGAAACGATTTTTTTTGTCAGAAACGATTATTTTTGTCAAATACGATTATTTTCGTCAGAAACGATTATTTTTGTCAGATACGATTATTTTTGTGAAAAACGATTATTTTTATCAGAAACGATTATTTTTGTAAGAAACGACTTTTTTTGTCAGAAACGAATACTTTTGTTAGAAACGATTATTTTTGTCAGATACGATTATTTTTGTCAGAAACGATTATTTTTGTCCAAAAATAATATTTTTGTTAGAAACGATTACTTTTGTCAGAAACGATTATTTTTGTCAGAATCGATTATTTTTGTCGAATACTAAAATTTTTGTCAGATACGATTATATTTGTCAGAAACGATTATTTTTGTCAGAAACGATTATTTTTGTCCAATACTAATTTTTTGTCCGAAACGATTATTTTTATCAGAAACAATTATTTTTGTCAGAAACGATTATTTTTGTCAGATACGATTATTTTTGTCAAAAACGATTATTTTTGTCAGAAACGAATATTTTTGTTAGAAACGATTATTATTGTCAGATACGATTATTTTTGTCAGAAACGATTATTTTTGTCCAATACTAATTTTTTTGTCTTAAACGATTATTTTTATCAGAAACAATTATTTTTGTCAGAAACGATTACTTTTGTCCAAAACTAATATTTTTGTCAGGAACGATTATTTTTGTCATAAACGATTATTTTTGTCAGAAACGATTATTTTTGTCAGAAACCATTATTTTTGTCCAAAACTAATATTTTTGTCAGAAACGATTATTTTTGTCCAATACTAATATTTTTGTCAGAGACGATTATTTTTGTCCAAAACTAATATTTTTGTCAGAAACGATTATTTTTGTCAGATACGATAATTTTTTTAAGAAACGATTATTTTTGTCCCATACTAATATTTTTCTCAGAAACGATTATTTTTGTCAGAAACAATTATTTTTGTCAGAAACGATTATTTTGTCAGAAACGATTATTTTTGTCAGATACGATTATTTTTGTCAGAAACTAATATTTTTGTCAGAAACGATTATTTTTGTTCGTATGGATTATTTTTGTCCAATACTAATATTTTTGTCGGAAACGATTATTTTTTCCAAAACTAATATTTTTGTCAAAAAAAAATTATTTTTGTCAGAAACGATTATTTTTGTCAGAAACGATTATTTTTGTCAGAAACGATTATTTTTGTCAGAAACGATTATTTTTGTCAGAAACGGTAATTTTTGTCAGAACGTTAATTTTTGTCAGAAAAGATTACTTTTGTCAAATACGATTATTTTTGTTAGATACGATTATTTTCGTCAGAAACGATTATTTTTGTCAGATACGATTATTTTTGTCAAAAACGATTATTTTTGTCAGAAACAAATATTTTTGTCCAAAACTAATATTTTTGTCCAAAACTAATATTTTTGTCGGATACGATTATTTTTGTGAAAAACGATAATTTTTGTCAGAATCAAATATTTTTGGCAAAAACGATTATTTTTGTCCAAAACTAATATTTTTGTTAGAACCGACTATTTTTGTCAGATACGATTATTTTTGTCAGAAACGATTATTTTTGTCAGATACGATTATTTTTGTCAGAAACGAATATTTTTGTTAGAAACGATTATTATTGTCAGATTCGATTATTTTTGTCAGAAACAATTATTTTTGTCAAAAACGATTATTTTTGTCAGAAACGAATATTTTTGTTAGAAACGATTATTATTGTCCGATACGATTATTTTCGTCAGAAACGATTATTTTTGTCAGATACGATTATTTTTGTCAAAAACGATTATTTTTGTCAGAAACAAATATTTTTGTCAGAAACGATTATTTTTGTCCAAAAGTAATATTTTTGTTAGAAACGATTATTTTTGTCAGATACGATTATTTTTGTCAGATACGATTATTTTTGTCAGATACGATTATTTTTGTCAGAAACGAATATTTTTGTCAAAAACGAATATTTTTGTCAGAAACGATTTTTTTTGTCAGAAACGATTTTTTTTGTCAGAAACGATTATTTTTGTCAGAAACGATTATTTTCGTCAGAAACCATTATTTTTGTCAGATACGATTATTTTTGTGAAAAACGATTATTTTCATAAGAAACGATTATTTTTGTAAGAAACGACTATTTTTGTCAGAAACGAATACTTTTGTTAGAAACGATTATTTTTGTCAGATACGATTATTTTTGTCAGAAACGATTATTTTTGTCCAAAACTAATATTTTTGTTAGAAACGATTATTTTTGTCAGAAACGATATTTGTCAGAAACGATTATTTTTGTCAGATACGATTATTTTTGTGAAAAACGATTATTTTTGTCAGAAACAAATATTTTTGTCAGATACGATTATTTTTGTCAGAAACGATTATTTTTGTTAGAAACGATTCTTATTGTCAGATACGATTATTTTTGTCAGAAACGATTATTTTTAATATATACGATTATTTTTGTGAAAAACAATTATTTTTGTCAGAAACGATTATTTTTGTCAGAAACGATTATTTTTGTCCAATGCTAATTTTTTTGTCCGAAACGATTATTTTTATCAGAAACAATTATTTTTGTCAGAAGCGATTATTTTTGTCAGAAACGATTACTTTTGTCCAAAACTAATATTTTTGTCAGAAACGATTATTTTTGTCATAAACGATTATTTTTGTCAGAAACGATTATTTTTGTCAGAAACCAATATTTTTGTCCAAAACTAATATTTTTGTCAGAAACGATTATTTTGGTCCAATACTAATATTTTTGTCAGAAACGATTATTTTTGTCCAAAACTAATATTTTTGTCAGAAACGATGATTTTTTTCAGATACGATTATTTTTTTAAGAAACGATTATTTTTGTCCAATACTAATATTTTTGTCAGAAACGATTATTTTTGTCAGAAACAATTATTTTTGTCAGAAACGATAATTTTTTTCAGATACGATTATTTTTGTCAGAAACTAATATTTTTGTCAGAAACGATTATTTTTGTTCGAATGGATTATTTTTGTCCAATACTAATATTTTTGTCCAAAACTAATATTTTTGTCAAAAAAAAATGATTTTTGTCAGAAACGATTATTTTTGTCAGAAACGATTATTTTTGTCAGAAACGATTATTTTTATCGGAAACGATTATTTTTGTCAGTAACGGTTATTTTTTGTCTGAACGATAATTTTTGTCAGAAAAGATTACTTTTGTCCAACACTAATATTATTTTTCAGAAACGATTATTTTTGTCATAAACGATTATTTTTGTCAGAAACGATTATTTTTGTCAGAAACGATTATTTTTGTCAGAAACGATAATTTTTGTCAGAAACCATTATTTTTGTCCAGAACAATATTTTTGTCTGATACGATTATTTTTGTCAAAAACAATTATTTTTGTCAGAAACGATTATTTTTGTCAGAAACGATTATTTTTGTCAGAAACGATTATTTTTTTCAGAAACGATTATTTTTATCAGAAACGATTATTTTTGTAAGAAACGACTATTTTTGTCAGAAACGAATATTTTTGTTAGAAACGATTATTATTGTCAGATACGATTATTTTTGTCAGAAACGATTATTTTTGTCCAATACTAATTTTTTTGTCCGAAACGATTATTTTTATCAGAAACAATTATTTTTGTCAGAAACGATTATTTTTGTCAGAATCGATTATTTTTGTCGAATACTAAAATTTTTGTCAGATACGATTATATTTGTCAGAAACGATTATTTTTGTCAGAAACGATTATTTTTGTCCAATACTAATTTTTTGTCCGAAACGATTATTTTTGTCAGAAACAATTATTTTTGTCAGAAACGATTATTTTTGTCAGATACGATTATTTTTGTCAAAAACGATTATTTTTGTCAGAAACGAATATTTTTGTTAGAAACGATTATTATTGTCAGATACAATTATTTTTGTCAGAAACGATTATTTTTGTCCAATACTAATTTTTTTGTCCGAAACGATTATTTTTATCAGAAACAATTATTTTTGTCAGAAACGATTACTTTTGTCCAAAACTAATATTTTTGTCAGAAACGATTATTTTTGTCATAAACGATTATTTTTGTCAGAAACGATTATTTTTGTCAGAAACAATTATTTTTGTCCAAAACTAATATTTTTGTCAGAAACGATTATTTTTGTCAGAAACGATTATTTTTGTCCAATACTAATATTTTTGTCAGAAACGATTATTTTTGTCCAAAACTAATATTTTTGTCAGAAACGATTATTTTTGTCAGATACGATTGTTTTTTTAAGAAACGATTATTTTTGTCCCATACTAATATTTTTCTCAGAAACGATTATTTTTGTCAGAAACAATTATTTTTGTCAGAAACGATTATTTTGTCAGAAACGATTATTTTTGTCAGATACGATTATTTTTGTCAGAAACTAATATTTTTGTCAGAAACGATTATTTTTGTTCGTATGGATTATTTTTGTCCAATACTAATATTTTTGTCGGAAACGATTATTTTTTCCAAAACTAATATTTTTGTCAAAAAAAAATTATTTTTGTCAGAAACGATTATTTTTGTCAGAAACGATTATTTTTGTCAGAAACGATTATTTTTGTCAGAAACGATTATTTTTGTCAGAAACGGTAATTTTTGTCAGAACGTTAATTTTTGTCAGAAAAGATTACTTTTGTCAAATACGATTATTTTTGTTAGATACGATTATTTTTGTCAAAAACGATTATTTTTGTCAGAAACAAATATTTTTGTCTAAAACTAATATTTTTGTCCAAAACTAATATTTTTGTCAGATACGATTATTTTTGTGAAAAACGATAATTTTTGTCAGAATCAAATATTTTTGTCAGAAACGATTATTTTTGTCCAAAACTAATATTTTTGTTAGAACCGATTATTTTTGTCAGAATCGAATATTTTTGTTAGAAACGATTATTATTGTCAGATTCGATTATTTTTGTCAGAAACAATTATTTTTGTCAAAAACGATTATTTTTGTCAGAAACGAATATTTTTGTTAGAAACGATTATTATTGTCCGATACGATTATTTTCGTCAGAAACGATTATTTTTGTCAGATACGATTATTTTTGTCAAAAACGATTATTTTTGTCAGAAACAAATATTTTTGTCAGAAACGATTATTTTTGTCCAAAACTAATATTTTCGTCAGAAACGATTATTTTTGTCAGATACGATTATTTTTGTCAAAAACGATTATTTGTGTCAGAAACAAATATTTTTGTCTAAAACTAATATTTTTGTCCAAAACTAATATTTTTGTCAGATACGATTATTTTTGTGAAAAACGATAATTTTTGTCAGAATCAAATATTTTTGTCAGAAACGATTATTTTTGTCCAAAACTAATATTTTTGTTAGAAGCGATTATTATTGTCAGATTCGATTATTTTTGTCAGAAACAATTATTTTTGTCAAAAACGATTATTTTTGTCAGAAACGAATATTTTTGTTAGAAACGATTATTATTGTCCGATACGATTATTTTCGTCAGAAACGATTATTTTTGTCAGATACGATTATTTTTGTCAAAAACGATTATTTTTGTCAGAAACAAATATTTTTGTCAGAAACGATTATTTTTGTCCAAAACTAATATTTTTGTTAGAAACGATTATTTTTGTCAGATACGATTATTTTTGTCAGATACGATTATTTTTGTCAGAAACGAATATTTTTGTCAGAAACGAATATTTTTGTCAGAAACGATTTTTTTTGTCAGAAACGATTATTTTTGTCAGAAACGATTATTTTCGTCAGAAACCATTATTTTTGTCAGATACGATTATTTTTTTGAAAAACGATTATTTTTATAAGAAACGATTATTTTTGTAAGAAACGACTATTTTTGTCAGAAACGAATACTTTTGTTAGAAACGATTATTTTTGTCAGATACGATTATTTTTGTCAGAAACGATTATTTTTGTCCAAAACTAATATTTTTGTTAGAAACGATTATTTTTGTCAGAAACGATATTTGTCAGAAACGATTATTTTTGTCAGATACGATTATTTTTGTGGAAAACGATTATTTTTGTCAGAAACAAATATTTTTGTCAGATACGATTATTTTTGTCAGAAACGATTATTTTTGTCAGATACGATTATTTTTGTCAAAAACGATTATTTTTGTCAAAAACGAATATTTTTGTTAGATACGATTCTTATTGTCAGATACGATTATTTTTGTCAGAAACGATTATTTTTAATATATACGATTATTTTTGTGAAAAACAAATATTTTTGTCAGAAACGATTATTTTTGTCAGAAACGATTATTTTTGTCCAATGCTAATTTTTTTGTCCGAAAGGATTATTTTTATCAGAAACAATTATTTTTGTCAGAAGCGATTATTTTTGTCAGAAACGATTACTTTTGTCCAAAACTAATATTTTTATCAGAAACGATTATTTTTGTCATAAACGATTATTTTTGTCAGAAACGATTATTTTTGTCAGAAACCAATATTTTTGTCCAAAACTAATATTTTTGTCAGAAACGATTATTTTTGTCCAATACTAATATTTTTGTCAGAAACGATTATTTTTGTCCAAAACTAATATTTTTGTCAGAAACGATGATTTTTGTCAGATACGATTGTTTTTTTAAGAAACGATTATTTTTGTCCAATACTAATATTTTTGTCAGAAACGATTATTTTTGTCCAAAACTAATATTTTTGTCAGAAACGATGATTTTTGTCAGATACGATTGTTTTTTTAAGAAACGATTATTTTTGTCCAATACTAATATTTTTGTCAGAAACGATTATTTTTGTCAGAAACAATTATTTTTGTCAGAAACGATAATTTTTGTCAGATACGATTATTTTTGTCAGAAACTAATATTTTTGTCAGAAACGATTATTTTTGTCAGAAACGATTTTTTTTGTTCGAATGGATTATTTTTTCCAATACTAATATTTTTGTCCAAAACTAATATTTTTGTCAAAAAAAAATGATTTTTGTCAGAAACGATTATTTTTGTCAGAAACGATTATTTTTGTCAGAAACGATTATTTTTGTCGGAAACGATTATTTTTGTCAGAAACGGTAATTTTTGTCAGAACGATAATTTTTGTCAGAAAAGATTACTTTTGTCCAACACTAATATTATTTTTCAGAAACGATTATTTTTGTCATAAACGATTATTTTTGTCAGAAACGATTATTTTTGTCAGAAACGATAATTTTTGTCAGAAACCATTATTTTTGTCCAGAACAATATTTTTGTCTGATACGATTATTTTTGTCAAAAACAATTATTTTTGTCAGAAACGATTATTTTTGTCAGAAACGATTATTTTTGTCAGAAACGATTATTTTTTTCAGAAACGATTATTTTTATCAGAAACGATTATTTTTGTAAGAAACGACTATTTTTGTCAGAAACGAATACTTTTTTCAGATACGATTATTTTTGTCAGAAACGTTTAATTTTTGTCCAAAACTAATATTTTTGTCAGAAACGATTATTTTTGTCAGATACGATTATTTTTGTCAGAAATGATTATTTTTGTCAGATACGATTATTTTTGTCAGAAACGATTATTTTTGTCAGAAACGAATATTTTTGTCAGAACTATAATTTTTGTCAGAAACGATTATTTTTGTAAGAAACGACTATTTTTGTCAGAAACGAATACTTTTGTCAGAAACGAATATTTTTGTCAGATACGATTATTTTTGTCAAAAACGATTATTTTTGTCAGAAACGAATATTTTTGTTAGAAACGATTCTTATTGTCAGATACGATTATTTTTGTCAGAAACGATTATTTTTTATAGATACGATTATTTTTGTGAAAAAAAATTATTTTTGTCAGAAACGATTATTTTTGTCAGAAACGATTATTTTTGTCCAATACTAATTTTTTTGTCCGAAACGATTATTTTTATCAGAAACAATTATTTTTGTCAGAAGCGATTATTTTTGTCAGGAACGATTACTTTTGTCCAAAACTAATATTTTTGTCAGAAACGATTATTTTTGTCATAAACGATTATTTTTGTCAGAAACGATTATTTTTGTCAGAAACCAATATTTTTGTCCAAAACTAATATTTTTGTCAGAAACGATTATTTTTGTCCAATACTAATATTTTTGTCAGAAACGATTATTTTTGTCCAAAACTAATATTTTTGTCAGAAACGATTATTTTTGTCAGATACGATTATTTTTTTAAGAAACGATTATTTTTGTCCAATACTAATATTTTGTCCGAAACGATTATTTTTATCAGAAACAATTATTTTTGTCAGAAACGATTATTTTTGTCAGATACGATTATTTTTGTCAAAAACGATTATTTTTGTCAGAAACGAATATTTTTGTTAGAAACGATTATTATTGTCAGATACGATTATTTTTGTCAGAAACGATTATTTTTGTCCAATACTAATTTTTTTGTCTTAAACGATTATTTTTATCAGAAACAATTATTTTTGTCAGAAACGATTACTTTTGTCCAAAACTAATATTTTTGTCAGGAACGATTATTTTTGTCATAAACGATTATTTTTGTCAGAAACGATTATTTTTGTCAGAAACCATTATTTTTGTCCAAAACTAATATTTTTGTCAGAAACGATTATTTTTGTCCAATACTAATATTTTTGTCAGAGACGATTATTTTTGTCCAAAACTAATATTTTTGTCAGAAACGATTATTTTTGTCAGATACGATAATTTTTTTAAGAAACGATTATTTTTGTCCCATACTAATATTTTTCTCAGAAACGATTATTTTTGTCAGAAACAATTATTTTTGTCAGAAACGATTATTTTGTCAGAAACGATTATTTTTGTCAGATACGATTATTTTTGTCAGAAACTAATATTTTTGTCAGAAACGATTATTTTTGTTCGTATGGATTATTTTTGTCCAATACTAATATTTTTGTCGGAAACGATTATTTTTTCCAAAACTAATATTTTTGTCAAAAAAAAATTATTTTTGTCAGAAACGATTATTTTTGTCAGAAACGATTATTTTTGCCAGAAACGATTATTTTTGTCAGAAACGATTATTTTTGTCAGAAACGGTAATTTTTGTCAGAACGTTAATTTTTGTCAGAAAAGATTACTTTTGTCAAATACGATTATTTTTGTTAGATACGATTATTTTCGTCAGAAACGATTATTTTTGTCAGATACGATTATTTTTGTCAAAAACGATTATTTTTGTCAGAAACAAATATTTTTGTCCAAAACTAATATTTTTGTCCAAAACTAATATTTTTGTCGGATACGATTATTTTTGTGAAAAACGATAATTTTTGTCAGAATCAAATATTTTTGGCAAAAACGATTATTTTTGTCCAAAACTAATATTTTTGTTAGAACCGACTATTTTTGTCAGATACGATTATTTTTGTCAGAAACGATTATTTTTGTCAGATACGATTATTTTTGTCAGAAACGAATATTTTTGTTAGAAACGATTATTATTGTCAGATTCGATTATTTTTGTCAGAAACAATTATTTTTGTCAAAAACGATTATTTTTGTCAGAAACGAATATTTTTGTTAGAAACGATTATTATTGTCCGATACGATTATTTTCGTCAGAAACGATTATTTTTGTCAGATACGATTATTTTTGTCAAAAACGATTATTTTTGTCAGAAACAAATATTTTTGTCAGAAACGATTATTTTTGTCCAAAAGTAATATTTTTGTTAGAAACGATTATTTTTGTCAGATACGATTATTTTTGTCAGATACGATTATTTTTGTCAGATACGATTATTTTTGTCAGAAACGAATATTTTTGTCAAAAACGAATATTTTTGTCAGAAACGATTTTTTTTGTCAGAAACGATTTTTTTTGTCAGAAACGATTATTTTTGTCAGAAACGATTATTTTCGTCAGAAACCATTATTTTTGTCAGATACGATTATTTTTGTGAAAAACGATTATTTTCATAAGAAACGATTATTTTTGTAAGAAACGACTATTTTTGTCAGAAACGAATACTTTTGTTAGAAACGATTATTTTTGTCAGATACGATTATTTTTGTCAGAAACGATTATTTTTGTCCAAAACTAATATTTTTGTTAGAAACGATTATTTTTGTCAGAAACGATATTTGTCAGAAACGATTATTTTTGTCAGATACGATTATTTTTGTGAAAAACGATTATTTTTGTCAGAAACAAATATTTTTGTCAGATACGATTATTTTTGTCAGAAACGATTATTTTTGTTAGAAACGATTCTTATTGTCAGATACGATTATTTTTGTCAGAAACGATTATTTTTAATATATACGATTATTTTTGTGAAAAACAATTATTTTTGTCAGAAACGATTATTTTTGTCAGAAACGATTATTTTTGTCCAATGCTAATTTTTTTGTCCGAAACGATTATTTTTATCAGAAACAATTATTTTTGTCAGAAGCGATTATTTTTGTCAGAAACGATTACTTTTGTCCAAAACTAATATTTTTGTCAGAAACGATTATTTTTGTCATAAACGATTATTTTTGTCAGAAACGATTATTTTTGTCAGAAACCAATATTTTTGTCCAAAACTAATATTTTTGTCAGAAACGATTATTTTGGTCCAATACTAATATTTTTGTCAGAAACGATTATTTTTGTCCAAAACTAATATTTTTGTCAGAAACGATGATTTTTTTCAGATACGATTATTTTTTTAAGAAACGATTATTTTTGTCCAATACTAATATTTTTGTCAGAAACGATTATTTTTGTCAGAAACAATTATTTTTGTCAGAAACGATAATTTTTTTCAGATACGATTATTTTTGTCAGAAACTAATATTTTTGTCAGAAACGATTATTTTTGTTCGAATGGATTATTTTTGTCCAATACTAATATTTTTGTCCAAAACTAATATTTTTGTCAAAAAAAAATGATTTTTGTCAGAAACGATTATTTTTGTCAGAAACGATTATTTTTGTCAGAAACGATTATTTTTATCGGAAACGATTATTTTTGTCAGTAACGGTTATTTTTTGTCTGAACGATAATTTTTGTCAGAAAAGATTACTTTTGTCCAACACTAATATTATTTTTCAGAAACGATTATTTTTGTCATAAACGATTATTTTTGTCAGAAACGATTATTTTTGTCAGAAACGATTATTTTTGTCAGAAACGATAATTTTTGTCAGAAACCATTATTTTTGTCCAGAACAATATTTTTGTCTGATACGATTATTTTTGTCAAAAACAATTATTTTTGTCAGAAACGATTATTTTTGTCAGAAACGATTATTTTTGTCAGAAACGATTATTTTTTTCAGAAACGATTATTTTTATCAGAAACGATTATTTTTGTAAGAAACGACTATTTTTGTCAGAAACGAATATTTTTGTTAGAAACGATTATTATTGTCAGATACGATTATTTTTGTCAGAAACGATTATTTTTGTCCAATACTAATTTTTTTGTCCGAAACGATTATTTTTATCAGAAACAATTATTTTTGTCAGAAACGATTATTTTTGTCAGAATCGATTATTTTTGTCGAATACTAAAATTTTTGTCAGATACGATTATATTTGTCAGAAACGATTATTTTTGTCAGAAACGATTATTTTTGTCCAATACTAATTTTTTGTCCGAAACGATTATTTTTGTCAGAAACAATTATTTTTGTCAGAAACGATTATTTTTGTCAGATACGATTATTTTTGTCAAAAACGATTATTTTTGTCAGAAACGAATATTTTTGTTAGAAACGATTATTATTGTCAGATACAATTATTTTTGTCAGAAACGATTATTTTTGTCCAATACTAATTTTTTTGTCCGAAACGATTATTTTTATCAGAAACAATTATTTTTGTCAGAAACGATTACTTTTGTCCAAAACTAATATTTTTGTCAGAAACGATTATTTTTGTCATAAACGATTATTTTTGTCAGAAACGATTATTTTTGTCAGAAACAATTATTTTTGTCCAAAACTAATATTTTTGTCAGAAACGATTATTTTTGTCAGAAACGATTATTTTTGTCCAATACTAATATTTTTGTCAGAAACGATTATTTTTGTCCAAAACTAATATTTTTGTCAGAAACGATTATTTTTGTCAGATACGATTGTTTTTTTAAGAAACGATTATTTTTGTCCCATACTAATATTTTTCTCAGAAACGATTATTTTTGTCAGAAACAATTATTTTTGTCAGAAACGATTATTTTGTCAGAAACGATTATTTTTGTCAGATACGATTATTTTTGTCAGAAACTAATATTTTTGTCAGAAACGATTATTTTTGTTCGTATGGATTATTTTTGTCCAATACTAATATTTTTGTCGGAAACGATTATTTTTTCCAAAACTAATATTTTTGTCAAAAAAAAATTATTTTTGTCAGAAACGATTATTTTTGTCAGAAACGATTATTTTTGTCAGAAACGATTATTTTTGTCAGAAACGATTATTTTTGTCAGAAACGGTAATTTTTGTCAGAACGTTAATTTTTGTCAGAAAAGATTACTTTTGTCAAATACGATTATTTTTGTTAGATACGATTATTTTTGTCAAAAACGATTATTTTTGTCAGAAACAAATATTTTTGTCTAAAACTAATATTTTTGTCCAAAACTAATATTTTTGTCAGATACGATTATTTTTGTGAAAAACGATAATTTTTGTCAGAATCAAATATTTTTGTCAGAAACGATTATTTTTGTCCAAAACTAATATTTTTGTTAGAACCGATTATTTTTGTCAGAATCGAATATTTTTGTTAGAAACGATTATTATTGTCAGATTCGATTATTTTTGTCAGAAACAATTATTTTTGTCAAAAACGATTATTTTTGTCAGAAACGAATATTTTTGTTAGAAACGATTATTATTGTCCGATACGATTATTTTCGTCAGAAACGATTATTTTTGTCAGATACGATTATTTTTGTCAAAAACGATTATTTTTGTCAGAAACAAATATTTTTGTCAGAAACGATTATTTTTGTCCAAAACTAATATTTTCGTCAGAAACGATTATTTTTGTCAGATACGATTATTTTTGTCAAAAACGATTATTTGTGTCAGAAACAAATATTTTTGTCTAAAACTAATATTTTTGTCCAAAACTAATATTTTTGTCAGATACGATTATTTTTGTGAAAAACGATAATTTTTGTCAGAATCAAATATTTTTGTCAGAAACGATTATTTTTGTCCAAAACTAATATTTTTGTTAGAAGCGATTATTATTGTCAGATTCGATTATTTTTGTCAGAAACAATTATTTTTGTCAAAAACGATTATTTTTGTCAGAAACGAATATTTTTGTTAGAAACGATTATTATTGTCCGATACGATTATTTTCGTCAGAAACGATTATTTTTGTCAGATACGATTATTTTTGTCAAAAACGATTATTTTTGTCAGAAACAAATATTTTTGTCAGAAACGATTATTTTTGTCCAAAACTAATATTTTTGTTAGAAACGATTATTTTTGTCAGATACGATTATTTTTGTCAGATACGATTATTTTTGTCAGAAACGAATATTTTTGTCAGAAACGAATATTTTTGTCATAAACGATTTTTTTTGTCAGAAACGATTATTTTTGTCAGAAACGATTATTTTCGTCAGAAACCATTATTTTTGTCAGATACGATTATTTTTTTGAAAAACGATTATTTTTATAAGAAACGATTATTTTTGTAAGAAACGACTATTTTTGTCAGAAACGAATACTTTTGTTAGAAACGATTATTTTTGTCAGATACGATTATTTTTGTCAGAAACGATTATTTTTGTCCAAAACTAATATTTTTGTTAGAAACGATTATTTTTGTCAGAAACGATATTTGTCAGAAACGATTATTTTTGTCAGATACGATTATTTTTGTGGAAAACGATTATTTTTGTCAGAAACAAATATTTTTGTCAGATACGATTATTTTTGTCAGAAACGATTATTTTTGTCAGATACGATTATTTTTGTCAAAAACGATTATTTTTGTCAAAAACGAATATTTTTGTTAGATACGATTCTTATTGTCAGATACGATTATTTTTGTCAGAAACGATTATTTTTAATATATACGATTATTTTTGTGAAAAACAATTATTTTTGTCAGAAACGATTATTTTTGTCAGAAACGATTATTTTTGTCCAATGCTAATTTTTTTGTCCGAAAGGATTATTTTTATCAGAAACAATTATTTTTGTCAGAAGCGATTATTTTTGTCAGAAACGATTACTTTTGTCCAAAACTAATATTTTTATCAGAAACGATTATTTTTGTCATAAACGATTATTTTTGTCAGAAACGATTATTTTTGTCAGAAACCAATATTTTTGTCCAAAACTAATATTTTTGTCAGAAACGATTATTTTTGTCCAATACTAATATTTTTGTCAGAAACGATTATTTTTGTCCAAAACTAATATTTTTGTCAGAAACGATGATTTTTGTCAGATACGATTGTTTTTTTAAGAAACGATTATTTTTGTCCAATACTAATATTTTTGTCAGAAACGATTATTTTTGTCCAAAACTAATATTTTTGTCAGAAACGATGATTTTTGTCAGATACGATTGTTTTTTTAAGAAACGATTATTTTTGTCCAATACTAATATTTTTGTCAGAAACGATTATTTTTGTCAGAAACAATTATTTTTGTCAGAAACGATAATTTTTGTCAGATACGATTATTTTTGTCAGAAACTAATATTTTTGTCAGAAACGATTATTTTTGTCAGAAACGATTTTTTTTGTTCGAATGGATTATTTTTTCCAATACTAATATTTTTGTCCAAAACTAATATTTTTGTCAAAAAAAAATGATTTTTGTCAGAAACGATTATTTTTGTCAGAAACGATTATTTTTGTCAGAAACGATTATTTTTGTCGGAAACGATTATTTTTGTCAGAAACGGTAATTTTTGTCAGAACGATAATTTTTGTCAGAAAAGATTACTTTTGTCCAACACTAATATTATTTTTCAGAAACGATTATTTTTGTCATAAACGATTATTTTTGTCAGAAACGATTATTTTTGTCAGAAACGATAATTTTTGTCAGAAACCATTATTTTTGTCCAGAACAATATTTTTGTCTGATACGATTATTTTTGTCAAAAACAATTATTTTTGTCAGAAACGATTATTTTTGTCAGAAACGATTATTTTTGTCAGAAACGATTATTTTTTTCAGAAACGATTATTTTTATCAGAAACGATTATTTTTGTAAGAAACGACTATTTTTGTCAGAAACGAATACTTTTTTCAGATACGATTATTTTTGTCAGAAACGTTTAATTTTTGTCCAAAACTAATATTTTTGTCAGAAACGATTATTTTTGTCAGATACGATTATTTTTGTCAGAAATGATTATTTTTGTCAGATACGATTATTTTTGTCAGAAACGATTATTTTTGTCAGAAACGAATATTTTTGTCAGAACTATAATTTTTGTCAGAAACGATTATTTTTGTAAGAAACGACTATTTTTGTCAGAAACGAATACTTTTGTCAGAAACGAATATTTTTGTCAGATACGATTATTTTTGTCAAAAACGATTATTTTTGTCAGAAACGAATATTTTTGTTAGAAACGATTCTTATTGTCAGATACGATTAATTTTGTCAGAAAAGATTATTTTTTATAGATACGATTATTTTTGTGAAAAAAAATTATTTTTGTCAGAAACGATTATTTTTGTCAGAAACGATTATTTTTGTCCAATACTAATTTTTTTGTCCGAAACGATTATTTTTATCAGAAACAATTATTTTTGTCAGAAGCGATTATTTTTGTCAGGAACGATTACTTTTGTCCAAAACTAATATTTTTGTCAGAAACGATTATTTTTGTCATAAACGATTATTTTTGTCAGAAACGATTATTTTTGTCAGAAACCAATATTTTTGTCCAAAACTAATATTTTTGTCAGAAACGATTATTTTTGTCCAATACTAATATTTTTGTCAGAAACGATTATTTTTGTCCAAAACTAATATTTTTGTCAGAAACGATTATTTTTGTCAGATACGATTATTTTTTTAAGAAACGATTATTTTTGTCCAATACTAATATTTTTGTCAGAAACGATTATTTTTGTCAGAAACAATTATTTTTGTCAGAAACGATAATTTTGTCAGAAACGATAATTTTTGTCAGATACGATTATTTTTGTCAGAAACTAATATTTTTGTCAGAAACGATTATTTTTGTTCGAATGGATTATTTTTGTCGAATACTAATATTTTTGTCCAAAACTAATATTTTTGTCAAAAAAAAATTATTTTTGTCAGAAACGATTTTTTTTGTCAGAAACGATTATTTTTGTCAGAAACGATTATTTTTGTCAGAAACGATTATTTTTGTCAGAAACGGTAATTTTTGTCAGAACGATAATTTTTGTCAGAAAAGATTACTTTTGTCCAACACTAATATTATTTTTCAGAAACGAATTTTTTTGTCATAAACGATTATTTTTGTCAGAAACGATTATTTTTGTCAGAAACGATAATTTTTGTCAGAAACCATTATTTTTGTCCAGAACAATATTTTTGTCTGATACGATTATTTTTGTCAAAAACAATTATTTTTTTCAGATACGATTATTTTTGTCAGAAACGTTTATTTTTGTCCAAAACTAATATTTTTGTCAGAAACGATTATTTTTGTCAGATACGATTATTTTTGTCAGAAATGATTATTTTTG
The DNA here is from genome assembly GCA_020796165.1 of Pantala flavescens. Classification (NCBI taxonomy): domain Eukaryota; kingdom Metazoa; phylum Arthropoda; class Insecta; order Odonata; family Libellulidae; genus Pantala; species Pantala flavescens. The sequence continues at coordinate 3,221,262 of CM036880.1, forward strand.
TCAGATACGATTATTTTTGTCAGAAACGATTATTTTTGTCAGAAACGAATATTTTTGTCAGAACTATAATTTTTGTCAGAAACGATTATTTTTGTAAGAAACGACTATTTTTGTCAGAAACGAATACTTTTGTCAGAAACGACTATTTTTGTCAGAAACGAATACTTTTGTCAGAAACGAATATTTTTGTCAGAAACGATTATTTTTGTCAGAAACGATTATTATTGTCAGATACGATTTTTTTTGTCAAAAACGATTATTTTTGTCAGTAACGAATATTTTTGTCAGAAACGATTATTTTTGTCAGATACGATTATTTTCGTCAGAAACGATTATTTTTGTCAGATACGATTCTTTTTTTCAAAAACGATTATTTTTGTCAGAAACAAATATTTTTGTCCAAAACTAATATTTTTGTCCAAAACTAATATTATTTTAGAAACGATTATTTTTGTAAGATTCGATTATTTTTGTCAGATACGATTATTTTCGTCAGAAACGATTATTTTTGTCTGATACGATTATTTTTGTCAAAAACGATTATTTTTATCAGAAACGATTATTTTTGTAAGAAACGACTATTTTTGTCAGAAACGAATACTTTTGTTAGAAACGATTATTTTTAACAGATACGATTATTTTTGTCAGAAACGATTATTTTTGTCAAAAACGATTATTTTTGTCAGAAACGAATATTTTTGTTAGAAACGATTCTTATTGTCAGATACGAATATTTTTGTCAGAAACGATTATTTTTAATATATACGATTATTTTTGTGAAAAACAATTATTTTTGTCAGAAACGATTATTTTTGTCAGAAACGATTATTTTTGTCCAATGCTAATTTTTTTGTCCGAAACGATTATTTTTATCAGAAACAATTATTTTTGTCAGAAGCGATTATTTTTGTCAGAAACGATTACTTTTGTCCAAAACTAATATTTTTGTCAGAAACGATTATTTTTGTCATAAACGATTATTTTTGTCAGAAACGATTATTTTTGTCAGAAACCAATATTTTTGTCCAAAACTAATATTTTTGTCAGAAACGATTATTTTTGTCCAATACTAATATTTTTGTCAGAAACGATTATTTTTGTCCAAAACTAATATTTTTGTCAGAAACGATGATTTTTGTCAGATACGATTATTTTTTTAAGAAACGATTATTTTTGTCCAATACTAATATTATTGTCAGAAACGATTATTTTTGTCAGAAACGATAATTTTTGTCAGATACGATTATTTTTGTCAGAAACTAATATTTTTGTCAGAAACGATTATTTTTGTTCGAATGGATTATTTTTGTCCAATACTAATATTTTTGTCCAAAACTAATATTTTTGTCAAAAAAAAATGATTTTTGTCAGAAACGATTATTTTTGTCAGAAACGATTATTTTTGTCAGAAACGATTATTTTTGTCGGAAACGATTATTTTTGTCAGAAACGGTAATTTTTGTCAGAACGATAATTTTTGTCAGAAAAGATTACTTTTGTCCAACACTAATATTATTTTTCAGAAACGATTATTTTTGTCATAAACGATTATTTTTGTCAGAAACGATTATTTTTGTCAGAAACGATAATTTTTGTCAGAAACCATTATTTTTGTCCAGAACAATATTTTTGTCTGATACGATTATTTTGGTCAAAAACAATTATTTTTGTCAGAAACGATTATTTTTGTCAGAAACGATTATTTTTGTCAGAAACGATTATTTTTTTCAGAAACGATTATTTTTATCAGAAACGATTATTTTTGTAAGAAACGACTATTTTTGTCAGAAACGAATATTTTTGTTAGAAACGATTATTATTGTCAGATACGATTATTTTTGTCAGAAACGATTATTTTTGTCCAATACTAATTTTTTTGTCCGAAACGATTATTTTTATCAGAAACAATTATTTTTGTCAGAAACGATTATTTTTGTCAGAATCGATTATTTTTGTCGAATACTAAAATTTTTGTCAGATACGATTATATTTGTCAGAAACGATTATTTTTGTCAGAAACGATTATTTTTGTCCAATACTAATTTTTGTCCGAAACGATTATTTTTATCAGAAACAAATATTTTTGTCAGAAACGATTATTTTTGTCAGATACGATTATTTTTGTCAAAAACGATTATTTTTGTCAGAAACGAATATTTTTGTTAGAAACGATTATTATTGTCAGATACGATTATTTTTGTCAGAAACGATTATTTTTGTCCAATACTAATTTTTTTGTCCGAAACGATTATTTTTATCAGAAACAATTATTTTTGTCAGAAACGATTACTTTTGTCCAAAACTAATATTTTTGTCAGAAACGATTATTTTTGTCATAAACGATTATTTTTGTCAGAAACGATTATTTTTTTCAGAAACCATTATTTTTGTCCAAAACTAATATTTTTGTCAAAAAAAAATTATTTTTGTCAGAAACGATTTTTTTTGTCAGAAACGATTATTTTTGTCAGAAACGATTATTTTTGTCAGAAACGATTATTTTTGTCAGAAACGGTAATTTTTGTCAGAACGATAATTTTTGTCAGAAAAGATTACTTTTGTCCAACACTAATATTATTTTTCAGAAACGAATTTTTTTGTCATAAACGATTATTTTTGTCAGAAACGATTATTTTTGTCAGAAACGATAATTTTTGTCAGAAACCATTATTTTTGTCCAGAACAATATTTTTGTCTGATACGATTATTTTTGTCAAAAACAATTATTTTTTTCAGATACGATTATTTTTGTCAGAAACGTTTATTTTTGTCCAAAACTAATATTTTTGTCAGAAACGATTATTTTTGTCAGATACGATTATTTTTGTCAGAAATGATTATTTTTGTCAGATACGATTATTTTTGTCAGAAACGATTATTTTTGTCAGAAACGAATATTTTTGTCAGAACTATAATTTTTGTCAGAAACGATTATTTTTGTAAGAAACGAATATTTTTGTCAGAAACGAATACTTTTGTCAGAAACGACTATTTTTGTCAGAAACGAATACTTTTGTCAGAAACGAATATTTTTGTCAGAAACGATTATTTTTGTCAGAAACGATTATTATTGTCAGATACGATTTTTTTTGTCAAAAACGATTATTTTTGTCCGTAACGAATATTTTTGTCAGAAACGATTATTTTTGTCAGATACGATTATTTTCGTCAGAAACGATTATTTTTGTCAGATACGATTCTTTTTTTCAAAAACGATTATTTTTGTCAGAAACAAATATTTTTGTCCAAAACTAATATTTTTGTCCAAAACTAATATTATTTTAGAAACGATTATTTTTGTAAGATTCGATTATTTTTGTCAGATACGATTATTTTCGTCAGAAACGATTATTTTTGTCTGATACGATTATTTTTGTCAAAAACGATTATTTTTATCAGAAACGATTATTTTTGTAAGAAACGACTGTTTTTGTCAGAAACGAATACTTTTGTTAGAAACGATTATTTTTAACAGATACGATTATTTTTGTCAGAAACGATTATTTTTGTCAAAAACGATTATTTTTGTCAGAAACGAATATTTTTGTTAGAAACGATTCTTATTGTCAGATACGAATATTTTTGTCAGAAACGATTATTTTTAATATATACGATTATTTTTGTGAAAAACAATTATTTTTGTCAGAAACGATTATTTTTGTCAGAAACGATTATTTTTGTCCAATGCTAATTTTTTTGTCCGAAACGATTATTTTTATCAGAAACAATTATTTTTGTCAGAAGCGATTATTTTTGTCAGAAACGATTACTTTTGTCCAAAACTAATATTTTTGTCAGAAACGATTATTTTTGTCATAAACGATTATTTTTGTCAGAAACGATTATTTTTGTCAGAAACCAATATTTTTGTCCAAAACTAATATTTTTGTCAGAAACGATTATTTTTGTCCAATACTAATATTTTTGTCAGAAACGATTATTTTTGTCCAAAACTAATATTTTTGTCAGAAACGATGATTTTTGTCAGATACGATTATTTTTTTAAGAAACGATTATTTTTGTCCAATACTAATATTATTGTCAGAAACGATTATTTTTGTCAGAAACGATAATTTTTGTCAGATACGATTATTTTTGTCAGAAACTAATATTTTTGTCAGAAACGATTATTTTTGTTCGAATGGATTATTTTTGTCCAATGCTAATATTTTTGTCCAAAACTAATATTTTTGTCAAAAAAAAATGATTTTTGTCAGAAACGATTATTTTTGTCAGAAACGATTATTTTTGTCAGAAACGATTATTTTTGTCGGAAACGATTATTTTTGTCAGAAACGGTAATTTTTGTCAGAACGATAATTTTTGTCAGAAAAGATTACTTTTGTCCAACACTAATATTATTTTTCAGAAACGATTATTTTTGTCATAAACGATTATTTTTGTCAGAAACGATTATTTTTGTCAGAAACGATAATTTTTGTCAGAAACCATTATTTTTGTCCAGAACAATATTTTTGTCTGATACGATTATTTTGGTCAAAAACAATTATTTTTGTCAGAAACGATTATTTTTGTCAGAAACGATTATTTTTGTCAGAAACGATTATTTTTTTCAGAAACGATTATTTTTATCAGAAACGATTATTTTTGTAAGAAACGACTATTTTTGTCAGAAACGAATATTTTTGTTAGAAACGATTATTATTGTCAGATACGATTATTTTTGTCAGAAACGATTATTTTTGTCCAATACTAATTTTTTTGTCCGAAACGATTATTTTTATCAGAAACAATTATTTTTGTCAGAAACGATTATTTTTGTCAGAATCGATTATTTTTGTCGAATACTAAAATTTTTGTCAGATACGATTATATTTGTCAGAAACGATTATTTTTGTCAGAAACGATTATTTTTGTCCAATACTAATTTTTGTCCGAAACGATTATTTTTATCAGAAACAAATATTTTTGTCAGAAACGATTATTTTTGTCAGATACGATTATTTTTGTCAAAAACGATTATTTTTGTCAGAAACGAATATTTTTGTTAGAAACGATTATTATTGTCAGATACGATTATTTTTGTCAGAAACGATTATTTTTGTCCAATACTAATTTTTTTGTCCGAAACGATTATTTTTATCAGAAACAATTATTTTTGTCAGAAACGATTACTTTTGTCCAAAACTAATATTTTTGTCAGAAACGATTATTTTTGTCATAAACGATTATTTTTGTCAGAAACGATTATTTTTTTCAGAAACCATTATTTTTGTTCAAAACTAATATTTTTGTCAGAAACGATTATTTTTGTCCAATACTAATATTTTTGTCAGAAACGATTATTTTTGTCCAAAACTAATATTTTTGTCAGAAACGATTATTTTTGTCAGATACGATTATTTTTTTAAGAAACGATTATTTTTGTCCCATACTAATATTTTTCTCAGAAACGATTATTTTTGTCAGAAACAATTATTTTTGTCAGAAACGATTATTTTGTCAGAAACGATTATTTTTGTCAGATACGATTATTTTTGTCAGAAACTAATATTTTTGTCAGAAACGATTATTTTTGTTCGTATGGATTATTTTTGTCCAATACTAATATTTTTGTCGGAAACGATTATTTTTTCCAAAACTAATATTTTTGTCAAAAAAAAATTATTTTTGTCAGAAACGATTATTTTTGTCAGAAACGATTATTTTTGTCAGAAACGATAATTTTTGTCAGAAACGATTATTTTTGTCAGAAACGATTATTTTTGTCAGAAACGATTATTTTTGTCAGAAACGGTAATTTTTTTTCAGAACGTTAATTTTTGTCAGAAAAGATTACTTTTGTCAAATACGATTATTTTTGTCAGATACGATTATTTTTGTCAAAAACGATTATTTTTGTCAGAAACAAATATTTTTGTCCAAAACTAATATTTTTGTCCAAAACTAATATTTTTGTCAGATACGATTATTTTTGTGAAAAACGATAATTTTTGTCAGAATCAAATATTATTGTCAGAAACGATTATTTTTGCCCAACAGTAATATTTTTATTAGAACCGATTATTTTTGTCAGATACGATTATTTTTGTCAGAAACGATTATTTTTGTCAGATACGATTATTTTTGTCAAAAACGATTTTTTTTGTCAGAAACGAATATTTTTGTTAGAGACGATTATTATTGTCAGATTCGATTATTTTTGTCAGAAACAATTATTTTTGTCAAAAACGATTATTTTTGTCAGAAACGAATATTTTTGTTAGAAACGATTATTATTGTCCGATACGATTATTTTCGTCAGAAACGATTATTTTTTTCAGATACGATTATTTTTGTCAAAAACGATTATTTTTGTCAGAAACAAATATTTTTGTCAGAAACGATTATTTTTGTCCAAAACTAATATTTTTGTTAGAAACGATTATTTTTGTCAGATACGATTATTTTTGTCAGATACGATTATTTTTGTCAGATACGATTATTTTTGTCAGAAACGAATATTTTTGTCAGAAACGAATATTTTTGTCAGAAACGATTTTTTTTTTTCAGAAACGATTATTTTTGTCAGAAACGATTATTTTCGTCAGAAACCATTATTTTTGTCAGATACGATTATTTTTGTGAAAAACGATTATTTTTATAAGAAACGTTTATTTTTGTAAGAAACGACTATTTTTGTCAGAAACGAATACTTTTGTTAGAAACGATTATTTTTGTCACATACGATTATTTTTGTCAGAAACGATTATTTTTGTCCAAAACTAATATTTTTGTTAGAAACGATTATTTTTGTCAGAAACGATATTTTTCAGAAACGATTATTTTTGTCAGATACGATTATTTTTGTGAAAAACGATTATTTTTGTCAGAAACAAATATTTTTGTCAGATACGATTAATTTTGTCAGAAACGATTATTTTTGTCAGATACGATTATTTTTGTCAAAAACGATTATTTTTGTCAGAAACGAATATTTTTGTTAGAAACGATTCTTATTGTCAGATACGATTATTTTTGTCAGAAACGATTATTTTTAAAATATACGATTATTTTTGTGAAAAACAATTATTTTTGTCAGAAACGATTATTTTTGTCAGAAACGATTATTTTTGTCCAATGCTAATTTTTTTGTCCGAAACGATTATTTTTATCAGAAACAATTATTATTGTCAGAAGCGATTATTTTTGTCAGAAACGATTACTTTTGTCCAAAACTAATATTTTTGTCAGAAACGATTATTTTTGTCATAAACGATTATTTTTGTCAGAAACGATTATTTTTGTCAGAAACCAATATTTTTGTCCAAAACTAATATTTTTGTCAGAAACGATTATTTTTGTCCAATACTAATATTTTTGTCAGAAACGATTATTTTTGTCCAGAACTAATATTTTTGTCAGAAACGATGATTTTTGTCAGATACGATTGTTTTTTTAAGAAACGATTATTTTTGTCCAATACTAATATTTTTGTCAGAAACGATTATTTTTGTCAGAAACAATTATTTTTGTCAGAAACGATAATTTTTGTCAGATACGATTATTTTTGTCAGAAACTAATATTTTTGTCAGAAACGATTATTTTTGTTCGAATGGATTATTTTTGTCCAATACTAATATTTTTGTCCAAAACTAATATTTTTGTCAAAAAAAAATGATTTTTGTCAGAAACGATTATTTTTGTCAGAAACGATTATTTTTGTCAGAAACGATTATTTTTGTCGAAAACGATTTTTTTTGTCAGAAACGGTAATTTTTGTCAGAACGATAATTTTTGTCAGAAAAGATTACTTTTGTCCAATACTTATATTATTTTTCAGAAACGATTATTTTTGTCATAAACGATTATTTTTGTCAGAAACGATTATTTTTGTCAGAAACGATAATTTTTGTCAGAAACCATTATTTTTCTCCAGAACAATATTTTTGTCTGATACGATTATTTTTGCCAAAAACAATTATTTTTGTCAGAAACGATTATTTTTGTCAGAAACGATTATTTTTGTCAGAAACGATTATTTTTTTCAGAAACGATTATTTTTATCAGAAACGATTTTTTTTGTAAGAAACGACTATTTTTGTCAGAAACGAATACTTTTTTCAGATGCGATTATTTTTGTCAGAAACGTTTATTTTTGTCCAAAACTAATATTTTTTGTCAGAAACGATTATTTTTGTCAGATACGATTATTTTTGTCAGAAATGATTATTTTTGTCAGATACGATTATTTTTGTCAGAAACGATTATTTTTGTCAGAAACGAATATTTTTGTCAGAACTATAATTTTTGTCAGAAACGATTATTTTTGTAAGAAACGACTATTTTTGTCAGAAACGAATACTTTTGTCAGAAACGAATATTTTTGTCAGATACGATTATTTTTGTCAGGAACGATTACTTTTGTCCATAACTAATATTTTTGTCAGAAACGATTATTTTTGTCATAAACGATTATTTTTGTCAGAAACGATTATTTTTGTCAGAAACCAATATTTTTGTCCAAAACTAATATTTTTGTCAGAAACGATTATTTTTGTCCAATACTAATATTTTTGTCAGAAACGATTATTTTTGTCCAAAACTAATATTTTTGTCAGAAACGATTATTTTTGTCAGATACGATTATTTTTTTAAGAAACGATTATTTTTGTCCAATACTAATATTTTTGTCAGAAACGATTATTTTTGTCAGAAACAATTATTTTTGTCAGAAACGATTATTTTGTCAGAAACGATAATTTTTGTCAGAAACGATTATTTTTGTCAGAAACGGTAATTTTTGTCAGAACGATAATTTTTGTCAGAAAAGATTACTTTTGTCCAACACTAATATTATTTTTCAGAAACGATTATTTTTGTCATAAACGATTATTTTTGTCAGAAACGATTATTTTTGTCAGAAACGATAATTTTTGTCAGAAACCATTATTTTTGTCCAGAACAATATTTTTGTCTGATACGATTATTTTTGTAAGAAACGACTATTTTTGTCAGAAACGATTATTTTTGTCAGAAACGATTATTTTTTTCAGAAACCATTCTTTTTATCAGAAACGATTATTTTTGTAAGAAACGACCATTTTTGTCAGAAACGAATACTTTTTTCAGATACGATTATTTTTGTCAGAAACGTTTATTTTTGTCCAAAACTAATATTTTTGTCAGAAACGATTATTTTTGTCAGATACGATTATTTTTGTCAGAAATGATTATTTTTGTCAGATACGATTATTTTTGTCAGAAACGATTATTTTTGTCAGAAACGAATATTTTTGTCAGAACTTTAATTTTTGTCAGAAACGATTATTTTTGTAAGAAACGACTATTTTTGTCAGAAACGAATACTTTTGTCAGAAACGACTATTTTTGTCAGAAACGAATACTTTTGTCAGAAACGAATATTTTTGTCAGAAACGATTATTTTTGTCAGAAACGATTATTATTGTCAGATACGATTTTTTTTGTCAAAAACGATTATTTTTTCAGTAACGAATATTTTTGTCAGAAACGATTATTTTTGTCAGATACGATTATTTTCGTCAGAAACGAATATTTTTGTCAGATACGATTATTTTTTTCAAAAACGATTATTTTTGTCAGAAACAAATATTTTTGTCCAAAACTAATATTTTTGTCCATAACTAATATTTTTTTTAGAAACGATTATTTTTGTAAGATTCGATTATTTTTGTCAGATACGATTATTTTCGTCAGAAACGATTATTTTTGTCGGAAACGATTATTTTTTCCAAAACTAATATTTTTGTCAAAAAAAAATTATTTTTGTCAGAAACGATTATTTTTGTCAGAAACGATTATTTTTGTCAGAAACGATTATTTTTGTCAGAAACGATTATTTTTGTCAGAAACGATTATTTTTGTCAGAAACGGTAATTTTTTTTCAGAACGTTAATTTTTGTCAGAAAAGATTACTTTTGTCAAATACGATTATTTTTGTCAGATACGATTATTTTTGTCAAAAACGATTATTTTTGTCAGAAACAAATATTTTTGTCCAAAACTAATATTTTTGTCCAAAACTAATATTTTTGTCAGATACGATTATTTTTGTGAAAAACGATAATTTTTGTCAGAATCAAATATTTTTGTCAGAAACGATTATTTTTGCCCAAAACTAATATTTTTATTAGAACCGATTATTTTTGTCAGATACGATTTTTTTTGTCAGAAACGATTATTTTTGTGAGATACGATTATTTTTGTCAAAAACGATTTTTTTTGTCAGAAACGAATATTTTTGTTAGAGACGATTATTATTGTCAGATTCGATTATTTTTGTCAGAAACAATTATTTTTGTCAAAAACGATTATTTTTGTCAGAAACGAATATTTTTGTTAGAAACGATTATTATTGTCCGATACGATTATTTTCGTCAGAAACGATTATTTTTTTCAGATACGATTATTTTTGTCAAAAACGATTATTTTTGTCAGAAACAAATATTTTTGTCAGAAACGATTATTTTTGTCCAAAACTAATATTTTTGTTAGAAACGATTATTTTTGTCAGATACGATTATTTTTGTCAGATACGATTATTTTTGTCAGATACGATTATTTTTGTCAGAAACGAATATTTTTGTCAGAAACGAATATTTTTGTCAGAAACGATTTTTTTTGTCAGAAACGATTATTTTTGTCAGAAACGATTATTTTCGTCAGAAACCATTATTTTTGTCAGATACGATTATTTTTGTGAAAAACGATTATTTTTATAAGAAACGTTTATTTTTGTAAGAAACGACTATTTTTGTCAGAAACGAATACTTTTGTTAGAAACGATTATTTTCGTCACATACGATTATTTTTGTCAGAAACGATTATTTTTGTCCAAAACTAATATTTTTGTTAGAAACGATTATTTTTGTCAGACACGATATTTGTCAGAAACGATTATTTTTGTCAGATACGATTATTTTTGTGAAAAACGATTATTTTTGTCAGAAACAAATATTTTTGTCAGATACGATTAATTTTGTCAGAAACGATTATTTTTGTCAGATACGATTATTTTTGTCAAAAACGATTATTTTTGTCAGAAACGAATATTTTTGTTAGAAACGATTCTTATTGTCAGATACGATTATTTTTGTCAGAAACGATTATTTTTAATATATACGATTATTTTTGTGAAAAACAATTATTTTTGTCAGAAACGATTATTTTTGTCAGAAACGATTATTTTTGTCCAATGCTAATTTTTTTGTCCGAAACGATTATTTTTATCAGAAACAATTATTTTTGTCAGAAGCGATTATTTTTGTCAGAAACGATTACTTTTGTCCAAAACTAATATTTTTGTCAGAAACGATTATTTTTGTCATAAACGATTATTTTTGTCAGAAACGATTATTTTTGTCAGAAACCAATATTTTTGTCCAAAACTAATATTTTTGTCAGAAACGATTATTTTTGTCCAATACTAATATTTTTGTCAGAAACGATTATTTTTGTCCAGAACTAATATTTTTGTCAGAAACGATGATTTTTGTCAGATACGATTATTTTTTTAAGAAACGATTATTTTTGTCCAATACTAATATTTTTGTCAGAAACGATTATTTTTGTCAGAAACAATTATTTTCGTCAGAAACGATAATTTTTGTCAGATACGATTATTTTTGTCAGAAACTAATATTTTTGTCAGAAACGATTATTTTTGTTCGAATGGATTATTTTTGTCCAATACTAATATTTTTGTCCAAAACTAATATTTTTGTCAAAAAAAAATGATTTTTGTCAGAAACGATTATTTTTGTCAGAAACGATTATTTTTGTCAGAAACGATTATTTTTGTCGGAAACGATTATTTTTGTCAGAAACGGTAATTTTTGTCAGAACGATAATTTTTGTCAGAAAAGATTACTTTTGTCCAATACTTATATTATTTTTCAGAAACGATTATTTTTGTCATAAACGATTATTTTTGTCAGAAACGATTATTTTTGTCAGAAACGATAATTTTTGTCAGAAACCATTATTTTTGTCCAGAACAATATTTTTATCTGATACGATTATTTTTGTCAAAAACAATTATTTTTGTCAGAAACGATTATTTTTGTCAGAAACGATTATTTTTGTCAGCAACGATTATTTTTTAGAAACGATTATTTTTATCAGAAACGATTATTTTTGTAAGAAACGACTATTTTTGTCAGAAACGAATACTTTTTTCAGATGCGATTATTTTTGTCAGAAACGTTTATTTTTGTCCAAAACTAATATTTTTTGTCAGAACTATAATTTTTGTCAGAAACGATTATTTTTGTAAGAAACGACTATTTTTGTCAGAAACGAATACTTTTGTCAGAAACGAATATTTTTGTCAGATACGATTATTTTTGTCAAAAACGATTATTTTTGTCAGAAACGAATATTTTTGTTAGAAACGATTCTTATTGTCAGATACGATTATTTTTGTCAGAAACGATTATTTTTAATAGATACGATTATTTTTGTGAAAAAAAATTATTTTTGTCAGAAACGATTATTTTTGTGAAAAACGATTATTTTTGTCCAATACTAATTTTTTTGTCCGAAACGATTATTTTTATCATAAACAATTATTTTTGTCAGAAGCGATTATTTTTGTCAGGAACGATTACTTTTGTCCAAAACTAATATTTTTGTCAGAAACGATTATTTTTGTCATAAACGATTATTTTTGTCAGAAACGATTATTTTTGTCAGAAACCAATATTTTTGTCCAAAACTAATATTTTTGTCAGAAACGATTATTTTTGTCCAATACTAATATTTTTGTCAGAAACGATTATTTTTGTCCAAAACTAATATTTTTGTCAGAAACGATTATTTTTGTCAGATACGATTATTTTTTTAAGAAACGATTATTTTTGTCCAATGCTAATATTTTTGTCAGAAACGATTATTTTTGTCAGAAACAATTATTTTTGTCAGAAACGATTATTTTGTCAGAAACGATAATTTTTGTCAGAAACGATTATTTTTGTCAGAAACGGTAATTTTTGTCAGTACGATAATTTTTGTCAGAAAAGATTACTTTTGTCCAACACTAATATTATTTTTCAGAAACGATTATTTTTGTCATAAACGATTATTTTTGTCAGAAACGATTATTTTTGTCAGAAACGATAATTTTTGTCAGAAACCATTATTTTTGTCCAGAACAATATTATTGTCTGATACGATTATTTTTGTAAGAAACGACTATTTTTGTCAGAAACGATTATTTTTGTCAGAAACGATTATTTTTTTCAGAAACCATTCTTTTTATCAGAAACGATTATTTTTGTAAGAAACGACCATTTTTGTCAGAAACGATTACTTTTTTCAGATACGATTATTTTTGTCAGAAACGTTTATTTTTGTCCAAAACTAATATTTTTGTCAGAAACGATTATTTTTGTCAGATACGATTATTTTTGTCAGAAATGATTATTTTTGTCAGATACGATTATTTTTGTCAGAAACGATTATTTTTGTCAGAAACGAATATTTTTGTCAGAACTTTAATTTTTGTCAGAAACGATTATTTTTGTAAGAAACGACTATTTTTGTCAGAAACGAATACTTTTGTCAGAAACGACTATTTTTGTCAGAAACGAATACTTTTGTCAGAAACGAATATTTTTGTCAGAAACGATTATTTTTGTCAGAAACGATTATTATTGTCAGATACGATTTTTTTTGTCAAAAACGATTATTTTTTTCAGTAACGAATATTTTTGTCAGAAACGATTATTTTTGTCAGATACGATTATTTTCGTCAGAAACGAATATTTTTGTCAGATACGATTATTTTTTTCAAAAACGATTATTTTTGTCAGAAACAAATATTTTTGTCCAAAACTAATATTTTTGTCCATAACTAATATTTTTTTTAGAAACGATTATTTTTGTAAGATTCGATTATTTTTGTCAGATACGATTATTTTCGTCAGAAACGATTATTTTTGTCTGATACGATTATTTTTGTGAAAAACGATTATTTTTATCAGAAACGATTATTTTTGTAAGAAACGACTATTTTTGTCAGAAACGAATACTTTTGTTAGAAACGATTATTTTTAACAGATACGATTATTTTTGTCAGAAACGATTATTTTTGTCCGAAACGATTATTTTTGTCCAAAACTAATATTTTTGTCAGATACGATTATTTTTGTGAAAAACGATTATTTTTGTCAGAAACAAATTTTTTTGTCAGAAACGATTATTTTTGTCCAAAACTAATATTTTTGTTAGAACCGATTATTTTTGTCAGATACGATTATTTTTGTCAGAAACGATTATTTTTGTCAGATACGATTATTTTTGTCAAAAACGATTATTTTTGTCAGAAACGAATATTTTTGTCAAAAACGATTATTTTTGTCAGATACGATTATTTTTGTCAGAAATGATTATTTTTGTCAGATACGATTATTTTTGTCAGATACGATTATTTTTTTCAAAAACGATTATTTTTGTCAGAAACAAATATTTTTGTCCAAAACTAATATTTTTGTCCAAAACTAATATTTTTGTTAGAACCGATTATTTTTGTAAGAAACGACTATTTTTGTCAGAAACGAATACTTTTGTCAGAAACGAATATTTTTGTCAAAAACGATTATTTTTGTCAGTAACGAATATTTTTGTCAGAAACGATTATTTTTGTCAGATACGATTATTTTCGTCAGAAACGATTATTTTTGTCACATACGATTATTTTTTTCAAAAACGATTTTTTTTGTCCAAAACTAATATTTTTGTTAGAAACGATTATTTTTGTCAGATTCGATTATTTTTGTCAGATACGATTATTTTTGTCAGATACGATTATTTTTGTCAAAAACGATTATTTTTGTCAGAAACGTATATTTTTGTCAGAAACGAATTTTTTTGTTAGAAACAATTTTTTTTGACAGAAACGATTATTTTTGTCAGATACGATTATTTTCGTCAGAAACGATTATTTTTGTCAGATACGATTATTTTTGTGAAAAACGATTATTTTTATCAGAAACGATTATTTTTGTAAGAAACGACTATTTTTGTCAGAAACGAATACTTTTGTTAGAAACGATTATTTTTGTCAGATACGATTATTTTTGTCAGAAACGATTATTTTTGTCAGAAACGATTATTTTTGTCCAAAACTAATATTTTTGTCAGTTACGATTATTTTTGTGAAAAACGATTATTTTTGACAGAAACAAATATTTTTGTCAGAAACGATTATTTTTATCAGAAACAATTATTTTTGTCAGAAACAATTATTTTTGTCAAAAACGATTATTTTTGTCGGAAACGAATATTTTTGTTAGAAACGATTATTATTGTCAGATACGATTATTTTCGTCAGAAACGATTATTTTTGTCAGATACGATTATTTTTGTCAAAAACGATTATTTTTGTCAGAAACAAATATTTTTGTCAGAAACGATTATTTTTGTCCAAAACTATTATTTTTGTTAGAAACGATTATTTTTGTCAGATACGACTATTTTTGTCAGATACGATTATTTTTGTCAGATACGATTATTTTTGTCAAAAACGATTATTTTTGTCAGAAACGAATATTTTTGTCAGAAACGAATATTTTTGTCATTAACGATTTTTTTTTGTCAGATACGATTATTTTTGTCAGATACGATTATTTTCGTCAGAAACGATTATTTTTGTCAGATACGATTATTTTTGTGAAAAACGATAATTTTTATCAGAAACGATTATTTTTGTAAGAAACGACTATTTTTGTCAGAAACGAATACTTTTGTTAGAAACGATTATTTTTTTCAGATACGATTATTTTTGTCAGAAACGATTATTTTTGTCAGAAACGATTATTTATGTCCAAAACTAATATTTTTGTTAGAAACGATTATTTTTGTCAGATACGATTTTTTTTGTCAGAAACGATTATTTTTGTCAGATACGATTATTTTTGTCCAAAACGATTATTTTTGTCAGAAACAAATATTTTTGTCAGAAACGATTATTTTTGTCCAAAATTAATATTTTTGTCAGATACGATTGTTTTTGTCAGAAACGATTATTTTTGTCAGAAACGATTATTTTTGTCCAAAACTAATATTTTTGTTAGAAACGATTATTATTGTCAGATACGATTATTTTTGTCAGAAACGATTATTTTTAACAGATACGATTATTTTTGTGAAAAACGATTATTTTTGTCAGAAACAAATATTTTTATTCAGAATTGATTATTTTTGTCCAATACTAATATTTTTGTCAGATACGATTGTTTTTGTCAGAAACGATTATTTTTGTCCAATACTAATATTTTTGTCCGAAACGATTATTTTTATCAGAAACAAATATTTTTGTCAGAAGCGATTATTTTTGTCAGAAACGATTACTTTTGTCCAAAACTAATATTTTTGTCAGAAACGATTATTTTTGTCATAAACGATTATTTTTGTCAGAAACGATTATATTTGTCAGAAACGATTATTTTTTTCAGAAACCATTTTTTTTGTCCAAAACTAATATTTTTGTCAGAAACGATTATTTTTGTCCAATACTAATATTTTTGTCAGAAACGATTATTTTTGTCCAAAACTAATAATTTTGTCAGAAACGATTATTTTTGTCAGAAGCAATTATTTTTGTCAGAAACGATTATTTTGTCAGAAACGATTATTTTTGTCAGAAACTAATATTTTTGTCAGAAACGATTATTTTTGTCCAAAGCTAATATTTTTGTCAGAAACGATTATTTTTTTCAGAAATGATTATTTTTGTCAGATACGATTATTTTTGTCAGAAACAAATATTTTTGTCAGAAACGATTATTTTTGTTTGAATGGATTATTTTTGTCCAATACTAATATTTTTGTCGGAAACGATTATTTTTGTCCAAAACTAATATTTTTGTCAAAAAAAAATTATTTTTGTCAGACGAGATTATTTTTGTCAGACGAGATTATTTTTGTCAGAAACGATTATTTTTGTCAGAAACGATTATTTTTGTCAGAAACGGTAATTTTTGTGAGAACGATAATTTTTGTCAGAAAAGATTACTTTTGTCCAACACTAATATTTTTTTTCAGAAACGATTATTTTTGTCAGATACGATTATTTTTGTCAGAAACGATTATTTTTGTCAGAAACGATAATTTTTGTCAGAAACCATTATTTTTGTCAGAAAGGATTATTTTTGTCCAAAACTTACATTTTTGTTAGAACCGTATATTTTTGTCAGATACGATTATTTTTGTCAGAAACGAATATTTTTGTTAGAAACCATTATTATTGTCAGATACGATTATTTTTGTCCGAAACGATTATTTTTAACAGATACGATTATTTTTGTGAAAAACGATTATTTTTGTCAGAAACAAATTTTTTTGTCAGAATCGATTGTTTTTGTCGAATACTTAAATTTTTGTCAGATACGATTTTATTTGTCAGAAACGATTATTTTTGTCAGAAACGATTATTTTTGTCCAATACTAATTTTTTGTCCGAAACGATTATTTTTATCAGAAACAATTATTTTTGTCAGAAGCCATTATTTTTGGCAGAAACGATCACTTTTGTCCAAAACTAATATTTTTGTTAGAAACGATTATTTTTGTCATAAACGATTATTTTTGTCAGAAACGATTATTTTTGTCAGAAACCATTATTTTTGTCCAAAACTAATATTTTTGTCAGAAACGATTATTTTTGTCCAATACTAATATTTTTGTCAGAAACGATTATTTTTGTCCAAAACTAATATTTTTGTCAGAAACGATTATTTTTGTCAGATACGATTATTTTTGTAAGAAACTATTATTTTTGTCCAATACTAATATTTTTGTCAGAAACGATTATTTTTGTCAGAAACTAATATTTTTGTCAAAAACGATTATTTCTGTTCGAATGGATTATTTTTGTCCAATACTAATATTTTTTTCGGAAACGATTATTTTCGTCCAAAACTAATATTTTTGTCAAAAAAAAATTATTTTTGTCAGATACGATTATTTTTGTCAGAAACGATTATTTTTGTCAGAAACGATTATTTTTGTCAGAAACGGTAATTTTTGTCAGAACGATAATTTTTATCAGAAAAGATTACTTTTGTCAGAAACGATAATTTTTGTCATAAACGATTATTTTTGTCAGAAACGATTATTTTTGTCAGAAACGATAATCTTTGTCAGAAACCATTACTTTGTCCAGAACTAATATTTTTGTCAGAAACGATTATTTTTGTCAGAAACAATTATTTTTGTCAGAAACGAATATTTTTGTCAGAAACGATTATTTTTGTCAGAAACGATTATTTTTTTCAGAAACGATTATTTTTATCAGAAACGATTATTTTTGTAAGAAACGACTATTTTTGTCAGAAACGAATACTTTTGTCAGATAAGATTATTTTTCTCAGAAACGATTATTTTTGTCCAAAACTAATATTTTTTTCAGAAACGATTATTTTTGTCAGATACGATTTTTTTTGTCAGAAATGATTATTTTTGTCAGATACGATTATTTTTGTCAGAAACGATTATATTTGTCAGAAACGGTAATTTTTGTCAGAACGAATATTTTTGTCAGAACTATAATTTTTGTCAGAAACGATTATTTTTTTAAGAAACGACTATTATTGTCAGAAACGTATACTTTTGTCAGAAACGAATATTTTTGTCAGAAACGATTATTTTTGTCAGATACGATTATTTTTGTCAGAAACGATTATTTTTGTCAGATACGATTATTTTTGTCAAAAACGATTATTTTTGTCAGTAACGAATATTTTTGTCAAAAAAAATTATTTTTGTCAGATACGATTATTTTTGTCAAAAACGAGTATTTTTGTCCAAAACTAATATTTTTGTTAGAAACGATTATTTTTTTCAGATACGATTATTTTTGTCAGAAACGATTATTTTTGTCAGATACGATTATTTTTGTGAAAAACGATTATTTTTGTCAGAAACAAATATTTTTGTCAGAAACGATTATTTTTGTCCAAAACTATTAATTTTGATAGATCCGATTATTTTTGTCAGATACGATTATTTTTGTCAGAAACGATTATTTTTGTCAGATACGATGATTTTTGTCAAAAACGATTATTTTTGTCAGATACGATTATTTTTGTCAGAAACGATTATTTTTAACAGATACGATTATTTTTGTGAAAAACGATTTTTTTTGACAAAAACAAATATTTTTGTCAGAATTGATTATTTTTGTCCAATACTAATATTTTTGTAAGATACGATTATTTTTGTCAGAAACGATTATTTTTGTCAGAAACGATTATTTTTGTCCAATACTAATATTTTTGTCCGAAACGATTATTTTTATCAGAAACAATTATTTTTGTCAGAAGCGATTATTTTTGTCTGAAACGATTACGTTTGTCCAAAACTAATATTTTTGTCAGAAACGATTATTTTTGTCATAAACGATTATTTTTGTCAGAAACGATTATTTTTGTCAGAAACGATTATTTTTGTCAGAAACCATTATTTTTGTCCAAAACTAATATTTTTGTCAGAATCGATTATTTTTGTCCAATACTAATATTTTTGTCAGAAACGATTATTTTTGTCAGAAACTAATATTTTTGTCAGAAACGATTATTTTTGTCCAAAGCTAATATTTTTGTCAGAAACGATTATTTTTTTCAGAAATGATTATTTTTGTCGGATAGGATTATTTTTGTCAGAAACTAATATTTATTTCAGAAACGATTATTTTTGTTCGAATGGATTATTTTTGTCCAATATTAATATTTTTTTCGGAAACGATTATTTTTGTCCAAAACTAATATTTTTGTCAAAAAAAAATTATTTTTGTCAGATACGATTATTTTTTTCAGAAACGATTATTTTTTCAGAAACGATTATTTTTGTCATAAACGGTAATATTTGTCAGAACGATAATTTTTGTCAGAAAAGATTACTTTTCTCCAACACTAATATTTTTTTTCAGAAACGATTATTTTTGTCAGATACGATTATTTTTGTCAGAAACGATTATTTTTGTAAGGAACGATTATTTTTGTCCAATGCTAATATTTTTGTCAGAAACGATTATTTTTGTCAGAAACAATTATTTTTGTCAGAAACGATTATTTTGTCAGAAACGATTATTTTTTTCAGAAACTAATATTTTTGTCTGATACGATTATTTTTGTCAGAAACGATTATTTTTGTCAGAAACGATTATTTTTGTCCAATACTAATATTTTTGTCAGAAACGATTATTTTCGTCAGAAACAATTATTTTTGTCAGAAACGATTATTTTTGTCAGAAACGATTATTTTTGTCAGAAAGTAATATTTTTGTCAGAAACGATTATTTTTGTCCAAAGCTAATATTTTTGTCAGAAACGATTATTTTTATCAGAAACAATTATTTTTGTCAGAAGCGATTATTTTTGTCAGAAACGATTACTTTAGTCCAAAACTAATATTTTTGTCAGAAACGATTATTTTTGTCATAAACGATTATTTTTGTCAGAAACGATTATTTTTGTCAGATACGATTATTTTTGTCAGAAACCATTATTTTTTTACAAAACTTATAATTTTGACAGAAACTTTTATTATTGTCCAATACTAATATTTTAGTCAGAAACGATTCTTTTAGTCCAAAACTAATATTTTTGTCAGAAACGATTATTTTTGTCAGAAACGATTATTTTAGTCCGTAGTAATTTTTTTGTCAGAAACGATTATTTTTGTCGGAAACAATTATTTTAGTCAGAAACGATTATTTTTGTCAGAAACTGATATTTTTGTCAGAAACGATTATTTTTGTCCAATGCTAATATTTTTGTCAGAAACGTTTATTTTTTTCAAAAATGATTATTTTTGTCAGAAACGATTATTTTTGTCAGAAACTAATATTTTTGTCAGAAACGATTATTTTTCTCCGAATGGATTATTTTTGTCCAATACTAATATTTTTGTCGGAAACGATTATTTTTTTCCAAAACTAATATTTTTGTCAGAAACGATTATTTTTGTCTGATACGATTATTTTTGTCAGAAATGATTATTTTTGTCAGATACGAATATTTTTGTCAGAAACGATTATTTTTTTCAGAAACGGTAATATTTGTCAGAACGAATATTTTTGTCAGAACTATGATTTTTGTCAGAAACGATTATTTTTGTAAGAAACGACTATTTTTGTCAGAAACGAATACTTTTGTCAAAAACGAATATTTTTGTCAGAAACGATTATTTTTGTCCAAAACTAATATTTTTGTCAGAAACGATTATTTTTGTCAGAAACGATTATTTTTGTCAGATACGATTATTTTTGTCATAAACGATTATTTTTGTCAGAAACGAATATTTTTGTCAGATACGATTATTTTTGTCAGAAACGATTATTTTTGTCAGATACGATTATTTTTGTCAAAAACGATTATTTTTGTCAGAAACGAATATTTTTTTCAGAAACGATTATTTTTGTCAGAAACGATTATTTTTGTCAGAAACAATTATTTTTGTCAGAAACGATTATTTTTGTCAGAAACGATTTTTTTTCTCAGATACGATTATTTTTGTCAAAAACGATTATTTTTGTCAGAAACGAATATTTTTGTCAGAAACGATTATTTATGTCAGATACGATTTTTTTGTCAGAAACGATTATTTTTAACAGATACGATTATTTTTGTGAAAAACGATTATTTTTGTCAGAAACAAATATTTTTGTCATAAACGATTATTTTTGTCCAAAACTAATATTTTTGTTAGAAACGATTATATTTGTCAGATACGATTATTTTTTTCAGAAACGATTATTTTTGTCAGATACGATTATTGTATTCAAAAACGATTATTTTTGTCAGAAACGAATATTTTTGTTAGATACGAATATTTTTGTCAGAAACGATTATTTTTGTCCAAAACTAATATTTTTGTCAGATACGATTATTTTTGTGAAAAACGATTATTTTTGTCAGAAACAAATATTTTTGTCAGAATCGATTATTTTTGTCCAATACTAATATTTTTGTCAGAAACGATTATTTTTGTCAGGAACGATTATTTTAGTCAGAAACGATTATTTTTGTCCAAAACTAATATTTTTGTCCGAAACGATTATTTTTATCAGAAACAATTATTTTTGTCAGAAGCGATTATTTTTGTCAGAAACAAATATTTTTGTCAGAAACGATTATTTTTGTCCAAAACTAATAATTTTGATAGAACCGATTATTTTTGTCAGATACGATTATTTTTGTCAGAAACGATTATTTTTGTCAGTTACGATGATTTTTGTCAAAAACGATTATTTTTGTCAGATACGATTATTTTTGTCAGAAACGATTATTTTTAACAGATACGATTATTTTTGTGAAAAACGGATTTTTTTAACAAAAACAAATATTTTTGTCAGAATTGATTATTTTTGTCCAATACTAATATTTTTGTAAGATACGATTATTTTTGTCAGAAACGATTATTTTTGTCAGTAACGATTATTTTTGTCCAATACTAATATTTTTGTCCGAAACGATTATTTTTATCAGAAACAATTATTTTTGTCAGAAGCGATTATTTTTGTCTGAAACGATTACGTTTGTCCAAAACTAATATTTTTGTCAGAAACGATTATTTTTGTCATAAACGATTATTTTTGTCAGAAACGATTATTTTTGTCAGAAACGATTATTTTTGTCAGAAACCATTATTTTTGTCCAAAACTAATATTTTTGTCAGAAACGATTATTTTTGTCCAATACTAATATTTTTGTCAGAAACGATTATTTTTGTCCAAAACTAATATTTTTGTAAGAAACGAATATTTTTGTCAGAAACGATTATTTTTGTAAGAAACGATTATTTTTGTCCAATACTAATATTTTTGTCAGAAACGATTATTTTTGTCAGAAACTAATATTTTTGTCAGAAACGATTATTTTTGTCCAAAGCTAATATTTTTGTCAGAAACGATTATTTTTTTCAGAAATGATTATTTTTGTCGGATAGGATTATTTTTGTCAGAAACTAATATTTATGTCAGAAACGATTATTTTTGTTCGAATGGATTATTTTTGTCCAATATTAATATTTTTTTCGGAAACGATTATTTTTGTCCAAAACTAATATTTTTGTCAAAAAAAAATTATTTTTGTCAGATACGATTATTTTTTTCAGAAACGATTATTTTTGTCAGAAACGATTATTTTTGTCATAAACGGTAATATTTGTCAGAACAATAATTTTTGTCAGAAAAGATTACTTTTCTCCAACACTAATATTTTTTTTCAGAAACGATTATTTTTGTCAGATACGATTATTTTTGTCAGAAACGATTATTTTTGTAAGGAACGATTATTTTTGTCCAATGCTAATATTTTTGTCAGAAACGATTATTTTTGTCAGAAACAATTATTTTTGTCAGAAACGATTATTTTGTCAGAAACGATTATTTTTTTCAGAAACTAATATTTTTGTCTGATACGATTATTTTTGTCAGAAACGATTATTTTTGTCAGAAACGATTATTTTTGTCCAATACTAATATTTTTGTCAGAAACGATTATTTTCGTCAGAAACAATTATTTTTGTCAGAAACGATTATTTTTGTCAGAAACGATTATTTTTGTCAGAAAGTAATATTTTTGTCAGAAACGATTATTTTTGTCCAAAGCTAATATTTTTGTCAGAAACGATTATTTTTATCAGAAACAATTATTTTTGTCAGAAGCGATTATTTTTGTCAGAAACGATTACTTTAGTCCAAAACTAATATTTTTGTCAGAAACGATTATTTTTGTCATAAACGATTATTTTTGTCAGAAACGATTATTTTTGTCAGATACGATTATTTTTGTCAGAAACCATTATTTTTTTACAAAACTTATAATTTTGACAGAAACTTTTATTTTTGTCCAATACTAATATTTTAGTCAGAAACGATTCTTTTAGTCCAAAACTAATATTTTTGTCAGAAACGATTATTTTTGTCAGAAACGATTATTTTAGTCCGTAGTAATTTTTTTGTCAGAAACGATTATTTTTGTCAGAAACAATTATTTTAGTCAGAAACGATTATTTTTGTCAGAAACTGATATTTTTGTCAGAAACGATTATTTTTGTCCAATGCTAATATTTTTGTCAGAAACGTTTATTTTTTTCAAAAATGATTATTTTTGTCAGAAACGATTATTTTTGTCAGAAACTAATATTTTTGTCAGAAACGATTATTTTTCTCCGAATGGATTATTTTTGTCCAATACTAATATTTTTGTCGGAAATGATTATTTTTTTCCAAAACTAATATTTTTGTCAGAAACGATTATTTTTGTCTGATACGATTATTTTTGTCAGAAATGATTATTTTTGTCAGATACGAATATTTTTGTCAGAAACGATTATTTTTTTCAGAAACGGTAATATTTGTCAGAACGAATATTTTTGTCAGAACTATGATTTTTGTCAGAAACGATTATTTTTGTAAGAAACGACTATTTTTGTCAGAAACGAATACTTTTGTCAGAAACGAATATTTTTGTCAGAAACGATTATTTTTGTCCAAAACTAATATTTTTGTCAGAAACGATTATTTTTGTCAGAAACGATTATTTTTGTCAGATACGATTATTTTTGTCAAAAACGATTATTTTTGTCAGAAACGAATATTTTTGTCAGATACGATTATTTTTGTCAGAAACGATTATTTTTGTCAGATACGATTATTTTTGTCAAAAACGATTATTTTTGTCAGAAACGAATATTTTTTTCAGAAACGATTATTTTTGTCAGAAACGATTATTTTTGTCAGAAACAATTATTTTTGTCAGAAACGATTATTTTTGTCAATAACTAATATTTTTGTTGGAAACGATTATTTTTGTCGGACACGATTATTTTTGTCAGAAACGATTATTTTTCTCAGATACGATTATTTTTGTCAAAAACGATTATTTTTGTCAGAAACGAATATTTTTGTCAGAAACGATTATTTATGTCAGATACGATTATTTTTGTCAGAAACGATTATTTTTAACAGATACGATTATTTTTGTGAAAAACGATTATTTTTGTCAGAAACAAATATTTTTGTCAGAAACGATTATTTTTGTCCAAAACTAATATTTTTGTTAGAAACGATTATATTTGTCAGATACGATTATTTTTTTCAGAAACGATTATTTTTGTCAGATACGATTATTGTATTCAAAAACGATTATTTTTGTCAGAAACGAATATTTTTGTTAGATACGAATATTTTTGTCAGAAACGATTATTTTTGTCCAAAACTAATATTTTTGTCAGATACGATTATTTTTGTGAAAAACGATTATTTTTGTCAGAAACAAATATTTTTGTCAGAATCGATTATTTTTGTCCAATACTAATATTTTTTCAGAAACGATTATTTTTGTCAGAAACGATTATTTTAGTCAGAAACGATTATTTTTGTCCAAAACTAATATTTTTGTCCGAAACGATTATTTTTATCAGAAACAATTATTTTTGTCAGAAGCGATTATTTTTGTCAGATACGATTACTTTTGTCCAAAACTAATATTTTTGTCCGAAACGATTATTTTTATCAGAAACAATTATTTTTGTCAGAAGCGATTATTTTTGTCAGAAACGATTACTTTTGTCCAAAACTAATATATTTGTCAGAAACGATTATTTTTGTCATAAACGATTATTTTTGTCAGAAACGATTTTTTTGTCAGAAACCATTATTTTTGTCCAAAACTAATATTTTTGTCAGAAACGATTATTTTTGTCCAATGCTAATATTTTTGTCAGAAACGATTATTTTTGTCAGAAACAATTATTTTTGTCAGAAACGATTATTTTGTCAGAAACGATTATTTTTGTCCGAAACGATTATTTTTGTCAGAAACGATTATTTTTGTAAGAAACGATTATTTTTGTCCAATGCTAATATTTTTGTCAGAAACGATTATTTTTGTCAGAAACAATTATTTTTTTTTCAGATACGATTATTTTTGTCAGAAACGATTATTTTTGTTCGAATGGATTATTATTGTCCAATACTAATATTTTTATCGGAAACGATTATTTTTATCCAAAAATAATATTTTTGTCAAAAAAAAATTATTTTTGTCAGGTACGATTATTTTTGTCAGAAACGGTAATTTTTGTCAGAACGATAATTTTTGTCAGAAAAGATTACTTTTGTCCAACACTAATATTTTTTTTCAGAAACGATTATTTTTGTCATAAACGATTATTTTAGTCAGAAACGATTATTTTTGTCAGAAACGATAATTTTTGTCAGAAACCATTATTTTTGTCCAGAACTAATATTTTTGTCAGAATCGATTATTTTTGTCCAATACTAATATTTTTTTCAGAAACGATTATTTTTGTCCAAAACTAATATTTTTGTCTGATACGATTATTTTTGTCAGAAACGATTATTTTTGTCAGAAACGATAATTTTTCTCAGATACGATTATTTTTGTCAAAAACGATTATTTTTGTCAGAAACGAATATTTTTGTCAGAAACGATTATTTATGTCAGATACGATTATTTTTGTCAGAAACGATTATTTTTAACAGATACGATTATTTTTGTGAAAAACGATTATTTTTGTCAGAAACAAATATTTTTGTCAGAAACGATTATTTTTGTCCAAAACTAATATTTTTGTTAGAAACGATTATATTTGTCAGATACGATTATTTTTTTCAGAAACGATTATTTTTGTCAGATACGATTATTGTATTCAAAAACGATTATTTTTGTCAGAAACGAATATTTTTGTTAGATACGAATATTTTTGTCAGAAACGATTATTTTTGTCCAAAACTAATATTTTTGTCAGATACGATTATTTTTGTGAAAAACGATTATTTTTGTCAGAAACAAATATTTTTGTCAGAATCGATTATTTTTGTCCAATACTAATATTTTTTCAGAAACGATTATTTTTGTCAGAAACGATTATTTTAGTCAGAAACGATTATTTTTGTCCAAAACTAATATTTTTGTCCGAAACGATTATTTTTATCAGAAACAATTATTTTTGTCAGAAGCGATTATTTTTGTCAGATACGATTACTTTTGTCCAAAACTAATATTTTTGTCCGAAACGATTATTTTTATCAGAAACAATTATTTTTGTCAGAAGCGATTATTTTTGTCAGAAACGATTACTTTTGTCCAAAACTAATATATTTGTCAGAAACGATTATTTTTGTCATAAACGATTATTTTTGTCAGAAACGATTTTTTTGTCAGAAACCATTATTTTTGTCCAAAACTAATATTTTTGTCAGAAACGATTATTTTTGTCCAATGCTAATATTTTTGTCAGAAACGATTATTTTTGTCAGAAACAATTATTTTTGTCAGAAACGATTATTTTGTCAGAAACGATTATTTTTGTCCGAAACGATTATTTTTGTCAGAAACGATTATTTTTGTAAGAAACGATTATTTTTGTCCAATGCTAATATTTTTGTCAGAAACGATTATTTTTGTCAGAAACAATTATTTTTTTTTCAGATACGATTATTTTTGTCAGAAACGATTATTTTTGTTCGAATGGATTATTATTGTCCAATACTAATATTTTTATCGGAAACGATTATTTTTATCCAAAAATAATATTTTTGTCAAAAAAAAATTATTTTTGTCAGGTACGATTATTTTTGTCAGAAACGGTAATTTTTGTCAGAACGATAATTTTTGTCAGAAAAGATTACTTTTGTCCAACACTAATATTTTTTTTCAGAAACGATTATTTTTGTCATAAACGATTATTTTAGTCAGAAACGATTATTTTTGTCAGAAACGATAATTTTTGTCAGAAACCATTATTTTTGTCCAGAACTAATATTTTTGTCAGAATCGATTATTTTTGTCCAATACTAATATTTTTTTCAGAAACGATTATTTTTGTCCAAAACTAATATTTTTGTCTGATACGATTATTTTTGTCAGAAACGATTATTTTTGTCAGAAACGATAATTTTTGTCCAATACTAATATTTTTGTCAGAAACGATTATTTTCGTCAGAAACAATTATTTTTGTCAGAAACGATTATTTTTGTCAGAAAAGATTATTTTTGTCAGAAAGTAATATTTTTGTCAGAAACGATTATGTTTGTCCAAAGCTAATATTTTTGTCAGAAACGATTATTTTTATCAGTAAGAATTATTTTTGTCAGAAGCGATTATTTTTGTCAGAAACGATTATTTTTGTCATAAACGATTATTTTTGTCAGAAACGAATATTTTTTTCAGAAACGATTATTTTTGTCAGAAACCATTATTTTTTTACAAAACTAATATTTTTGACAGAAACTATTATTTTTGTCCAATACTAATATTTTAGTCAGAAACGATTATTTTTGTCCATACTAATATTTTTGTCAGAAACGATTATTTTTGTCAGAAACAATTATTTTAGTCAGAAACGATTATTTTTGTCAGAAACGATTATTTTTTTCAGAAACTTATATTTTTGCCAGAAACGATTTTTTTTGTCCAAAGCTAATATTTTTGTCAGAAACGATTATTTTTTTCAGAAATGATTATTTTTGTCAGAAACGATTATTTTTGTCATAAACGGTAATATTTGTCAGAACAATAATTTTTGTCAGAAAAGATTATTTTTGTCAGATACGATTATTTTTGTCAGAAACCATTATTTTTTTACAAAACTTATAATTTTGAAAAAAAAACTTTTATTTTTGTCCAATACTAATATTTTAGTCAGAAACGATTCTTTTAGTCCAAAACTAATATTTTTGTCAGAAACGATTATTTTTGTCAGAAACGATTATTTTAGTCCGTAGTAATTTTTTTGTCAGAAACGAATATTTTTGTAAGAAACGACTATTTTTGTCAGAAACGAATACTTTTGTCAGAAACGAATATTTTTGTCAGAAACGATTATTATTGTCCAAAACTAATATTTTTGTCAGAAACGATTATTTTTGTCAGAAACGATTATTTTATTCAGATACGATTATTTTTGTCAAAAACGATTATTTTTGTCAGAAACGATTATTTTTGTCCGATACGATTATTTTTGTCAGAAACGATTATTTTTTTCAAAAACGATTAAGTTTGTCAGAAACGAATATTTTTGTTAGAAACGATTATTACTGTCAGATACGATTATTTTTGTCAGAAACGATTATTTTTAACAGATACGATTATTTTTGTGAAAAACGATTATTTTTGTCAGAAATAAATATTTTTGTCAGAATTCATTATTTTTGTCCAATACTAATATTTTTGTCAGATACGATTATTTTTGTCAGAAACGATTATTTTTGTCAGAAACGATTATTTTTGTCCAATACTAATATTTTTGTCCGAAACGATTATTTTTATCAGAAACAATTATTTTTGTCAGAAGCGATTATTTTTGTCAGAAACGATTACTTTTGTCCAAAACTAATATTTTTGTCAGAAACGATTATTTTTGTCATAAACGATTATTTTTGTCAGAAACGATTATTTTTGTCAGAAACCATTATTTTTGTCCAAAACTAATATTTTTGTCACAAACGATTATTTTTGTCCAATGCTAATATTTTTGTCAGAAACGATTATTTTTGTCCAAAACTAATATTTTTGTCAGAAACGATTATTTTTGTCAGAAACGATTATTTTTGTAAGAAAGGATTATTTTTGTCCAATGCTAATATTTTTGTAAGAAACGATTATTTTGTCAGAAACGATTATTTTTGTCAGAAACTAATATTTTTGTCGGAAACGATTATTTTTGTCCAAAGCTAATATTTTTGTCAGAAACGATTATTTTTTTCAGAAATGATTATTTTTGTCAGAAACGATTATTTTTGTCAGAAACTAATATTTTTGTCAGAAACGATTATTTTTGTTCGAATGGATTATTTTTGTCCAATACTAATATTTTTGTCGGAAACGATTATTTTCGTCCAAAACTAATATTTTTGTCAAAAAAAAATTATTTTTGTCAGATACGATTATTTTTGTCAGAAACGATTATTTTTGTCAGAAACGGTAATTTTTGTCAGAACGATAATTTTTGTCAGAAAAGATTACTTTTGTCCAACACTAATATTTTTTTTCAGAAACGATTATTTTTGTCATAAACGATTAATTTTGTCAACAACTAATATTTTTGTCTGATACGATTATTTTTGTCAGAAACGATTATTTTTGTAAGAAACGATTATTTTTGTCCAATGCTAATATTTTTGTCAGAAACGATTATTTTGTCAGAAACGATTATTTTTGTCAGAAACTAATATTTTTGTCGGAAACGATTATTTTTGTCCAAAGCTAATATTTTTGTCAGAAACGATTATTTTTTTCAGAAATGATTATTTTTGTCAGGAACGATTATTTTTGTCAGAAACTAATATTTTTGTCAGAAACGATTATTTTTGTTCGAATGGATTATTTTTGTCCAATACTAATATTTTTGTCGGAAACGATTATTTTCGTCCAAAACTAATATTTTTGTCAAAAAAAAATTTTTTTTGTCAGATACGATTATTTTTGTCAGAAACGATTATTTTTGTCAGAAACGGTAATTTTTGTCAGAACGATAATTTTTGTCAGAAAAGATTACTTTTGTCCAACACTAATATTTTTTTTCAGAAACGATTATTTTTGTCATAAACGATTATTTTTGTCAGAAACGATTATTTTTGTCAGAAACGATTATTTTTGTCAGAAACGATTATTTTTGTCCAATACTAATATTTTTGTCCGAAACGATTATTTTTATCAGAAACAATTATTTTTGTCAGAAGCGATTATTTTTGTCAGAAACGATTATTTTTGTCCAATACTAATATTTTTGCCAGAAACGATTATTTTTGTCAACAACTAATATTTTTGTCTGATACGATTATTTTTGTCAGAAACGATTATTTTTGTCAGAAACGATTATTTTTGTCCAATACTAATATTTTTGTCAGAAACGATTATTTTTGTCAGAAGCAATTATTTTAGTCAGAAACGATTATTTTTGTCAGAAACGATTATTTTTGTCAGAAACAAATATTTTTGTCAGAAACGATTATTTTTGTCCATAACTAATATTTTTGTTAGAAACGATTATTTTTGTCAGACACGATTATTTTTGTCAGAAACGATTATTTTTCTCAGATACGATTATTTTTGTCAAAAACGATTATTTTTGTCAGAAACGAATATTTTTGTCAGAAACGATCATTTATGTCAGATACGATTATTTTTGTCAGAAACGATTATTTTTAACAGATACGATTATTTTTGTGAAAAACGATTATTTTTGTCAGAAACAAATATTTTTGTCAGAAACGATTATTTTTGTCAGATACGATTATTTTTGTCAGAAACGATTATTTTTGTAAGGAACGATTATTTTTGTCCAATGCTAATATTTTTGTCAGAAACGATTATTTTTGTCAGAAACAATTATTTTTGTCAGAAACGATTATTTTGTCAGAAACGATTATTTTTTTCAGAAACTAATATTTTTGTCGGAAACGATTATTTTTGTCCAAAGATAATATTTTTGTCAGAAACGATTATTTTTTTCAGAAATGATTATTTTTGTCAGATACGATTATTTTTGTCAGAAACTAATATTTTTGTCAGAAACGATTATTTTTGTTCGAATGGATTATTTTTGTCCAATACTAATATTTTTGTCGGAAACGATTATTTTTGTCCAAAACTAATATTTTTGTCAAAAAAAAATTATTTTTGTCAGATACGATTATTTTTGTCACAAACGATTATTTTTGTCAGAAACGGTAAGTTTTATCAGAACGATAATTTTTGTCTGAAAAGATTACTTTTGTCCAACACTAATATTTTTTTCAGAAACGATTATTTTTGTCATAAACGATTATTTTTGTCAGAAACGATTATTTTTGTCAGAAACGATAATTCTTGTCAGAAACCATTATTTTTGTCCAGAACTAATATTTTTGTCAGAAACGATTATTTTTGTCCAATACTAATATTTTTGTCAGAAACGATTATTTTTGTCCAAAACTAATATTTTTGTCTGATACGATTATTTTTGTCAGAAACGATTATTTGTGTCAGAAACGATTATTTTTGTCCAATACTAATATTTTTGTCAGAAACGATTATTTTCGTCAGAAACAATTATTTTTGTCAGAAACGATTATTTTTGTCAGAAACGATTATTTTTGTCAGAAAGTAATATTTTTGTCAGAAACGATTATTTTTGTCCAAAATTAATATTTTTGTCAGAAACGATTATTTTTATCAGAAACAATTATTTTTGTCAGAAGCGATTATTTTTGTCAGAAACGATTACTTTTGTCCAAAACTAATATTTTTGTCAGAAACGATTATTTTTGTCATAAACGATTATTTTTGTCAGAAACGATTATTTTTGTCAGATACGATTATTTTTGTCAGAAACCATTATTTTTTACAAAACTAATATTTTTGACAGAAACTATTATTTTTGTCCAATACTAATATTTTAGTAAGAAACAATTCTTTTAGTCCAAAACTAATATTTTTGTCAGAAACGATTATTTTTGTCAGAAACGATTATTTTTGTCCGTAGTAATATTTTTGTCAGAAACGATTATTTTTGTCAGAAACAATTATTTTAGTCAGAAACGATTATTTTTGTCAGAAACTGATATTTTTGTCAGAAACGATTATTTTTGTCCAATGCTAATATTTTTGTCAGAAACGTTTATTTTTTTCAAAAATGATTATTTTTGTCAGAAACGATTATTTTTGTCAGAAACTAATATTTTTGTAAGAAACGATTATTTTTCTCCGAATGGATTATTTTTGTCCAATACTAATATTTTTGTCGGAAACGATTATTTTTTTCCAAAACTAATATTTTTGTCAGAAACGATTATTTTTGTCTGAAACGATTATTTTTGTCAGAAATGATTATTTTTGTCAGATACGAATATTTTTGTCAGAAACGATTATTTTTTTCAGAAACGGTAATTTTTGTCAGAACGAATATTTTTGTCAGAACTATAATTTTTGTCAGAAACGATTATTTTTGTAAGAAACGACTATTTTTGTCAGAAACGAATACTTTTGTCAGAAACGAATATTTTTGTCAGAAACGATTATTTTTGTCCAAAACTAATATTTTTGTCAGAAACGATTATTTTTGTCAGAAACGATTATTTTTGTCAGATACAATTATTTTTGTCAAAAACGATTATTTTTTTCAGAAACGAATATTTTTGTCAGATACGATTATTTTTGTCAGAAACGATTATTTTTGTCAGATACTATTATTTTTGTCAAAAACGATTATTTTTGTCAGAAACGAATATTTTTTTCAGAAACGATTATTTTTGTCAGAAACGATTATTTTTGTCAGAAACAATTATTTTTGTCAGAAACGTTTATTTTTGTCAATAACTAATATTTTTGTTAGAAACGATTATTTTTGTCGGACACGATTATTTTTGTCAGAAACGATTATTTTTCTCAGATACGATTATTTTTGTCAAAAACGATTATTTTTTTCAGATACGATTATTTTTGTCGGAAACGATAATTTTTGTCAGATACGATTATTTTTGTCAGAAACAAATATTTTTGTCAGAAACGATTATTTTTGTTCGAATGGATTATTTTTGTCCAATACTAATATTTTTGTCGGAAACGATTATTTTTGTCCAAAACTAATATTTTTGTCAAAAAAAAATTATTTTTGTCAGATACGATTATTTTTGTCACAAACGATTATTTTTGTCAGAAACGGTAAGTTTTATCAGAACGATAATTTTTGTCTGAAAAGATTACTTTTGTCCAACACTAATATTTTTTTCAGAAACGATTATTTTTGTCATAAACGATTATTTTTGTCAGAAACGATTATTTTTGTCAGAAACGATTATTTTTCTCAGATACGATTATTTTTGTCAAAAACGATTATTTTTTTCAGATACGATTATTTTTGTCCAATACTAATATTTTTGTCAGAAACGATTATTTTTGTCCAAAACTAATATTTTTGTCTGATACGATTATTTTTGTCAGAAACGATTATTTTTGTCAGAAACGATTATTTTTGTCCAATACTAATATTTTTGTCAGAAACGATTATTTTCGTCAGAAACAATTATTTTTGTCAGAAACGATTATTTTTGTCAGAAACGATTATTTTTGTCAGAAAGTAATATTTTTGTCAGAAACGATTATTTTTGTCCAAAATTAATATTTTTGCCAGAAACGATTATTTTTATCAGAAACAATTATTTTTGTCAGAAGCGATTATTTTTGTCAGAAACGATTACTTTTGTCCAAAACTAATATTTTTGTCAGAAACGATTATTTTTGTCATAAACGATTATTTTTGTCAGAAACGATTATTTTTGTCAGATACGATTATTTTTGTCAGAAACCATTATTTTTTACAAAACTAATATTTTTGACAGAAACTATTATTTTTGTCCAATACTAATATTTTAGTAAGAAACAATTCTTTTAGTCCAAAACTAATATTTTTGTCAGAAACGATTATTTTTGTCAGAAACGATTATTTTTGTCCGTAGTAATATTTTTGTCAGAAACGATTATTTTTGTCAGAAACAATTATTTTAGTCAGAAACGATTATTTTTGTCAGAAACTGATATTTTTGTCAGAAACGATTATTTTTGTCCAATGCTAATATTTTTGTCAGAAACGTTTATTTTTTTCAAAAATGATTATTTTTGTCAGAAACGATTATTTTTGTCAGAAACTAATATTTTTGTAAGAAACGATTATTTTTCTCCGAATGGATTATTTTTGTCCAATACTAATATTTTTGTCGGAAACGATTATTTTTTTCCAAAACTAATATTTTTGTCAGAAACGATTATTTTTGTCTGAAACGATTATTTTTGTCAGAAATGATTATTTTTGTCAGATACGAATATTTTTGTCAGAAACGATTATTTTTTTCAGAAACGGTAATTTTTGTCAGAACGAATATTTTTGTCAGAACTATAATTTTTGTCAGAAACGATTATTTTTGTAAGAAACGACTATTTTTGTCAGAAACGAATACTTTTGTCAGAAACGAATATTTTTGTCAGAAACGATTATTTTTGTCCAAAACTAATATTTTTGTCAGAAACGATTATTTTTGTCAGAAACGATTATTTTTGTCAGATACAATTATTTTTGTCAAAAACGATTATTTTTGTCAGAAACGAATATTTTTGTCAGATACGATTATTTTTGTCAGAAACGATTATTTTTGTCAGATACTATTATTTTTGTCAAAAACGATTATTTTTGTCAGAAACGAATATTTTTTTCAGAAACGATTATTTTTGTCAGAAACGATTATTTTTGTCAGAAACAATTATTTTTGTCAGAAACGTTTATTTTTGTCAATAACTAATATTTTTGTTAGAAACGATTATTTTTGTCGGACACGATTATTTTTGTCAGAAACGATTATTTTTCTCAGATACGATTATTTTTGTCAAAAACGTTTATTTTTGTCAAAAACGAATATTTTTGTCAGAAACGATTATTTATGTCAGATACGATTATTTTTGTGAAAAACGATTATTTTTCTCAGAAACAAATATTTTTGTCAGAAACGATTATTTTTGTCCAAAACTAATATTTTTGTTAGAACCGATTATTTTTGTCAGATACGATTATTTTTTTCAGAAACGATTATTTTTGTCAGATACGATTATTTTATTCAAAAACGGTTATTTTTGTCAGAAACGAATATTTTTTTTAGAAACGAATATTTTTGTCAGAAACGATTATTTTTGTCCAAAACTAATATTTTTGTCAGATACGATTATTTTTGTGAAAAACGATTATTTTTGTCGGAAACAAATATTTTTGTCAGAATCGATTATTTTTGTCCAATACTAATATTTTTGTCAGAAACGATTATTTTTGTCAGAAACGATTATTTTTGTCCAAAACTAATATTTTTGTCCGAAACGATTATTTTATCAGAAACAATTATTTTTGTCAGAAGCGATTTTTTTTGTCAGAAACGATTACTTTTGTCCAAAACTAATATTTTTGTCCGAAACGATTATTTTTATCAGAAACAATTATTTTTGTCAGAAGCGATTATTTTTGTCAGAAACGATTACTTTTGTCCAAAACTAATATATTTGTCAGAAACGATTATTTTTGTCATAAACGATTATTTTTGTCAGAAACGATTTTTTTGTCAGAAACCATTATTTTTGTCCAAAACTAATATTTTTGTCAGAAACGATTATTTTTGTCCAATGCTAATATTTTTGTCAGAAACGATTATTTTTGTCCAAAACTAATATTTTTGTCAGAAACGATAATTTTTGTCAGAAACGATTATTTTTGTAAGAAACGATTATTTTTGTCCAATGCTAATAATTTTTCAGAAACGATTTTTTTGTCAGAAACAATTATTTTTGTCAGAAACTATTATTTTGTCAGAAACGATTATTTTTGTCAGAAACTAATATTTTTGTCGAAAACGATTATTTTTGTCCAAAGCTAATATTTTTGTCAGAAACGATTATTTTTTTCAGAAATGATTATTTTTGTCATATACGATTATTTTTGTCAGAAACGATTATTTTTGTTCGAATGGATTATTATTGTCCAATACTAATATTTTTGTCGGAAACGATTATTTTTATCCAAAAATAATATTTTTGTCAAAAAAAAATTATTTTTGTCAGGTACGATTATTTTTGTCAGAAACGGTAATTTTTGTCAGAACGATAATTTTTGTCAGAAAAGATTACTTTTGTCCAACACTAATATTTTTTTTCAGAAACGATTATTTTTGTCATAAACGATTATTTTAGTCAGAAACGATTATTTTTGTCAGAAACGATAATTTTTGTCAGAAACTATTATTTTTGTCCAGAACTAATATTTTTGTCAGAATCGATTATTTTTGTCCAATACTAATATTTTTTTCAGAAACGATTATTTTTGTCCAAAACTAATATTTTTGTCTGATACGATTATTTTTGTCAGAAACAATTATTTTTGTCAGAAACGATAATTTTTGTCCAATACTAATATTTTTGTCAGAAACGATTATTTTCGTCAGAAACAATTATTTTTGTCAGAAACGATTATTTTTGTCAGAAACGATTATTTTTGTCAGAAAGTAATATTTTTGTCAGAAACGATTATTTTTGTCCAAAGCTAATATTTTTGTCAGAAACGATTATTTTTATCAGTAACAATTATTTTTGTCAGAAGCGATTATTTTTGTCAGAAACGATTACTTTTGTCCAAAACTAATTTTTTTGTCATAAACGATTATTTTTGTCAGAAACGATTATTTTTGTCGGAAGCGATTATTTTTGTCAGAAACCATTATTTTTTTACAAAACTAATATTTTTGACAGAAACTATTATTTTTGTCCAATACTAATATTTTAGTCAGAGACGATTATTTTTGTCCATACTAATATTTTTGTCAGAAACGATTATTTTTGTCAGAAACAATTATTTTAGTCAGAAACGATTATTTTTGTCAGAAACGATTATTTTTGTCAGAAACTAATATTTTTGTCGGAAACGATTATTTTTGTCCAAAGCTAATATTTTTGTCAGAAACGATTATTTTTTTCAGAAATGATTATTTTTGTCAGAAACGATTATTTTTGTCAGAAACTAATATTTTTGTCAGAAACGATTATTTTTGTTCGAATGGATTATTTTTGTCCAATACTAATATTTTTGTCGGAAACGATTATTTTCGTCCAAAACTAATATTTTTGTCAATAAAAAATTATTTTTGTCAGATACGATTATTTTTGTCAGAAACGATTATTTTTGTCAGAAACTGTAATTTTTGTCAGAACGATAATTTTTGTCAGAAAAGATTACTTTTGTCCAACACTAATATTTTTTTTCAGAAACGATTATTTTTGTCATAAACGATTATTTTTGTCAGAAACGATTATTTTTGTCAGAAACGATTATTTTTGTCAGAAACGATTATTTTTGTCCAATACTAATATTTCTGTCGAAACGATTATTTTTATCAGAAACAATTATTTTTATCAGAAGCGATTATTTTTGTCAGAAACGATTAATTTTGTCCAATACTAATATTTTTGCCAGAAACGATTAATTTTGTCAACAACTAATATTTTTGTCTGATACGATTATTTTTGTCAGAAACGATTATTTTTGTCAGAAACGATTATTTTTGTCCAATACTAATATTTTTGTCAGAAACGATTATTTTTGTCAGAAGCAATTATTTTAGTCAGAAACGATTATTTTTGTCAGAAACGATTATTTTTGTCAGAAACGATTATTTTTGTCAGAAACGATTTTTTTGTCAGAAACCATTATTTTTGTCCAATGCTAATATTTTTGTCAGAAACGATTATTTTTGTCCAAAACTATTATTTTTGTCAGAAACGATTATTTTTGTCAGAAACGATTATTTTTGTAAGAAACGATTATTTTTGTCAGAAACGATTATTTTTTTCAGAAACTTATATTTTTGTCAGAAACGATTATTTTTGTCCAAAGCTAATATTTTAGTCAGAAACGATTATTTTTTTCAGAAATGATTATTTTTGTCAGATACGATTATTTTTGTCAGAAACTAATATTTTTGTCGGAAACGATTATTTTTGTCCAAAGCTAATATTTTTGTCAGAAACGATTATTTTTTTCAGAAATGATTATTTTTGTCAGAAACGATTATTTTTGTCAGAAACTAATATTTTTGTCAGAAACGATTATTTTTGTTCGAATGGATTATTTTTGTCCAATACTAATATTTTTGTCGGAAACGATTATTTTCGTCCAAAACTAATATTTTTGTCAAAAAAAAATTATATTTGTCACATACGATTATTTTTGTCAGAAACGATTATTTTTGTCAGAAACGGTAATTTTTGTCAGAACGATAATTTTTGTCAGAAAAGATTACTTTTGTCCAACACTAATATTTTTTTTCAGAAACGATTATTTTTGTCATAAACGATTATTTTTGTCAGAAACGATTATTTTTGTCAGAAACGATTATTTTTGTCAGAAACGATTATTTTTGTCCAATACTAATATTTTTGTCCGAAACGATTATTTTTATCAGAAACAATTATTTTTGTCAGAAGCGATTATTTTTGTCAGAAACGATTATTTTTGTCCAATACGAATATTTTTGTCAGAAACGATTATTTTCGTCAGAAACAATTATTTTTGTCAGAAACGATTATTTTTGTCAGAAACGATTATTTTTGTCAGAAAGTAATATTTTTGTCAGAAACGATTATTTTTGTCCAAAGCTAATATTTTTGTCAGAAACGATTATTTTTATCAGAAACAATTATTTTTGTCAGAAGCGATTATTTTTGTCAGAAACGATTACTTTTGTCCAAAACTAATATTTTTGTCAGAAATGATTATTTTTGTCATAAACGATTATTTTTGTCCGAAGTAATATTTTTGTCAGAAACGATTATTTTTGTCAGAAACAATTATTTTAGTCAGAAACGATTATTTTTGTCAGAAACTGATATTTTTGTCAGAAACGATTATTTTTGTCCAATGCTAATATTTTTGTCAGAAACGTTTATTTTTTTCAAAAATGATTATTTTTGTCAGAAACGATTATTTTTGTCAGAAACTAATATTTTTGTCAGAAACGATTATTTTTCTCCGAATGGATTATTTTTGTCCAATACTAATATTTTTGTCGGAAACGATTATTTTTTTCCAAAACTAATATTTTTGTCAGAAACGATTATTTTTGTCAGAATCGATTATTTTTGTCCAATACTAATATTTTTGTCAGAAACGATTATTTTTGTCAGAAACGATTATTTTTGTCAGAAACGATTATTTTTGTCCAAAACTAATATTTTTGTCCTAAACGAATGTTTTTATCAGAAACAATTATTTTTGTCAGAAGCGATTTTTTTTCAGAAACGATTACTTTTGTCCAAAACTAATATTTTTGTCCGAAACGATTATTTTTATCAGAAACAATTATTTTTGTCAGAAGCGATTATTTTTGTCAGAAACGATTAATTTGTCCAAAACTAATATATTTGTCAGAAACGATTATTTTTGTCATAAACGATTATTTTTGTCAGAAACGATTTTTTTGTCAGAAACCATTATTTTTGTCCAAAACTAATATTTTTGTCAGAAACGATTATTTTTGTCCAATGCTAATATTTTTGTCAGAAACGATTATTTTTGTCCAAAACTAATATTTTTGTCAGAAACGATTATTTTTGTCAGAAACGATTATTTTTGTAAGAAACGATTATTTTTGTCCAATGCTAATATTTTTTCAGAAACGATTATTTTTGTCAGAAACAATTATTTTTGTCAGAAACGATTATTTTGTCAGAAACGATTATTTTTGTCAGAAACTAATATTTTTGTCGAAAACGATTATTTTTGTCCAAAGCTAATATTTTTGTCAGAAACGATTATTTTTTTCAGAAATGATTATTTTTGTCAGATACGATTATTTTTGTCAGAAACGATTATTTTTGTTCGAATGGATTATTATTGTCCAATACTAATATTTTTGTCGGAAACGATTATTTTTATCCAAAAATAATATTTTTGTCAAAAAAAAATTATTTTTGTCAGGTACGATTATTTTTGTCAGAAACGGTAATTTTTGTCAGAACGATAATTTTTGTCAGAAAAGATTACTTTTGTCCAACACTAATATTTTTTTTCAGAAACGATTATTTTTGTCATAAACGATTATTTTAGTCAGAAACGATTATTTTTGTCAGAAACGATAATTTTTGTCAGAAACCATTATTTTTGTCCAGAACTAATATTTTTGTCAGAATCGATTATTTTTGTCCAATACTAATATTTTTTTCAGAAACGATTATTTTTGTCCAAAACTAGTATTTTTGTCTGATACGATTATTTTTGTCAGAAACGATTATTTTTGTCAGAAACGATCATTTTTGTCCAATACTAATATTTTTGTCAGAAACGATTATTTTCGTCAGAAACAATTATTTTTGTCAGAAACGATTATTTTTGCCAGAAACGATTATTTTTGTCAGAAAGTAATATTTTTGTCAGAAACGATTATTTTTGTCCAAAGCTAATATTTTTGTCAGAAACGATTATTTTTATCAGTAACAATTATTTTTGTCAGAAGCGATTATTTTTGTCAGAAACGATTACTTTTGTCCAAAACTAATTTTTTTGTCAGAAACGATTATTTTTGTCATAAACGATTATTTTTGTCAGAAACGATTATTTTTGTCAGAAACGATTATTTTTGTCAGAAACCATTATTTTTTTACAAAACTAATATTTTTGACAGAAACTATTATTTTTGACCAATACTAATATTTTAGTCAGAAACGATTATTTTTGTCCATACTAATATTTTTGTCAGAAACGATTATTTTTGTCAGAAACAATTATTTTAGTCAGAAACGATTATTTTTGTCAGAAACGATTATTTTTTTCAGAAACTTATATTTTTGTCAGAAACGATTATTTTTGTCCAAAGCTAATATTTTAGTCAGAAACGATTATTTTTTTCAGAAATGATTATTTTTGTCAGATACGATTATTTTTGTCAGAAACTAATATTTTTGTCAGAAACGATTATTTTTCTCCGAATGGATTATTTTTGTCCAATACAAATATTTTTGTCGGAAGCGATTATTTTTTTCCAAAACTAATATTTTTGTCAGAAACGATTATTTTTGTCTGATACGATTATTTTTGTCAGATACGATTATTTTTGTCAGAAACGATTATTTTTGTCAGAAACGGTAATTTTTGTCAGACGAATATTTTTGTCAGAACTATAATTTTTGTCAGATACGATTATTTTTGTCAGATACGATTATTTTTGTCAGATACGATTATTTTTGTCAGATACGATTATTTTTTTCAGAAACGATTATTTTTAACAGATACGATTATTTTTGTGAAAAACGATTATTTTTGTCAGAAATAAATATTTTTGTCAAAATTCATTATTTTTGTCCAATACTAATATTTTTGTCAGATACGATTATTTTTGTCAGAAACAATTATTTTTGTCAGAAACGATTATTTTTGTCCAATACTAATATTTTTGGCCGAAACGATTATTTTTATCAGAAACAATTATTTTTGTCAGAAGCGATTATTTTTGTCAGAAACGATTACTTTTGTCCAAAACTAATATTTTTGTCAGAAACGATTATTTTTGTCATAAACGATTATTTTTGTCAGAAACGATTATTTTTGTCAGAAACCATTATTTTTGTCCAAAACTAATATTTTTGTCACAAACGATTATTTTTGTCCAATGCTAATATTTTTGTCAGAAACGATTATTTTTGTCCAAAACTAATATTTTTGTCAGAATCGATTATTTTTGTCAGAAACGATTATTTTTGTAAGAAACGATTATTTTTGTCCAATGCTAATATTTTTGTCAGAAACGATTATTTTGTCAGAAACGATTATTTTTGTCAGAAACTAATATTTTTGTCGGAAACGATTATTTTTGTCCAAAGCTAATATTTTTGTCAGAAACGATTATTTTTTTCAGAAATGATTATTTTTGTCAGAAACGATTATTTTTGTCAGAAACTAATATTTTTGTCAGAAACGATTATTTTTGTTCGAATGGATTATTTTTGTCCAATACTAATATTTTTGTCGGAAACGATTATTTTCGTCCAAAACTAATATTTTTGTCAAAAAAAATTATTTTTGTCACATACGATTATTTTTGTCAGAAACGATTATTTTTGTCAGAAACGGTAATTTTTGTCAGAACGATAATTTTTGTCAGAAAAGATTACTTTTGTCCAACACTAATATTTTTTTTCAGAAACGATTATTTTTGTCATAAACGATTATTTTTGTCAGAAACGATTATTTTTGTCAGAAACGATTATTTTTGTCAGAAACGATTATTTTTGTCCAATACTAATATTTTTGTCCGAAACGATTATTTTTATCAGAAACAATTATTTTTGTCAGAAGCGATTATTTTTGTCAGAAACGATTATTTTTGTCCAATACTAATATTTTTGCCAGAAACGATTAATTTTGTCAACAACTAATATTTTTGTCTGATACGATTATTTTTGTCAGAAACGATTATTTTTGTCAGAAACGATTATTTTTGTCCAATACTAATATTTTTGTCAGAAACGATTATTTTTGTCAGAAACAATTATTTTAGTCAGAAACGATTATTTTTGTCAGAAACGATTATTTGTGTCAGAAACAAATATTTTTGTCAGAAACGATTATTTTTGTCCATAACTAATATTTTTGTTAGAAACGATTATTTTTGTCAGACACGATTATTTTTGTCAGAAACGATTATTTTTCTCAGATACGATTATTTTTGTCAAAAACGATTATTTTTGTCAGAAACGAATATTTTTGTCAGAAACGATCATTTTTGTCAGATACGATTATTTTTGTCAGAAACGATTATTTTTAACAGATACGATTATTTTTGTGAAAAACGATTATTTTTTTTCAGAAACAAATATTTTTGTCAGAAACGATTATTTTTGTCAGAAACGATTATTTTTGTCAGAAACGGTAATTTTTGTCAGAACGAATATTTTTGTCAGAACTATAATTTTTGTCAGAAACGATTATTTTTGTAAGATACGACTATTTTTGTCAGAAACGAATCCTTTTGTCAGAAACGAATTTTTTTGTCAGAAACGATTATTTTTGTCCAAAACTAATATTTTTGTCAGAAACGATTATTTTTGTCAGAAACGATTATTTTTGTCAGATACGATTATTTTTGTCAAAAACGATTATTTTTCTCAGAAACGAATATTTTTGTCAAATACGATTATTTTTGTCAGAAACGATTATTTTTGTCAGATACGATTATTTTTGTCAAAAACGATTATTTTTGTCAGAAACGAATATTTTTGTCAGAAACGATTATTTTTGTCAGAAACGATTATTTTTGTCATAAACGATTATTTTTGTCAGATAAGATTATTTTTGTTAAAAACGATTATTTTTGTCAGAAACAAATATATTTGTCAGAAACGATTATTTTTATCAATAACTAATATTTTTGTTAGAAACGATTATTTTTGTCAGACACGATTTTTTTTGTCAGAAACGATTATTTTTCTCAGATACGATTATTTTTGTCAGAAACGATTATTTTTGTCCAATACTAATATTTTTGTCCGAAACGATTATTTTTATCAGAAACAATTATTTTTGTCAGAAGCGATTATTTTTGTCAGAAACGATTACTTTTGTCCAAAACTAATATTTTTGTCAGAAACGATTATTTTTGTCATAAACGATTATTTTTGTCAGAAACGATTATTTTTGTCAGAAACCATTATTTTTGTCCAAAACTAATATTTTTGTCACAAACGATTATTTTTGTCCAATGCAAATATTTTTGTCAGAAACGATTATTTTTGTCCAAAACTATTATTTTTGTCAGAAACGATTATTTTTGTCAGAAACGATTATTTTTGTAAGAAACGATTATTTTTGTCAGAAACGATTATTTTTTTCAGAAACTTATATTTTTGTCAGAAACGATTATTTTTGTCCAAAGCTAATATTTTAGTCAGAAACGATTATTTTTTTCAGAAATGATTATTTTTGTCAGATACGATTATTTTTGTCAGAAACTAATATTTTTGTCGGAAACGATTATTTTTGTCCAAAGCTATTATTTTTGTCAGAAACGATTATTTTTTTCAGAAATGATTATTTTTGTCAGAAACGATTATTTTTGTCAGAAACTAATATTTTTGTCAGAAACGATTATTTTTGTTTGAATGGATTATTTTTGTCCAATACTAATATTTTTGTCGGAAACGATTATTTTCGTCCAAAACTAATATTTTTGTCAAAAAAAAATTATATTTGTCAGATACGATTATTTTTGTCAGAAACGATTATTTTTGTCAGAAACGGTAATTTTTGTCAGAACGATAATTTTTGTCAGAAAAGATTACCTTTGTCCAACACTAATATTTTTTTTCAGAAACGATTATTTTTGTCATAAACGATTATTTTTGTCAGAAACGATTATTTTTGTCAGAAACGATTATTTTTGTCAGAAACGATTATTTTTGTCCAATACTAATATTTTTGTC
Organism: Pantala flavescens; assembly: GCA_020796165.1. Classification (NCBI taxonomy): domain Eukaryota; kingdom Metazoa; phylum Arthropoda; class Insecta; order Odonata; family Libellulidae; genus Pantala; species Pantala flavescens. The sequence goes on from CM036880.1 coordinate 3,266,254, forward strand.
CGAAACGATTATTTTTATCAGAAACAATTATTTTTGTCAGAAGCGATTATTTTTGTCAGAAACGATTATTTTTGTCCAATACTAATATTTTTGCCAGAAACGATTAATTTTGTCAACAACTAATATTTTTGTCTGATACGATTATTTTTGTCAGAAACGATTATTTTTGTCAGAAACGATTATTTTTGTCCAATACTAATATTTTTGTCAGAAACGATTATTTTTGTCAGAAGCAATTATTTTAGTCAGAAACGATTATTTTTGTCAGAAACGATTATTTTTGTCAGAAACAAATATTTTTGTCAGAAACGATTATTTTTGTCCATAACTAATATTTTTGTTAGAAACGATTATTTTTGTCAGACACGATTATTTTTGTCAGAAACGATTATTTTTCTCAGATACGATTATTTTTGTCAAAAACGATTATTTTTGTCAGAAACGAATATTTTTGTCAGAAACGATCATTTTTGTCAGATACGATTATTTTTGTCAGAAACGATTATTTTTAACAGATACGATTATTTTTGTGAAAAACGATTTTTTTTTTCAGAAACAAATATTTTTGTCAGAAACGATTATTTTTGTCAGAAACGATTATTTTTGTCAGAAACGGTAATTTTTGTCAGAACGAATATTTTTGTCAGAACTATAATTTTTGTCAGAAGCGATTATTTTTGTAAGAAACGACTATTTTTGTCAAAAACGATTATTTTTGTCCAATGCTAATATTTTTGTCAGAAACGATTATTTTTGTTCGAATGGATTATTTTTGTCCAATACTAATATTTTTGTCGGAAACGATTATTTTTGTCCAAAACTAATATTTTTGTCAAAAAAAAATTATTTTTGTCAGATACGATTATTTTTGTCACAAACGATTATTTTTGTCAGAAACGGTAAGTTTTATCAGAACGATAATTTTGGTCTGAAAAGAATACTTTTGTCCAACACTAATATTTTTTTCAGAAACGATTATTTTTGTCATAAACGATTATTTTTGTCAGAAACGATTATTTTTGTCAGAAACGATAATTCTTGTCAGAAACCATTATTTTTGTCCAGAACTAATATTTTTGTCAGAAACGATTATTTTTGTCCAAAACTAATATTTTTGTCTGATACGATTATTTTTGTCAGAAACGATTATTTTTGTCAGAAACGATTATTTTTGTCCAATACTAATATTTTTGTCAGAAACGATTATTTTCGTCAGAAACAATTATTTTTGTCAGAAACGATTATTTTTGTCAGAAACGATTATTTTTGTCAGAAAGTAATATTTTTGTCAGAAACGATTATTTTTGTCCAAAGCTAATATTTTTGTCAGAAACGATTATTTTTATCAGAAACAATTATTTTTGTCAGAAGCGATTATTTTTGTCAGAAACGATTACTTTTGTCCAAAACTAATATTTTTGTCAGAAATGATTATTTTTGTCATAAACGATTATTTTTGTCCGTAGTTATATTTTTGTCAGAAACGATTATTTTTGTCAGAAACAATTATTTTAGTCAGAAACGATTATTTTTGTCAGAAACTGATATTTTTGTCAGAAACGATTATTTTTGTCCAATGCTAATATTTTTGTCAGAAACGTTTATTTTTTTCAAAAATGATTATTTTTGTCAGAAACGATTATTTTTGTCAGAAACTAATATTTTTGTCAGAAACGATTATTTTTCTCCGAATGGATTATTTTTGTCCAATACTAATATTTTTGTCGGAAACGGTTATTTTTTTCCAAAACTAATATTTTTGTCAGAAACGATTATTTTTGTCAGAAACGATTATTTTTGTCCAATACTAATATTTTTGTCCGAAACGATTATTTTTATCAGAAACAATTATTTTTGTCAGAAACGATTATTTTTGTAAGAAACGATTATTTTTGTCCAATGCTAATATTTTTGTCAGAAACGATTATTTTGTCAGAAACGATTATTTTTGTCAGAAACTAATATTTTTGTCGGAAACGATTATTTTTGTCCAAAGCTAATATTTTTGTCAGAAACGATTATTTTTTTCAGAAATGATTATTTTTGTCAGAAACGATTATTTTTGTCAGAAACTAATATTTTTGTCAGAAACGATTATTTTTGTTCGAATGGATTATTTTTGTCCAATACTAATATTTTTGTCGGAAACGATTATTTTCGTCCAAAACTAATATTTTTGTCAAAAAAAAATTATTTTTGTCAGATACGATTATTTTTGTCAGAAACGATTATTTTTGTCAGAAACGGTAATTTTTTTCAGAACGATAATTTTTGTCAGAAAAGATTACTTTTGTCCAACACTAATATTTTTTTTCAGAAACGATTATTTTTGTCATAAACGATTATTTTTGTCAGAAACGATTATTTTTGTCAGAAACGATTATTTTTGTCAGAAAGTAATATTTTTGTCAGAAACGATTATTTTTGTCCAAAGCTAATATTTTTGTCAGAAACGATTATTTTTTTCAGAAATGATTATTTTTGTCAGATACGATTATTTTTGTCAGAAACTAATATTTTTGTCAGAAACGATTATTTTTGTCAGAAACGATTATTTTTGTCAGAAACGGTAATTTTTGTCAGAACGAATATTTTTGTCAGAACTATAATTTTTGTCAGAAACGATTATTTTTGTAAGATACGACTATTTTTGTCAGAAACGAATCCTTTTGTCAGAAACGAATATTTTTGTCAGAAACGATTATTTTTGTCCAAAACTAATATTTTTGTCAGAAACGATTATTTTTGTCAGAAACGATTATTTTTGTCAGATACGATTATTTTTGTCAAAAACGATTATTTTTCTCAGAAACGAATATTTTTGTCAAATACGATTATTTTTGTCAGAAACGATTATTTTTGTCAGATACGATTATTTTTGTCAAAAACGATTATTTTTGTCAGAAACGAATATTTTTGTCAGAAACGATTATTTTTGTCAGAAACGATTATTTTTGTCATAAACGATTATTTTTGTCAGAAACAAATATATTTGTCAGAAACGATTATTTTTATCAATAACTTATATTTTTGTTAGAAACGATTATTTTTGTCAGACACGATTATTTTTGTCAGAAACGATTATTTTTCTCAGATACGATTATTTTTGTCAGAAACGATTATTTTTGTCCAATACTAATATTTTTGTCCGAAACGATTATTTTTATCAGAAACAATTATTTTTGTCAGAAGCGATTATTTTTGTCAGAAACGATTACTTTTGTCCAAAACTAATATTTTTGTCAGAAACGATTATTTTTGTCATAAACGATTATTTTTGTCAGAAACGATTATTTTTGTCAGAAACCATTATTTTTGTCCAAAACTAATATTTTTGTCACAAACGATTATTTTTGTCCAATGCAAATATTTTTGTCAGAAACGATTATTTTTGTCCAAAACTAATATTTTTGTCAGAATCGATTATTTTTGTCAGAAACGATTATTTTTGTAAGAAACGATTATTTTTGTCCAATGCTAATATTTTTGTCAGAAACGATTATTTTGTCAGAAACGATTATTTTTGTCAGAAACTAATATTTTTGTCGGAAACGATTATTTTTGTCCAAAGCTAATATTTTTTTCAGAAACGATTATTTTTTTCAGAAATGATTATTTTTGTCAGAAACGATTATTTTTGTCAGAAACTAATATTTTTGTCAGAAACGATTATTTTTGTTCGAATGGATTATTTTTGTCCAATACTAATATTTTTGTCGGAAACGATTATTTTCGTCCAAAACTAATATTTTTGTCAAAAAAAAATTATTTTTGTCAGATACGATTATTTTTGTCAGAAACGATTATTTTTGTCAGAAACGGTAATTTTTGTCAGAACGATAATTTTTGTCAGAAAAGATTACTTTTGTCCAACACTAATATTTTTTTTCAGAAACGATTATTTTTGTCATAAACGATTATTTTTGTCAGAAACGATTATTTTTGTCAGAAACGATTATTTTTGTCAGAAACGATTATTTTTGTCCAATACTAATATTTTTGTCCGAAACGATTATTTTTATTAGAAACAATTATTTTTGTCAGAAGCGATTATTTTTGTCAGAAACGATTATTTTTGTCCAATACTAATATTTTTGCCAGAAACGATTAATTTTGTCAACAACTAATATTTTTGTCTGATACGATTATTTTTGTCAGAAACGATTATTTTTGTCAGAAACGATTATTTTTGTCCAATACTAATATTTTTGTCAGAAACGATTATTTTTGTCAGAAACAATTATTTTAGTCAGAAACGATTATTTTTGTCAGAAACGATTATTTGTGTCAGAAACAAATATTTTTGTCAGAAACGATTATTTTTGTCCATAACTAATATTTTTGTTAGAAACGATTATTTTTGTCAGACACGATTATTTTTGTCAGAAACGATTATTTTTCTCAGATACGATTATTTTTGTCAAAAACGATTATTTTTGTCAGAAACGAATATTTTTGTCAGAAACGATCATTTTTGTCAGATACGATTATTTTTGTCAGAAACGATTATTTTTAACAGATACGATTATTTTTGTGAAAAACGATTATTTTTTTTCAGAAACAAATATTTTTGTCAGAAACGATTATTTTTCTCAGAAACGATTATTTTTGTCAGAAACGGTAATTTTTGTCAGAACGAATATTTTTGTCAGAACTATAATTTTTGTCAGAAACTAATATTTTTGTCCGAAACGATTATTTTTATCAGAAACAATTATTTTTGTCAGAAGCGATTATTTTTGACAGAAACGATTACTTTTGTCCAAAACTAATATTTTTGTCAGAAACGATTATTTTTGTCGTAAACGATTATTTTTGTCAGAAACGATTATTTTTGTCAGAAACGATTATTTTTATCAGAAACAATTATTTTTGTCAGAAGCGATTATTTTTGTCAGAAACGATTATTTTTGTCAGAAACTATTATTTTTGTCCAAAACTAATATTTTTGTCAGAAACGATTATTTTTGTCAGAAACGATTATTTTTGTAAGAAACGATTATTTTTGTCCAATGCTATTATTTTTGTCAGAAACGATTATTTTTGTCAGAAACAATTATTTTTGTCAGAAACGATTATTTTGTCAGAAACGATTATTTTTGTCAGAAACTAATATTTTTGTCGGAAACGATTATTTTTGTCCAAAGCTAATATTTTTGTCAGAAACGATTATTTTTTTCAGAAATGATTATTTTTGTCAGATACGATTATTTTTGTCAGAAACTAATATTTTTGTCAGAAACGATTATTTTTGTTCGAATGGATTATTTTTGTCCAATACTAATTTTTTTGTCGGAAACGATTATTTTTGTCCAAAACTAATATTTTTGTCAAAAAAAATTATTTTTGTAAGGTACGATTATTTTTGTCAGAAACGATTATTTTTGTCAGAAACGGTAATTTTTGTCAGAACGATAATTTTTGTCAGAAAAGATTACTTTTGTCCAAAACTAATATTTTTTTTCAGAAACGATTATTTTTGTCATAAACAGTTATTTTAGTCAGAAACGATTATTTTTGTCAGAAACGATAATTTTAGTCAGAAACCATTATTTTTGTCCAGAACTAATATTTTTGTCAGAATCGATTATTTTTGTCCAATACTAATATTTTTGTCAGAAACGATTATTTTTGTCCAAAACTAATATTTTTGTCCGATACGATTATTTTTGTCAAAACCATTATTTTTGTCAGAAACGATTATTTTTGTCAGAAACGATTACTTTTGTCCAAAACTAATTTTTTTGTCAGAAACGATTATTTTTGTCATAAACGATTATTTATGTCAGAAACGATTATTTTTGTCAGAAACGATTATTTTCGTCAGAAACAATTATTTTTGTCAGAAACGATTATTTTTGTCAGAAACGATTATTTTTGTCAGAAAGTAATATTTTTGTCAGAAACGATTATTTTTGTCCAAAGCTAATATTTTTGTCAAAAAAAATTATTTTTGTAAGGTACGATTATTTTTGTCAGAAACGATTATTTTTGTCAGAAACGGTAATTTTTGTCAGAACGATAATTTTTGTCAGAAAAGATTACTTTTGTCCAAAACTAATATTTTTTTTCAGAAACGATTATTTTTGTCATAAACAGTTATTTTAGTCAGAAACGATTATTTTTGTCAGAAACGATAATTTTAGTCAGAAACCATTATTTTTGTCCAGAACTAATATTTTTGTCAGAATCGATTATTTTTGTCCAATACTAATATTTTTGTCAGAAACGATTATTTTTGTCCAAAACTAATATTTTTGTCCGATACGATTATTTTTGTCAAAACCATTATTTTTGTCAGAAACGATTATTTTTGTCAGAAACGATTACTTTTGTCCAAAACTAATTTTTTTGTCAGAAACGATTATTTTTGTCATAAACGATTATTTATGTCAGAAACGATTATTTTTGTCAGAAACGATTATTTTCGTCAGAAACAATTATTTTTGTCAGAAACGATTATTTTTGTCAGAAACGATTATTTTTGTCAGAAAGTAATATTTTTGTCAGAAACGATTATTTTTGTCCAAAGCTAATATTTTTGTCAGAAACGATTATTTTTTTCAGAAATGATTATTTTTGTCAGATACGATTATTTTTGTCAGAAACTAATATTTTTGTCAGAAACGATTATTTTTGTTCGAATGGATTATTTTTGTCCAATACTAATTTTTTTGTCGGAAACGATTTTTTTTGTCCAAAACTAATATTTTTGTCAAAAAAAATTATTTTTGTCAGGTACGATTATTTTTGTCAGAAACGATTATTTTTGTCAGAAACGGTAATTTTTGTCAGAACGATAATTTTTGTCAGAAAAGATTACTTTTGTCCAACACTAATATTTTTTTTCAGAAACGATTATTTTTGTCATAAACGGTTATTTTAGTCAGAAACGATTTTTTTTGTCAGAAACGATAATTTTTGTCAGAAACCATTATTTTTGTCCAGAACTAACATTTTTGTCAGAATCGATTATTTTTGTCCAATACTAATATTTTTGTCAGAAACGATTATTTTTGTCCAAAACTAATATTTTTGTCTGATACGATTATTTTTGTCAAAACCATTATTTTTGTCAGAAACGATTATTTTTGTCAGAAACGATTACTTTTGTCCAAAACTAATTTTTTTGTCAGAAACAATTATTTTTGTCATAAACGATTATTTTTGTCAGAAACGATTATTTTTGTCAGAAACGATTATTTTCGTCAGAAACAATTATTTTTGTCAGAAACGATTATTTTTGTCAGAAACGATTATTTTTGTCAGAAACGATTATTTTTGTCCAAAGCTAACTTCTTTGTCAGAAACGATTATTTTTGTCATAAACGATTATTTTAGTCAGAAACGATTATTTTTGTCCAAAACTAATATTTTTGTCAGAAACCATTATTTTTGTCCAGAACTAATATTTTTGTCAGATACGATTATTTTTGTCAAAAACGATTATTTTTGTCAGAAACGAATATTTTTGTCAGAAACCATTATTTTTGTCCAAAACTAATATTTTTGTCAGAAACGATTATTTTTCTCCAATGCTAATATTTTTGTCAGAAACTATTATTTTTGTCCAAAACTAATATTTTTGTCAGAAACGATTATTTTTGTCAGAAACGATTATTTTTGTAAGAAACGATTATTTTTGTCCAATGCTATTATTTTTGTCAGAAACGATTATTTTTGTCAGAAACAATTATTTTTGTCAGAAACGATTATTTTGTCAGAAACGATTATTTTTGTCAGAAACTAATATTTTTGTCGGAAACGATTATTTTTGTCCAAAGCTAATATTTTTGTCAGAAACGATTATTTTTTTCAGAAATGATTATTTTTGTCAGATACGATTATTTTTGTCAGAAACTAATATTTTTGTCAGAAACGATTATTTTTGTTCGAATGGATTATTTTTGTCCAATACTAATTTTTTTGTCGGAAACGATTATTTTTGTCCAAAACTAATATTTTTGTCAAAAAAAATTATTTTTGTCAGGTACGATTATTTTTGTCAGAAACGGTAATTTTTGTCAGAACGATAATTTTTGTCAGAAAAGATTACTTTTGTCCAAAACTAATATTTTTTTTCAGAAACGATTATTTTTGTCATAAACAGTTATTTTAGTCAGAAACGATTATTTTTGTCAGAAACGATAATTTTTGTCAGAAACCATTATTTTTGTCCAGAACTAATATTTTTGTCAGAATCGATTATTTTTGTCCAATACTAATATTTTTGTCAGAAACGATTATTTTTGTCCAAAACTAATATTTTTGTCCGATACGATTATTTTTGTCAAAACCATTATTTTTGTCAGAAACGATTATTTTTGTCAGAAACGATTACTTTTGTCCAAAACTAATTTTTTTGTCAGAAACGATTATTTTTGTCATAAACGATTATTTATGTCAGAAACGATTATTTTTGTCAGAAACGATTATTTTCGTCAGAAACAATTATTTTTGTCAGAAACGATTATTTTTGTCAGAAACGATTATTTTTGTCAGAAAGTAATATTTTTGTCAGAAACGATTATTTTTGTCCAAAGCTAATATTTTTGTCAGAAACGATTATTTTTTTCAGAAATGATTATTTTTGTCAGATACGATTATTTTTGTCAGAAACTAATATTTTTGTCAGAAACGATTATTTTTGTTCGAATGGATTATTTTTGTCCAATACTAATTTTTTTGTCGGAAACGATTATTTTTGTCCAAAACTAATATTTTTGTCAAAAAAAATTATTTTTGTCAGGTACGATTATTTTTGTCAGAAACGATTATTTTTGTCAGAAACGGTAATTTTTGTCAGAACGATAATTTTTGTCAGAAAAGATTACTTTTGTCCAACACTAATATTTTTTTTCAGAAACGATTATTTTTGTCATAAACGGTTATTTTAGTCAGAAACGATTATTTTTGTCAGAAACGATAATTTTTGTCAGAAACCATTATTTTTGTCCAGAACTAACATTTTTGTCAGAATCGATTATTTTTGTCCAATACTAATATTTTTGTCAGAAACGATTATTTTTGTCCAAAACTAATATTTTTGTCTGATACGATTATTTTTGTCAAAACCATTATTTTTGTCAGAAACGATTATTTTTGTCAGAAACGATTACTTTTGTCCAAAACTAATTTTTTTGTCAGAAACAATTATTTTTGTCATAAACGATTATTTTTGTCAGAAACGATTATTTTTGTCAGAAACGATTATTTTCGTCAGAAACAATTATTTTTGTCAGAAACGATTATTTTTGTCAGAAACGATTATTTTTGTCAGAAAGTAATATTTTTGTCAGAAACGATTATTTTTGTCCAAAGCTAACTTTTTTGTCAGAAACGACTATTTTTTTTCATAAACGATTATTTTTGTCAGAAACGATTATTTTTGTCAGAAACGATTATTTTTGTCAGAAACCATTATTTTTTTACAATACTAATATTTTTGACAGAAACTATTATTTTTGTCCAATACTAATACTTTAGTCAGAAACGATTATTTTTGTCCAAAACTAATATTTTTGTCAGAAACCATTATTTTTGTCCAGAACTAATATTTTTGTCAGATACGATTATTTTTGTCAAAAACGATTATTTTTGTCAGAAACGAATATTTTTGTCAGAAACGATTATTTTTGTCAGAAACGATTATTTTTGTCATAAACGATTATTTTTGTCAGATACGATTATTTTTGTTACAAACGATTATTTTTGTCAGAAACAAACATATTTGTCAGAAATGATTATTTTTATCAATAACTAATATTTTTGTTAGAAACGATTATTTTTGTCAGACACGATTATTTTTGTCAGAAACGATTATTTTTCTCAGATACGATTATTTTTGTCAAAAACGATTATTTTTGTCAGAAACGAATATTTTTGTCTGAAACGATTATTTTTGTCAGATACGATTATTTTTGTCAGAAACGATCATTTTTGTCAGATACGATTATTTTTGTGAAAAACGATTATTTTTGTCAGAAACGATTATTTTTGTCAGATACGATTATTTTATTCAAAAACGATTATTTTTGTCAGAAACGAATATTTTTGTTAGAATCGATTATTATTGTCAGATACGATTATTTTTTTCAGAAACGATTATTTTTAACAGATACGATTATTTTTGTGAAAAACGATTATTTTTGTCAGAAACAAATATTTTTGTCAGAATCGATTATTTTTGTCCAATACTAATATTTTTGTCAGATACGATTATTTTTGTCAGAAACGATTATTTTTGTCAGAAACGATTATTTTTGTCCAAAACTAATATTTTTGTCCGAAACGATTATTTTTATCAGAAACAATTATTTTTGTCAGAAGTGATTATTTTTGTCAGAAACGATTACTTTTGTCCAAAACTAATATTTTTGTCCGAAACGATTATTTTTATCAGAAACAATTATTTTTGTCAGAAGCGATTATTTTTGTCAGAAACGATTACTTTTGTCCAAAACTAATATTTTTGTCAGAAACGATTATTTTTGTCATAAACGATTATTTTTGTCAGAAACGATTATTTTTGTCAGAAACCATTATTTTTGTCCAAAACTAATATTTTTGTCAGAAACGATTATTTTTGTCCAATGCTAATATTTTTGTCAGAAACGATTATTTTTGTCCAAAACTAATATTTTTGTCAGAAACGATTATTTTTGTCAGAAACGATTATTTTTGTAAGAAACGATTATTTTTGTCCAATGCTAATATTTTTGTCAGAAACGATTATTTTTGTCAGAAACAATTATTTTTGTCAGAAACGATTATTTTGTCAGGAACGATTATTTTTGTCAGAAACTAATATTTTTGTCGGAAACGATTATTTTTGTCCAAAGCTAATATTTTTGTCAGAAACGATTATTTTTTTCAGAAATGATTATTTTTGTCAGATACGATTATTTTTGTCAGAAACTAATATTTTTGTCAGAAACGATTATTTTTGTTCGAATGGATTATTTTTGTCCAATGCTAATTTTTTTGTCGGAAACGATTATTTTTGTCCAAAACTAATATTTTTGTCAAAAAAAATTATTTTTGTCAGGTACGATTATTTTTGTCAGAAACGATTATTTTTGTCAGAAACGGTAATTTTTGTCAGAACGATAATTTTTGTCAGAAAAGATTACTTTTGTCCAACACTAATATTTTTTTTCAGAAACGATTATTTTTGTCATAAACAGTTATTTTAGTCAGAAACGATTATTTTTGTCAGAAACGATAATTTTTGTCAGAAACCATTATTTTTGTCCAGAACTAATATTTTTGTCAGAATCGATTATTTTTGTCCAATACTAATATTTTTGTCAGAAACGATTATTTTTGTCCAAAACTAATATTTTTGTCCGATACGATTATTTTTGTCAAAACCATTATTTTTGTCAGAAACGATTATTTTTGTCAGAAACGATTACTTTTGTCCAAAACTAATTTTTTTGTCAGAAACGATTATTTTTGTCATAAACGATTATTTATGTCAGAAACGATTATTTTTGTCAGAAACGATTATTTTCGTCAGAAACAATTATTTTTGTCAGAAACGATTATTTTTGTCAGAAACGATTATTTTTGTCAGAAAGTAATATTTTTGTCAGAAACGATTATTTTTGTCCAAAGCTAATATTTTTGTCAGAAACGATTATTTTTTTCAGAAATGATTATTTTTGTCAGATACGATTATTTTTGTCAGAAACTAATATTTTTGTCAGAAACGATTATTTTTGTTCGAATGGATTATTTTTGTCCAATACTAATTTTTTTGTCGGAAACGATTTTTTTTGTCCAAAACTAATATTTTTGTCAAAGAAAATTATTTTTGTCAGGTACGATTATTTTTGTCAGAAACGATTATTTTTGTCAGAAACGGTAATTTTTGTCAGAACGATAATTTTTGTCAGAAAAGATTACTTTTGTCCAACACTAATATTTTTTTTCAGAAACGATTATTTTTGTCATAAACGGTTATTTTAGTCAGAAACGATTATTTTTGTCAGAAACGATAATTTTAGTCAGAAACCATTATTTTTGTCCAGAACTAATATTTTTGTCAGAATCGATTATTTTTGTCCAATACTAATATTTTTGTCAGAAACGATTATTTTTGTACAAAACTAATATTTTTGTCTGATACGATTATTTTTGTCAAAACCATTATTTTTGTCAGAAACGATTATTTTTGTCAGAAACGATTACTTTTGTCCAAAACTAATTTTTTTGTCAGAAACGATTATTTTTGTCATAAACGATTATTTTTGTCAGAAACGATTATTTTTGTCAGAAACGATTATTTTCGTCAGAAACAATTATTTTTGTCAGAAACGATTATTTTTGTCAGAAACGATTATTTTTGTCAGAAAGTAATATTTTTGTCAGAAACGATTATTTTTGTCCAAAGCTAACTTTTTTGTCAGAAACGATTATTTTTGTCATAAACGATTATTTTTGTCAGAAACGATTATTTTTGTCAGAAACGATTATTTTTGTCAGAAACCATTATTTTTTTACAAAACTAATATTTTTGACAGAAACTATTATTTTTGTCCAGAACTAATATTTTTGTCAGAATCGATTATTTTTGTCCAATACTAATATTTTTGTCAGAAACGATTATTTTTGTACAAAACTAATATTTTTGTCTGATACGATTATTTTTGTCAAAACCATTATTTTTGTCAGAAACGATTATTTTTGTCAGAAACGATTACTTTTGTCCAAAACTAATTTTTTTGTCAGAAACGATTATTTTTGTCATAAACGATTATTTTTGTCAGAAACGATTATTTTTGTCAGAAACGATTATTTTCGTCAGAAACAATTATTTTTGTCAGAAACGATTATTTTTGTCAGAAACGATTATTTTTGTCAGAAAGTAATATTTTTGTCAGAAACGATTATTTTTGTCCAAAGCTAACTTTTTTGTCAGAAACGATTATTTTTGTCATAAACGATTATTTTTGTCAGAAACGATTATTTTTGTCAGAAACGATTATTTTTGTCAGAAACCATTATTTTTTTACAAAACTAATATTTTTGACAGAAACTATTATTTTTGTCCAATACTAATATTTTAGTCAGAAACGATTATTTTTGTCCAAAACTAATTTTTTTGTCAGAAACGATTATTTTTGTCAGAAACGATTATTTTTTTCCATACTAATATTTTTGTCAGAAACGATTATTTTTGTCAGAAACAATTATTTTAGTCAGAAACGATTATTTTTTTCAGAAATGATTATTTTTGTCAGATACGATTATTTTTGTCAGAAACTAATATTTTTGTCAGAAACGATTATTTTTCACCGAATGGATTATTTTTGTCCAATACTAATATTTTTGTCGGAAACGATTTTTTTTTTACAAAACTAATATTTTTGTCAGAAACGATTCTTTTTGTCTGATACGATTATTTTTGTCAGAAATGATTATTTTTTCAGATACGATTATTTTTGTCAGAAACGATTATTTTTGTCAGAAACGGTAATTTTTGTCAGACGAATATTTTTGTTAGAACTATAATTTTTGTCAGAAACGATTTTTTTTTGTAAGAAACGACTATTTTTGTCAGAAACGAATACTTTTGTCAGAAACGAATATTTTTGTCAGAAACGATTATTTTTGTCCAAAACTAATATTTTTGTCAGAAACGATTATTTTTGTCAGAAACGATTATTTTAGTCAGATACGATTATTTTTGTCAAAAACGATTATTTTTGTCAGAAACGAATATTTTTGTCAGATACGATTATTTTTGTCAGAAACGATTATTTTTGTCAGATACGATTATTTTCGTCATAAACGATTATTTTTGTCAGAAACGAATATTTTTGTCAGAAACGATTATTTTTGTCCATAACTAATATTTTTGTTAGAAACGATTATTTTTGTCAGACACGATTATTTTTGTCAGAAACGAATATTTTTGTCCGAAACGATTATTTTTGTCAGATACGATTATTTTTGTCAGAAACGATCATTTTTGTCAGATACGATTATTTTTGTGAAAAACGATTATTTTTGTCAGAAACGATTATTTTTGTCAGAAACGATTATTTTTGTCAGATACGATTATTTTATTCAAAAACGATTATTTTTGTCAGAAACGAATATTTTTGTTAGAATCGATTATTATTGTCAGATACGATTATTTTTGTCAGAAACGATTATTTTTAACAGATACGATTATTTTTGTGAAAAACGATTATTTTTGTCAGAAACGATCATTTTTGTCAGACACGATTATTTTTGTCAGAAACGATTATTTTTCTCAGATACGATTATTTTTGTCAAAAACGATTATTTTTGTCAGAAACGAATATTTTTGTCTGAAACGATTATTTTTGTCAGATACGATTATTTTTGTCAGAAACGATCATTTTTGTCAGATACGATTATTTTTGTGAAAAACGATTATTTTTGTCAGAAACGATTATTTTTGTCAGATACGATTATTTTATTCAAAAACGATTATTTTTGTCAGAAACGAATATTTTTGTCAGAAACGATTATTTTTCTCAGATACGATTATTTTTGTCAAAAACGATTATTTTTGTCAGAAACGAATATTTTTGTCTGAAACGATTATTTTTGTCAGATACGATTATTTTTGTCAGAAACGATCATTTTTGTCAGATACGATTATTTTTGTGAAAAACGATTATTTTTGTCAGAAACGATTATTTTTGTCAGATACGATTATTTTATTCAAAAACGATTATTTTTGTCAGAAACGAATATTTTTGTTAGAATCGATTATTATTGTCAGATACGATTATTTTTTTCAGAAACGATTATTTTTAACAGATACGATTATTTTTGTGAAAAACGATTATTTTTGTCAGAAACAAATATTTTTGTCAGAATCGATTATTTTTGTCCAATACTAATATTTTTGTCAGATACGATTATTTTTGTCAGAAACGATTATTTTTGTCAGAAACGATTATTTTTGTCCAAAACTAATATTTTTGTCCGAAACGATTATTTTTATCAGAAACAATTATTTTTGTCAGAAGTGATTATTTTTGTCAGAAACGATTACTTTTGTCCAAAACTAATATTTTTGTCCGAAACGATTATTTTTATCAGAAACAATTATTTTTGTCAGAAGCGATTATTTTTGTCAGAAACGATTACTTTTGTCCAAAACTAATATTTTTGTCAGAAACGATTATTTTTGTCATAAACGATTATTTTTGTCAGAAACGATTATTTTTGTCAGAAACCATTATTTTTGTCCAAAACTAATATTTTTGTCAGAAACGATTATTTTTGTCCAATGCTAATATTTTTGTCAGAAACGATTATTTTTGTCCAAAACTAATATTTTTGTCAGAAACGATTATTTTTGTCAGAAACGATTATTTTTGTAAGAAACGATTATTTTTGTCCAATGCTAATATTTTTGTCAGAAACGATTATTTTTGTCAGAAACAATTATTTTTGTCAGAAACGATTATTTTGTCAGGAACGATTATTTTTGTCAGAAACTAATATTTTTGTCGGAAACGATTATTTTTGTCCAAAGCTAATATTTTTGTCAGAAACGATTATTTTTTTCAGAAATGATTATTTTTGTCAGATACGATTATTTTTGTCAGAAACTAATATTTTTGTCAGAAACGATTATTTTTGTTCGAATGGATTATTTTTGTCCAATACTAATTTTTTTGTCGGAAACGATTATTTTTGTCCAAAACTAATATTTTTGTCAAAAAAAATTATTTTTGTCAGGTACGATTATTTTTGTCAGAAACGATTATTTTTGTCAGAAACGGTAATTTTTGTCAGAACGATAATTTTTGTCAGAAAAGATTACTTTTGTCCAACACTAATATTTTTTTTCAGAAACGATTATTTTTGTCATAAACAGTTATTTTAGTCAGAAACGATTATTTTTGTCAGAAACGATAATTTTTGTCAGAAACCATTATTTTGTCCAGAACTAATATTTTTGTCAGAATCGATTATTTTTGTCCAATACTAATATTTTTGTCAGAAACGATTATTTTTGTCCAAAACTAATATTTTTGTCCGATACGATTATTTTTGTCAAAACCATTATTTTTGTCAGAAACGATTATTTTTGTCAGAAACGATTACTTTTGTCCAAAACTAATTTTTTTGTCAGAAACGATTATTTTTGTCATAAACGATTATTTATGTCAGAAACGATTATTTTTGTCAGAAACGATTATTTTCGTCAGAAACAATTATTTTTTCAGAAACGATTATTTTTGTCAGAAACGATTATTTTTGTCAGAAAGTAATATTTTTGTCAGAAACGATTATTTTTGTCCAAAGCTAATATTTTTGTCAGAAACGATTATTTTTTTCAGAAATGATTATTTTTGTCAGATACGATTATTTTTGTCAGAAACTAATATTTTTGTCAGAAACGATTATTTTTGTTCGAATGGATTATTTTTGTCCAATACTAATTTTTTTGTCGGAAACGATTTTTTTTGTCCAAAACTAATATTTTTGTCAAAAAAAATTATTTTTGTCAGGTACGATTATTTGTGTCAGAAACGATTATTTTTGTCAGAAACGGTAATTTTTGTCAGAACGATAATTTTTGTCAGAAAAGATTACTTTTGTCCAACACTAATATTTTTTTTCAGAAACGATTATTTTTGTCATAAACGGTTATTTTAGTCAGAAACGATTATTTTTGTCAGAAACGATAATTTTTGTCAGAAACCATTATTTTTGTCCAGAACTAATATTTTTGTCAGAATCGATTATTTTTGTCCAATACTAATATTTTTGTCAGAAACGATTATTTTTGTAAAAAATAATATTTTTGTCTGATACGATTATTTTTGTCAAAACCATTATTTTTGTCAGAAACGATTATTTTTGTCAGAAACGATTACTTTTGTCCAAAACTAATTTTTTTGTCAGAAACGATTATTTTTGTCATAAACGATTATTTTTGTCAGAAACGATTATTTTTGTCAGAAACGATTATTTTCGTCAGAAACAATTATTTTTGTCAGAAACGATTATTTTTGTCAGAAACGATTATTTTTGTCAGAAAGTAATATTTTTGTCAGAAACGATTATTTTTGTCCAAAGCTAACTTTTTTGTCAGAAACGATTATTTTTGTCATAAACGATTATTTTTGTCAGAAACGATTATTTTTGTCAGAAACGATTATTTTTGTCAGAAACCATTATTTTTTTACAAAACTAATATTTTTGACAGAAACTATTATTTTTGTCCAATACTAATATTTTAGTCAGAAACGATTATTTTTGTCCAAAACTAATATTTTTGTCAGAAACGATTATTTTTGTCAGAAACGATTATTTTTTTCCATACTAATATTTTTGTCAGAAACGATTATTTTTGTCAGAAACAATTATTTTAGTCAGAAACGATTATTTTTGTCAGAAACGATTATTTTTGTCAGAAACTTATATTTTTGTCAGAAACGATTATTTTTGTCCAAAGCTAATATTTTTGTCAGAAACGATTATTTTTTTCAGAAATGATTATTTTTGTCAGATACGATTATTTTTGTCAGAAACTAATATTTTTGTCAGAAACGATTATTTTTCACCGAATGGATTATTTTTGTCCAATACTAATATTTTTGTCGGAAACGATTATTTTTTTCCAAAACTAATATTTTTGTCAGAAACGATTTTTTTTGTCTGATACGATTATTTTTGTCAGAAATGATTATTTTTTCAGATACGATTATTTTTGTCAGAAACGATTATTTTTGTCAGAAACGGTAATTTTTGTCAGACGAATATTTTTGTTAGAACTATAATTTTTGTCAGAAACGATTTTTTTTGTAAGAAACGACTATTTTTGTCAGAAACGAATACTTTTGTCAGAAACGAATATTTTTGTCAGAAACGATTATTTTTGTCCAAAACTAATATTTTTGTCAGAAACGATTATTTTTGTCAGAAACGATTATTTTAGTCAGATACTATTATTTTTGTCAAAAACGATTATTTTTGTCAGAAACGAATATTTTTGTGAGATACGATTATTTTTGTCAGAAACGATTATTTTTGTCAGATACGATTATTTTCGTCATAAACGATTATTTTTGTCAGAAACGAATATTTTTGTCAGAAACGATTATTTTTGTCCATAACTAATATTTTTGTTAGAAACGATTATTTTTGTCAGACACGATTATTTTTGTCAGAAACGAATATTTTTGTCCGAAACGATTATTTTTGTCAGATACGATTATTTTTGTCAGAAACGATCATTTTTGTCAGATACGATTATTTTTGTGAAAAACGATTATTTTTGTCAGAAACGATTATTTTTGTCAGAAACGATTATTTTTGTCAGATACGATTATTTTATTCAAAAACGATTATTTTTGTCAGAAACGAATATTTTTGTTAGAATCGATTATTATTGTCAGATACGATTATTTTTGTCAGAAACGATTATTTTTAACAGATACGATTATTTTTGTGAAAAACGATTATTTTTGTCAGAAACAAATATTTTTGTCAGAATCGATTATTTTTGTCCAATACTAATATTTTTGTCAGATACGATTATTTTTGTCAGAAACGATTTTTTTTGTCAGAAACGATTATTTTTGTCCGAAACGATTATTTTTATCAGAAACAATTATTTTTGTCAAAAGTGATTATTTTTGTCAGAAACGATTACTTTTGTCCAAAACTAATATTTTTGTCCGAAACGATTATTTTTATCAGAAACAATTATTTTTGTCAGAAGCGATTATTTTTGTCAGAAACGATTACTTTTGTCCAAAACTAATATTTTTGTCAGAAACGATTATTTTTGTCATAAACGATTATTTTTGTCAGAAACGATTATTTTTTTCAGAAACCATTATTTTTGTCCAAAACTAATATTTTTGTCAGAAACGATTATTTTTGTCCAATGCTAATATTTTTGTCAGAAACGATTATTTTTGTCCAAAACTAATATTTTTGTCAGAAACGATTATTTTTGTCAGAAACGATTATTTTTGTCCAATGCTAATATTTTTGTCAGAAACGATTATTTTTGTCAGAAACAATTATTTTTGTCAGAAACGATTATTTTGTCAGAAACGATTATTTTTGTCAGAAACTAATATTTTTGTCGGAAACGATTATTTTTGTCCAAAGCTAATATTTTTGTCAGATACGATTATTTTTTTCAGAAATGATTATTTTTGTCAGATACGATTATTTTTGTCAGAAACTAATATTTTTGTCAGAAACGATTATTTTTGTTCGAATGGATTATTTTTGTCCAATACTAATTTTTTTGTCGGAAACGATTATTTTTGTCAGAAACGGTAATTTTTGTCAGAACGATAATTTTTGTCAGAAAAGATTACTTTTGTCCAACACTAATATTTTTTTTCAGAAACGATTATTTTTGTCATAAACGGTTATTTTAGTCAGAAACGATTATTTTTGTCAGAAACGATAATTTTTGTCAGAAACCATTATTTTTGTCCAGAACTAATATTTTTGTCAGAATCGATTATTTTTGTCCAATACTAATATTTTTGTCAGAAACGATTATTTTTGTCCAAAACTAATATTTTTGTCTGATACGATTATTTTTGTCAAAACGATTATTTTTGTCAGAAACGATAATTTTTGTCAGAAACGATTACTTTTGTCCAAAACTAATTTTTTTGTCAGAAACGATTATTTTTGTCATAAACGATTATTTTTGTCAGAAACGATTATTTTTGTCAGAAACGATTATTTTCGTCAGAAACAATTATTTTTGTCAGAAACGATTATTTTTGTCAGAAACGATTATTTTTGTCAGAAAGTAATATTTTTGTCAGAAACGATTATTTTTGTCCAAAGCTAACTTTTTTGTCAGAAACGATTATTTTTGTCATAAACGATTATTTTTGTCAGAAACGATTATTTTTGTCAGAAACGATTATTTTTGTCAGAAACGATTATTTTTGTCAGAAACCATTATTTTTTTACAAAACTAATATTTTTGACAGAAACTATTATTTTTGTCCAATACTAATATTTTAGTCAGAAACGATTATTTTTGTCCAAAACTAATATTTTTGTCAGAAACGATTGTTTTTGTCAGATACGATTATTTTTTTCTTTACTAATATTTTTGTCAGAAACGATTATTTTTGTCAGAAACAATTATTTTAGTCAGAAACGATTATTTTTGTCAGAAACGATTATTTTTGTCAGAAACTTATATTTTTGTCAGAAACGATTATTTTTGTCCAAAGCTAATATTTTTGTCAGAAACGATTATTTTTTTCAGAATTGATTATTTTTGTCAGATACGATTATTTTTGTCAGAAACTAATATTTTTGTCAGAAACGATTATTTTTCACCGAATGGATTATTTTTGTCCAATACTAATATTTTTGTCGGAAACGATTATTTTTTTCCAAAACTAATATTTTTGTCAGAAACGATTCTTTTTGTCTGATACGATTATTTTTGTCAGAAATGATTATTTTTTCAGATACCATTATTTTTGTCAGAAACGATTATTTTTGTCAGAAACGGTAATTTTTGTCAGACGAATATTTTTGTTAGAACTATAATTTTTGTCAGAAACGATTTTTTTTGTAAGAAACGACTATTTTTGTCAGAAACGAATACTTTTGTCAGAAACGAATATTTTTGTCAGAAACGATTATTTTTGTCCAAAAATAATATTTTTGTCAGAAACGATTATTTTTGTCAGAAACGATTATTTTAGTCAGATACGATTATTTTTGTCAAAAACGATTATTTTTGTCAGAAACGAATATTTTTGTCAGATACGATTATTTTTGTCAGAAACGATTATTTTTGTCAGATACGATTATTTTCGTCATAAACGATTATTTTTGTCAGAAACGAATATTTTTGTCAGAAACGATTATTTTTGTCCATAACTAATATTTTTGTTAGAAACGATTATTTTTGTCAGAAACGAATATTTTTGTCAGAAACGATCATTTTTGTCAGATACGATTATTTTTGTCAGAAACGATTATTTTTAGCAGATACGATTATTTTTGTGAAAAACGATTATTTTTGTCAGAAACAAATATTTTTGTCAGAAACGATTATATTTGTCCAAAACTAAAATGTTTGTTAGAACCGATTATTTTTGTCAGATACGATTATTTTTGTCAGATACGATTATTTTTGTCTGATACGATTATTTTTGTCAGATACGATTATTTTTTTCAGAAACGATTATTTTTAACAGATACGATTATTTTTGTGAAAAACGATTATTTTTGTCAGAAACAAATATTTTTGTCAGAATCGATTATTTTTGTCCAAAACTAATATTTTTGTCCGAAACGATTATTTTTATCAGAAACAATTATTTTTGTCAGAAGCGATTATTTTTGTCAGAAACGATTACTTTTGTCCAAAACTAATACTTTTTTCAGAAACAATTATTTTTGTCAGAAACGATTATTTTTGTCAGAAACGATTATTTTTGTCAGAAAGTAATATTTTTGTCAGAAACGATTATTTTTGTCCAAAGCTAATATTTTTGTCAGAAACGATTATTTTTATCAGAAACAATTATTATTGTCAGAAGCGATTATTTTTGTCAGAAACGATTACTTTTGTCCAAAACTAATATTTTTGTCAGAAACGATTATTTTTGTCATAAACGATTATTTTTGTCAGAAACGATTATTTTTGTCAGAAACGATTATTTTTGTCAGAAACCATTATTTTTTTACAAAACTAATATTTTTGACAGAAACTATTATTTTTGTCCAATACTAATATTTTAGTCAGAAACGATTATTTTTGTCCAAAACTAATATTTTTGTCAGAAACGATTATTTTTGTCAGAAACGATTTTTTTTTTCCATACTAATATTTTTGTCAGAAACGATTATTTTTGTCAGAAACAATTATTTTAGTCAGAAACGATTATTTTTGTCAGAAACGATTATTTTTGTCAGAAACTTATATTTTTGTCAGAAACGATTATTTTTGTCCAAAGCTAATATTTTTGTCAGAAACGATTATTTTTTTCAGAAATGATTATTTTTGTCAGATACGATTATTTTTGTCAGAAAGTAATATTTTTGTCAGAAACGATTATTTTTCTCCGAATGGATTATTTTTGTCCAATACTAATATTTTTGTCGGAAACGATTATTTTTTTCCAAAACTAATATTTTTGTCAGAAACGATTCTTTTTGTCTGATACGATTATTTTTGTCAGAAATGATTATTTTTGTCAGATACGATTATTTTTGTCAGAAACGATTATTTTTGTCAGAAACGGTAATTTTTGTCAGACGAATATTTTTGTTAGAAGTATAATTTTTGTCAGAAACGATTATTTTTGTAAGAAACGACTATTTTTGTCAGAAACGAATACTTTTGTCAGAAACAAATATTTTTGTCAGAAACGATTATTTTTCTCCAAACTAATATTTTTGTCAGAAACGATTATTTTAGTCAGATACGATTATTTTTGTCAAAAACGATTATTTTTGTCAGAAACGAATATTTTTGTCAGATACGATTATTTTTGTCAGAAACGATTATTTTTGTCAGATACGATTATTTTCGTCATAAACGATTATTTTTGTCAGAAACGAATATTTTTGTCAGAAACGATTATTTTTGTCAGAAACGATTATTTTTGTCATAAACGAATATTTTTGTCAGATACGATTATTTTTGTCAAAAACGATTATTTTTGTCAGAGACAAATATTTTTGTCAGAAACGATTATTTTTGTCCATAACTAATATTTTTGTTAGAAACGATTATTTTTGTCAGACACGATTATTTTTGTCAGAAACGATTATTTTTCTCAGATACGATTATTTATGTCAAAAACGATTATTTTTGTCAGAAACGAATATTTTTGTCAGAAACGATCATTTTTGTCAGATACGATTATTTTTGTCAGAAACGATTATTTTTAGCAGATACAATTATTTTTGTGAAAAACGATTATTTTTGTCAGAAACAAATATTTTTGTCAGAAACGATTATATTTGTCCAAAACTAATATTTTTGTTAGAACCGATTATTTTTGTCAGATACGATTATTTTTGTCAGATACGATTATTTTTGTCAGATACGATTATTTTTGTCAGATACGATTATTTTTTTCAGAAACGATTATTTTTAACAGATACGATTATTTTTGTGAAAAACGATTATTTTTGTCAGAAACAAATATTTTTGTCAGAATCGATTATTTTTGTCCAATACTAATATTTTTGTCAGATACGATTATTTTTGTCAGAAACGATTTTTTTTGTCAGAAACGATTATTTCTGTCCAAAACTAATATTTTTGTCCGAAACGATTTTTTTTATCAGAAACAATTATTTTTGTCAGTAGCGATTATTTTTGTCAGAAACGATTACTTTTGTCCAAAACTAATATTTTTTTCAGAAACAATTATTTTTGTCAGAAACGATTATTTTTGTCAGAAACGATTATTTTTGTCAGAAAGTAATATTTTTGTCAGAAACGATTATTTTTGTCCAAAGCTAATATTTTTGTCAGAAACGATTATTTTTATCAGAAACAATTATTTTTGTCAGAAGCGATTATTTTTGTCAGAAACGATTACTTTTGTCCAAAACTAATTTTTTTGTCAGAAACGATTATTTTTGTCATAAACGATTATTTTTGTCAGAAACGATTATTTTTGTCAGAAACAATTATTTTTGTCAGAAACCATTATTTTTTTACAAAACTAATATTTTTGACAGAAACTATTATTTTTGTCCAATACTAATATTTTAGTCAGAAACGATTATTTTTGTCCAAAACTAATATTTTTGTCAGAAACGATTATTTTTGTCAGAAACGATTATTTTTTTCCATACTAATATTTTTGTCAGAAACGATTATTTTTGTCAGAAACAATTATTTTAGTCAGAAACGATTATTTTTGTCAGAAACGATTATTTTTGTCAGAAACTTATATTTTTGTCTGAAACGATTATTTTTGTCCAAAGCTAATATTTTTGTCAGAAACGATTATTTTTTTCAGAAATGATTATTTTTGTCAGATACTGTTATTTTTGTCAGAAACTAATATTATTGTCAGAAACGATAATTTTTCTCCGATTGGATTATTTTTGTCCAATACTAATATTTTTGTCGGAAACGATTATTTTTTTCCAAAACTAATATTTTTGTCAGAAACGATTATTTTTGTCTGATACGATTATTTTTGTCAGAAATGAATATTTTTGTCAGATACGATTATTTTTGTCAGAAACGATTATTTTTGTCAGAAACGGTAATTTTTGTCAGACGAATATTTTTGTCAGAACTATAATTTTTGTCAGAAACTTTTACTTTTGTAAGAAACGACTATTTTTGTCAGAAACAAATACTTTTGTCAGAAACGAATATTTTTGTCAGAAACGATTATTTTTGTCCAAAACTAATATTTTTGTCAGAAACGATTATTTTTCTCTGATACGATTATTTTTGTCAGAAACGATTATTTTTGTCAGAAACGGTAATTTTTGTCAGACGAATATTTTTGTCAGAACTATAATTTTTGTCAGAAACGATTACTTTTGTAAGAAACGACTATTTTTGTCAGAAACAAATACTTTTCTCAGAAACGAATATTTTTGTCAGAAACGATTATTTTTGTCCAAAACTAATATTTTTGTCAGAAACGATTATTTTTGTCAGAAACGATTATTTTAGTCAGATACGATTATTTTTGTCTGAAACGATTATTTTGTCAGAAACGAATATTTTTGTCAGATACGATTATTTTTGTCGGAAACGATTATTTTTGTCAGAAACGATTATTTTAGTCAGATACGATTATTTTTGTCTAAAACGATTATTTTGTCAGAAACGAATATTTTTGTCAGATACGATTATTTTTGTCAGAAACGATTATTTTTGTCAGATACGATTATTTTTGTCAAAAACGATTATTTTTGTCAGAAACGAATATTTTTGTCAGAAACGATTATTTTTGTCAGAAACGATTATTTTTGTCAGAAACGATTATTTTTGTCATAAACGATTATTTTTGTCAGACACGATTATTTTTGTCAAAAACGATTATTTTTGTCCGAAACAAATATTTTTGTCAGAAACGATTATTTTTGTCCTTAACTAATATTTTTGTTAGAAACGATTATTTTTGTCAGACACGATTATTTTTGTCAGATTCGATTATTTTTGTCAGAAACTAATATTTTTGTCAGAAACGATTATTTTTGTTCGAATGGATTATTTTTGTCCAATACTAATTTTTTTGTCGGAAACGATTATTTTTGTCCGAAACTAATATTTTTTTCAAAAAAAATTATTTTTGTCAGGTACGATTATTTTTGTCAGAAACGATTATTTTTGTCAGAAACGGTAATTTTTGTCAGAACGATAATTTTTGTCAGAAAAGATTACTTTTGTCCAACACTAACATTTTTTTTCAGAAACGATTATTTTTGTCAGAAACGATAATTTTTGTCAGAAACCATTATTTTTGTCCAGAACTAATATTTTTGTCAGAATCGATTATTTTTGTCCAATACTAATATTTTTGTCAGAAACGATTATTTTTGTCCAAAACTAATATTTTTGTCTAATACGATTATTTTTGTCAAAACGATTATTTTTGTCAGAAACGATTATTTTTGTCAGAAACGATTACTTTAGTCCAAAACTAAATTTTT
Organism: Pantala flavescens; assembly: GCA_020796165.1. Classification (NCBI taxonomy): domain Eukaryota; kingdom Metazoa; phylum Arthropoda; class Insecta; order Odonata; family Libellulidae; genus Pantala; species Pantala flavescens. The sequence goes on from CM036880.1 coordinate 3,291,904, forward strand.
TTCAGAAACGATTATTTTTGTCATAAACGAATATTTTTTTCAGAAACGATTATTTTCGTCAGAAACAATTATTTTTGTCAGAAACGATTATTTTTGTCAGAAACGATTATTTTTGTCAGAAAGTAATATTTTTGTCAGAAACGATTATTTTTGTCCAAAGCTATCTTTTTTTGTCAGAAACGATTATTTTTGTCATGAACGATTATTTTTGTCAGAAACGATTATTTTTGTCAGAAACGATTATTTTTGTCAGAAACCATTATTTTTTTTACAAAACTAATATTTTTGACAGAAACTATTATTTTTGTCCAATACTAATATTTTAGTCAGAAACGATTATTTTTGTCCAAAACTAATATTTTTGTCAGAAACGATTATTTTTGTCAGAAACGATTATTTTTTTCCATTCTAATATTTTTGTCAGAAACGATTATTTTTGTCAGAAACAATTATTTTAGTCAGAAACGATTATTTTTGTCAGAAACGATTATTTTTGTCAGAAACTTATATTTTTGTCAGAAACGATTATTTTTGTCCAAAGCTAATATTTTTGTCAGAAACGATTATTTTTTTCAGAAATGATTATTTTTGTCAGATAAGATTATTTTTGTCAGAAACTAATATTTTTGTCAGAAACTATTATTTTTCACCGAATGGATTATTTTTGTCCAATATTAATATTTTTGTCGGAAACGATTATTTTTTTCCAAAACTAATATTTTTGTCAGAAACGATTCTTTTTGTCTGATACGATTATTTTTGTCAGAAATGATTATTTTTTCAGATACGATTATTTTTGTCAGAACGATTATTTTTGTCAGAAACGGTAATTTTTGTCAGACGAATATTTTTGTTAGAACTATAATTTTTGTCAGAAACGATTTTTTTTTGTAAGAAACGACTATTTTTGTCAGAAACGAATACTTTTGTCAGAAACGAATATTTTTGTCATGAACGATTATTTTTGTCAGAAACGATTATTTTTGTCAGAAACGATTATTTTTGTCAGAAACCATTATTTTTTTACAAAACTAATATTTTTGACAGAAACTATTATTTTTGTCCAATACTAATATTTTAGTCAGAAACGATTATTTTTGTCCAAAACTAATATTTTTGTCAGAAACGATTATTTTTTTCAGAAACGATTATTTTTTTCCATTCTAATATTTTTGTCAGAAACGATTATTTTTGTCAGAAACAATTATTTTAGTCAGAAACGATTATTTTTGTCAGAAACGATTATTTTTGTCAGAAACTTATATTTTTGTCAGAAACGATTATTTTTGTCCAAAGCTAATATTTTTGTCAGAAACGATTATTTTTTTCAGAAATGATTATTTTTGTCAGATACGATTATTTTTGTCAGAAACTAATATTTTTGTCAGAAACGATTATTTTTCACCGAATGGATTATTTTTGTCCAATATTAATATTTTTGTCGGAAACGATTATTTTTTTCCAAAACTAATATTTTTGTCAGAAACGATTCTTTTTGTCTGATACGATTATTTTTGTCAGAAATGATTATTTTTTCAGATACGATTATTTTTGTCAGAAACGATTATTTTTGTCAGAAACGGTAATTTTTGTCAGACGAATATTTTTGTTAGAACTATAATTTTTGTCAGAAACGATTTTTTTTGTCAGAAACGAATACTTTTGTCAGAAACGAATATTTTTGTCAGAAACGATTATTTTTGTCCAAAACTAATATTTTTGTCAGAAACGATTATTTTTGTCAGAAACGATTATTTTAGTCAGATACGATTATTTTTGTCAAAAACGATTATTTTTGTCAGAAACGAATATTTTTGTCAGATACGATTATTTTTGTCAGAAACGATTATTTTTGTCAGATACGATTATTTTCGTCATAAACGATTATTTTTGTCAGAAACGAATATTTTTGTCAGAAACGATTATTTTTGTCCATAACTAATATTTTTGTCAGAAACGATTATTTTTATCAGAAACAATTATTATTGTCAGAAGCGATTATTTTTTGTCAGAAACGATTACTTTTGTCCAAAACTAATATTTTTGTCAGAAACGGTTATTTTTGTCATAAACGATTATTTTTGTCAGAAACGATTATTTTTGTCAGAAACGATTATTTTTGTCAGAAACCATTATTTTTTTACAAAACTAATATTTTTGACAGAAACTATTATTTTTTGTCCAATACTAATATTTTAGTCAGAAACGATTATTTTTGTCCAAAACTAATATTTTTGTCAGAAACGATTATTTTTGTCAGAAACGATTTTTTTTTTTCCATACTAATATTTTTGTCAGAAACGATTATTTTTGTCAGAAACAATTATTTTAGTCAGAAACGATTATTTTTGTCAGAAACGATTATTTTTGTCAGAAACTTATATTTTTGTCAGAAACGATTATTTTTGTCCAAAGCTAATATTTTTGTCAGAAACGATTATTTTTTTCAGAAATGATTATTTTTGTCAGATACGATTATTTTTGTCAGAAAGTAATATTTTTGTCAGAAACGATTATTTTTCTCCGAATGGATTATTTTTGTCCAATACTAATATTTTTGTCGGAAACGATTATTTTTTTCCAAAACTAATATTTTTGTCAGAAACGATTCTTTTTGTCTGATACGATTATTTTTGTCAGAAATGATTATTTTTGTCAGATACGATTATTTTTGTCAGAAACGATTATTTTTGTCAGAAACGGTAATTTTTGTCAGACGAATATTTTTGTTAGAAGTATAATTTTTGTCAGAAACGATTATTTTTGTAAGAAACGACTATTTTTGTCAGAAACGAATACTTTTGTCAGAAACAAATATTTTTTGTCAGAAACGATTATTTTTCTCCAAACTAATATTTTTGTCAGAAACGATTATTTTAGTCAGATACGATTATTTTTGTCAAAAACGATTATTTTTGTCAGAAACGAATATTTTTGTCAGATACGATTATTTTTGTCAGAAACGATTATTTTTGTCAGATACGATTATTTTCGTCATAAACGATTATTTTTGTCAGAAACGAATATTTTTGTCAGAAACAATTATTATTGTCAGAAACGATTATTTTTGTCATAAACGAATATTTTTGTCAGATACGATTATTTTTGTCAAAAACGATTATTTTTGTCAGAGACAAATATTTTTGTCAGAAACGATTATTTTTGTCCATAACTAATATTTTTGTTAGAAACGATTATTTGTGTCAGACACGATTATTTTATTCAGAAACGATTATTTTTCTCAGATACGATTATTTATGTCAAAAACGATTATTTTTGTCAGAAACGAATATTTTTGTCAGAAACGATCATTTTTGTCAGATACGATTATTTTTGTCAGAAACGATTATTTTTAGCAGATACGATTATTTTTGTGAAAAACGATTATTTTTGTCAGAAACAAATATTTTTGTCAGAAACGATTATATTTGTCCAAAACTAATATTTTTGTTAGAACCGATTATTTTTGTCAGATACGATTATTTTTGTCAGATACGATTATTTTTGTCAGATACGATTATTTTTGTCAGATACGATTATTTTTTTCAGAAACGATTATTTTTAACAGATACGATTATTTTTGTGAAAAACGATTATTTTTGTCAGAAACAAATATTTTTGTCAGAATCGATTATTTTTGTCCAATACTAATATTTTTGTCAGATACGATTATTTTTGACAGAAACTATTATTTTTGTCCAATACTAATATTTTAGTCAGAAACGATTATTTTTGTCCAAAACTAATATTTTTGTCAGAAACGATTATTTTTGTCAGAAACGATTATTTTTTTCCATACTAATATTTTTGTCAGAAACGATTATTTTTGTCAGAAACAATTATTTTAGTCAGAAACGATTATTTTTGTCAGAAACGATTATTTTTGTCAGAAACTTATATTTTTGTCAGAAACGATTATTTTTGTCCAAAGCTAATATTTTTGTCAGAAACGATTATTTTTTTCAGAAATGATTATTTTTGTCAGATACTGTTATTTTTGTCAGAAACTAATATTATTGTCAGAAACGATTATTTTTCTCCGAATGGATTATTTTTGTCCAATACTAATATTTTTGTCGGAAACGATTATTTTTTTCCAAAACTAATATTTTTGTCAGAAACGATTATTTTTGTCTGATACGATTATTTTTGTCAGAAATGAATATTTTTGTCAGATACGATTATTTTTGTCAGAAACGATTATTTTTGTCAGAAACGGTAATTTTTGTCAGACGAATATTTTTGTCAGAACTATAATTTTTGTCAGAAACTTTTACTTTTGTAAGAAACGACTATTTTTGTCAGAAACAAATACTTTTGTCAGAAACGAATATTTTTGTCAGAAACGATTATTTTTGTCGAAAACTAATATTTTTGTCAGAAACGATTATTTTTCTCTGATACGATTATTTTTGTCAGAAACGATTATTTTTGTCAGAAACTTATATTTTTGTCAGAAACGATTATTTTTGTCCAAAGCTAATATTTTTGTCAGAAACGATTATTTTTTTCAGAAATGATTATTTTTGTCAGATACTGTTATTTTTGTCAGAAACTAATATTATTGTCAGAAACGATTATTTTTCTCCGAATGGATTATTTTTGTCCAATACTAATATTTTTGTCGGAAACGATTATTTTTTTCCAAAACTAATATTTTTGTCAGAAACGATTATTTTTGTCTGATACGATTATTTTTGTCAGAAATGAATATTTTTGTCAGATACGATTATTTTTGTCAGAAACGATTATTTTTGTCAGAAACGGTAATTTTTGTCAGACGAATATTTTTGTCAGAACTATAATTTTTGTCAGAAACTTTTACTTTTGTAAGAAACGACTATTTTTGTCAGAAACAAATACTTTTGTCAGAAACGAATATTTTTGTCAGAAACGATTATTTTTGTCGAAAACTAATATTTTTGTCAGAAACGATTATTTTTCTCTGATACGATTATTTTTGTCAGAAACGATTATTTTTGTCAGAAACGGTAATTTTTGTCAGACGAATATTTTTGTCAGAACTATAATTTTTGTCAGAAACGATTACTTTTGTAAGAAACGACTATTTTTGTCAGAAACAAATACTTTTCTCAGAAACGAATATTTTTGTCAGAAACGATTATTTTTGTCCAAAACTAATATTTTTGTCAGAAACGATTATTTTTGTCAGAAACGATTATTTTAGTAAATTACGATTATTTTTGTCTAAAACGATTATTTTGTCAGAAACGAATATTTTTGTCAGATACGATTATTTTTGTCGGAAACGATTATTTTTGTCAGAAACGATTATTTTAGTCAGATACGATTATTTTTGTCTAAAACGATTATTTTGTCAGAAACGAATATTTTTGTCAGATACGATTATTTTTGTCAGAAACGATTATTTTTGTCAGATACGATTATTTTTGTCAAAAACGATTATTTTTGTCAGAAACGAATATTTTTGTCAGAAACGATTATTTTTGTCAGAAACGATTATTTTTGTCAGAAACGATTATTTTTGTCATAAACGATTATTTTTGTCAGACACGATTATTTTTGTCAAAAACGATTATTTTTGTCCGAAACAAATATTTTTGTCAGAAACGATTATTTTTGTCCTTAACTAATATTTTTGTTAGAAACGATTATTTTTGTCAGACACGATTATTTTTGTCAGATTCGATTATTTTTGTCAGAAACTAATATTTTTGTCAGAAACGATTATTTTTGTTCGAATGGATTATTTTTGTCATATACTAATTTTTTTGTCGGAAACGATTATTTTTGTCCAAAACTAATATTTTTGTCAAAAAAAATTATTTTTGTCAGGTACGATTATTTTTGTCAGAAACGATTATTTTTGTCAGAAACGGTAATTTTTGTCAGAACGATAATTTTTGTCAGAAAAGATTACTTTTGTCCAACACTAATATTTTTTTTCAGAAACGATTATTTTTGTCAGAAACGATAATTTTTGTCAGAAACCATTATTTTTGTCCAGAACTAATATTTTTGTCAGAATCGATTATTTTTGTCCAATACTAATATTTTTGTCAGAAACGATTATTTTTGTCCAAAACTAATATTTTTGTCTAATACGATTATTTTTGTCAAAACGATTATTTTTGTCAGAAACGATTATTTTTGTCAGAAACGATTACTTTTGTCCAAAACTAAATTTTTTTCAGAAACGATTATTTTTGTCATAAACGAATATTTTTGTCAGAAACGATTATTTTCGTCAGAAACAATTATTTTTGTCAGAAACGATTATTTTTGTCAGAAACGATTATTTTTGTCAGAAAGTAATATTTTTGTCAGAAACGATTATTTTTGTCCAAAGCTATCTTTTTTGTCAGAAACGATTATTTTTGTCATGAACGATTATTTTTGTCAGAAACGATTATTTTTGTCAGAAACGATTATTTTTGTCAGAAACCATTATTTTTTTACAAAACTAATATTTTTGACAGAAACTATTATTTTTGTCCAATACTAATATTTTAGTCAGAAACGATTATTTTTGTCCAAAACTAATATTTTTGTCAGAAACGATTATTTTTGTCAGAAACGATTATTTTTTTCCATTCTAATATTTTTGTCAGAAACGATTATTTTTGTCAGAAACTTATATTTTTGTCAGAAACGATTATTTTTGTCCAAAGCTAATATTTTTGTCAGAAACGATTATTTTTTTCAGAAATGATTATTTTTGTCAGATACGATTATTTTTGTCAGAAACTAATATTTTTGTCAGAAACGATTATTTTTCACCGAATGGATTATTTTTGTCCAATATTAATATTTTTGTCGGAAACGATTATTTTTTTCCAAAACTAATATTTTTGTCAGAAACGATTCTTTTTGTCTGATACGATTATTTTTGTCAGAAATGATTATTTTTTCAGATACGATTATTTTTGTCAGAAACGATTATTTTTGTCAGAAACGGTAATTTTTGTCAGACGAATATTTTTGTTAGAACTATAATTTTTGTCAGAAACGATTTTTTTTGTAAGAAACGACTATTTTTGTCAGAAACGAATACTTTTGTCAGAAACGAATATTTTTGTCAGAAACGATTATTTTTGTCCAAAACTAATATTTTTGTCAGAAACGATTATTTTTGTCAGAAACGATTATTTTAGTCAGATACGATTATTTTTGTCAAAAACGATTATTTTTGTCAGAAACGAATATTTTTGTCAGATACGATTATTTTTGTCAGAAACGATTATTTTTGTCAGATACGATTATTTTCGTCATAAACGATTATTTTTGTCAGAAACGAATATTTTTGTCAGAAACGATCATTTTTGTCAGATACGATTATTTTTGTCAGAAACGATTATTTTTAGCAGATACGATTATTTTTGTGAAAAACGATTATTTTTGTCAGAAACAAATATTTTTGTCAGAAACGATTATATTTGTCCAAAACTAAAATTTTTGTTAGAACCGATAATTTTTGTCAGATACGATTATTTTTGTCAGATACGATTATTTTTGTCTGATACGATTATTTTTGTCAGATACGATTATTTTTAATAGATACGATTATTTTTGTGAAAAACGATTATTTTTGTCAGAAACAAATATTTTTGTCAGAATCGATTATTTTTGTCCAATACTAATATTTTTGTCTGATACGATTTTTTTTGTCAGAAACGATTTTTTTTGTCAGAAACGATTATTTTTGTCCAAAACTAATATTTTTGTTCGAAACGATTATTTTTATCAGAAACAATTATTTTTGTCAGAAGCGATTATTTTTGTCAGAAACGATTACTTTTGTCCAAAACTAATATTTTTTTCAGAAACAATTATTTTTTCAGAAACGATTATTTTTGTCAGAAACGATTATTTTTGTCAGAAAGTAATATTTTTGTCAGAAACGATTATTTTTGTCCAAAGCTAATATTTTTGTCAGAAACGATTATTTTTATCAGAAACAATTATTATTTTCAGAAGCGATTATTTTTGTCAGAAACGATTACTTTTGTCCAAAACTAATATTTTTGTCAGAAACGATTATTTTTGTCATAAACGATTATTTTTGTCAGAAACGATTATTTTTGTCAGAAACGATTATTTTTGTCAGAAACCATTATTTTTTTACAAAACTAATATTTTTGACAGAAACTATTATTTTTGTCCAATACTAATATTTTAGTCAGAAACGATTATTTTTGTCCAAAACTAATATTTTTGTCAGAAACGATTATTTTTGTCAGAAACGATTATTTTTTTCCATACTAATATTTTTGTCCGAAACGATTATTTTTGTCAGAAACAATTATTTTAGTCAGAAACGATTATTTTTGTCAGAAACGATTATTTTTGTCAGAAACTTATATTTTTGTCAGAAACGATTATTTTTGTCCAAAGCTAATATTTTTGTCAGAAACGATTATTTTTTTCAGAAATGATTATTTTTGTCAGATACGATTATTTTTGTCAGAAAATAATATTTTTGTCAGAAACGATTATGTTTCTCCGAATGGATTATTTTTGTCCAATACTAATATTTTTGTCGGAAACGATTATTTTTTTCCAAAACTAATATTTTTGTCAGAAACGATTCTTTTTGTCTGATACGATTATTTTTGTCAGAAATGATTATTTTTGTCAGCTACGATTATTTTTGTCAGAAACGATTATTTTTTTCGGAAACGGTAATTTTTGTCAGACGAATATTTTTGTTAGAAGTATAATTTTTGTCAGAAACGATTATTTTTGTAAGAAACGACTATTTTTGTCAGAAACGAATACTTTTGTCAGAAACAAATATTTTTGTCAGAAACGATTATTTTTGTCCAAAACTAATATTTTTGTCAGAAACGATTATTTTAGTCAGATACGATTATTTTTGTCAAAAACGATTATTTTTGTCAGAAACGAATATTTTTGTCAGATACGATTATTTTTGTCAGAAACGATTATTTTTGTCAGATACGATTATTTTCGTCATAAACGATTATTTTTGTCAGAAACGAATATTTTTGTCAGAAACGATTATTTTTGTCAGAAACGATTATTTTTGTCATAAACGAATATTTTTGTCAGATACGATTATTTTTGTCAAAAACGATTATTTTTGTCAGAAACAAATATTTTTGTCAGAAACGATTATTTTTGTCCATAACTAATATTTTTGTTAGAAACGATTATTTTTGTCAGACACGATTATTTTTGTCAGAAACGATTATTTTTCTCAGATACGATTATTTTTGTCAGAAACGATTACTTTTGTCCAAAACTAATTTTTTTGTCAGAAACGATTATTTTTGTCAGAAACGATTTTTTTTGTCAGAAACAATTATTTTTGTCAGAAACCATTATTTTTTTGCAAAACTAATATTTTTGACAGAAACTATTATTTTTGTCCAATACTAATATTTTAGTCAGAAACGATTATTTTTGTCCAAAACTAATATTTTTGTCAGAAACGATTATTTTTGTCAGAAACGATTATTTTTTTCCATACTAATATTTTTGTCAGATACGATTATTTTTGTCTAAAACGATTATTTTGTCAGAAACGATTATTTTTGTCAGATACGATTATTTTTGTCAAAAACGATTATTTTTGTCAGAAACGAATATTTTTGTCAGAAACGATTATTTTTGTCAGAAACGATTATTTTTGTCAGAAACGATTATTTTTCTCCGAATGGATTATTTTTGTCCAATACTAATATTTTTGTCGGAAACGATTATTTTTTTCCAAAACTAATATTTTTGTCAGAAACGATTCTTTTTGTCTGATACGATTATTTTTGTCAGAAATGATTATTTTTGTCAGATACGATTATTTTTGTCAGAAACGATTATTTTTGTCAGAAACGGTAATTTTTGTCAGACGAATATTTTTGTTAGAAGTATAATTTTTGTCAGAAACGATTATTTTTGTAAGAAACGACTATTTTTGTCAGAAACGAATACTTTTGTCAGAAACAAATATTTTTGTCAGAAACGATTATTTTTGTCCAAAACTAATATTTTTGTCAGAAACGATTATTTTAGTCAGATACGATTATTTTTGTCAAAAACGATTATTTTTGTCAGAAACGAATATTTTTGTCAGATACGATTATTTTTGTCAGAAACGATTATTTTTGTCAGATACGATTATTTTCGTCATAAACGATTATTTTTGTCAGAAACGAATATTTTTGTCAGAAACGATTATTTTTGTCAGAAACGATTATTTTTGTCATAAACGAATATTTTTGTCAGATACGATTATTTTTGTCAAAAACGATTATTTTTGTCAGAAACAAATATTTTTGTCAGAAACGATTATTTTTGTCCATAACTAATATTTTTGTTAGATACGATTATTTTTGTCAGACACGATTATTTTTGTCAGAAACGATTATTTTTCTCAGATACGATTATTTTTGTCAGAAACGATTACTTTTGTCCAAAACTAATTTTTTTGTCAGAAACGATTATTTTTGTCATAAACGATTATTTTTGTCAGAAACGATTATTTTTGTCAGAAACAATTATTTTTGTCAGAAACCATTATTTTTTTGCAAAACTAATATTTTTGACAGAAACTATTATTTTTGTACAATACTAATATTTTAGTCAGAAACGATTATTTTTGTCCAAAACTAATATTTTTGTCAGAAACGATTATTTTTGTCAGAAACGATTATTTTTTTCCATACTAATATTTTTGTCAGAAACGATTATTTTTTTCCAAAACTAATATTTTTGTCAGAAACGAGTATTTTTGTCTGATACGATTATTTTTGTCAGAAATGATTATTTTTGTCAGATACGATTATTTTTGTCAGAAACGATTATTTTTGTCAGAAACGGTAATTTTTGTCAGACGAATATTTTTGTCAGAACTATAATTTTTGTCAGAAACGATTACTTTTGTAAGAAACGACTATTTTTGTCAGAAACAAATACTTTTGTCAGAAACGAATATTTTTGTCAGAAACGATTATTTTTGTCCAAAACTAATATTTTTGTCCAAAACTAATATTTTTGTCAGAAACGATTATTTTTGTCTGATACGATTATTTTTGTCAGAAACGATTATTTTTGTCAGAAACGGTAATTTTTGTCAGACGAATATTTTTGTCAGAACTATAATTTTTGTCAGAAACGATTACTTTTGTAAGAAACGACTATTTTTGTCAGAAACGATTATTTTTGTCAGAAACAATTATTTTAGTCAGAAACGATTATTTTTGTCCAAAACTAATATTTTTGTCAGAAACGATTATTTTTGTCAGAAACGATTATTTTAGTCAGATACGATTATTTTTGTCTAAAACGATTATTTTGTCAGAAACGAATATTTTTGTCAGATACGATTATTTTTGTCAGAAACGATTATTTTTGTCAGAAACGATTATTTTAGTCAGATACGATTATTTTTGTCTAAAACGATTATTTTGTCAGAAACGAATATTTTTGTCAGATACGATTATTTTTTTCAGAAACGATTATTTTTGTCAGATACGATTATTTTTGTCAAAAACGATTATTCTTGTCAGAAACGAATATTTTTGTCAGAAACGATTATTTTTGTCAGAAACGATTATTTTTGTCAGAAACGATTATTTTTGTCGTAAACGATTATTTTTGTCAGATACGATTATTTTTGTCAAAAACGATTATTTTTGTCAGAAACAAATATTTTTGTCAGAAACGATTATTTTTGTCCTTAACTAATATTTTTGTTAGAAACGATTATTTTTGTCATAAACGATTATTTTTGTCAGATACGATTATTTTTGTCAAAAACGATTATTTTTGTCAGAAACAAATATTTTTGTCAGAAACGATTATTTTTGTCCAAAACTAATATTTTTGTCAGATACGATTATTTTTGTCAGAAACGATTATTTTTAACAGATATGATTATTTTTGTGAAAAACGATTATTTTTGTCAGAAACAAATATTTTTGTCAGAAACGATTATTTTCGTCCAAAACTAATATTTTTGTTAGAACTGATTATTTTTGTCATATACGATTATTTTTGTCAGATACGATTATTTTTGTCAGATACGATTATTTTTGTCAGATACGATTGTTTTTTTCAGAAACGATTATTTTTAACAGATACGATTATTTTTGTGAAAAACGATTATTTTTGTCAGAAACAAATATTTTTGTCAGAATCGATTATTTTTGTCCAATACTAATATTTTTGTCAGATACGATTATTTTTGTCAGAAACGATTATTTTTGTCAGAAACGATTATTTTTGTCAGAAACGATTATTTTTGTCCAAAACTAATATTTTTGTCCGAAACGATTATTTTTATCAGAAACAATTATTTTTGTCAGAAACGATTATTTTTGTCAGAAACGATTATTTTTGTCATAAACGATTATTTTTGTCAGATACGATTATTTTTGTCAAAAACGATTATTTTTGTCAGAAACAAATATTTTTGTCAGAAACGATTTTTTTTGTCCTTAACTAATATTTTTGTTAGAAACGATTATTTTTGTCAGACACGATTATTTTTGTCAGAAACGATTATTTTTCTCAGACACAATTATTTTTGTCAAAAACGAATATTTTTGTCAGAAACGAATATTTTTGTCAGAAACGATTATTTTTGTCAGAAACGATTATTTTTAACAGATACGATTATTTTTGTGAAAAACGATTATTTTTGTCAGAAACAAATATTTTTGTCAGAAACGATTATTTTTGTCCAAAACTAATATTTTTGTCAGATACGATTATTTTTGTCAGAAACGATTATTTTTAACAGATATGATTATTTTTGTGAAAAACGATTATTTTTGTCAGAAACAAATATTTTTGTCAGAAACGATTATTTTTGTCCAAAACTAATATTTTTGTTAGAACTGATTATTTTTGTCAGATACGATTATTTATGTCAGATACGATTATTTTAGTCAGATACGATTATTTTTGTCAGATACGATTGTTTTTTTCAGAAACGATTATTTTTAACAGATACGATTATTTTTGTGAAAAACGATTATTTTTGTCAGAAACAAATATTTTTGTCAGAATCGATTATTTTTGTCCAATACTAATATTTTTGTCAGATACGATTATTTTTGTCAGAAACGATTATTTTTGTCAGAAACGATTATTTTTGTCAGAAACGATTATATTTGTCCAAAACTAATATTTTTGTCCGAAACGATTATTTTTATCAGAAACAATTATTTTTGTCAGAAGCGATTATTTTTGTCAGAAACGATTACTTTTGTCCAAAACTAATATTTTTGTCCGAAACGATTATTTTTATCAGAAACAATTATTTTGGTCAGAAGCGATTATTTTTGTCAGAAACGATTACTTTTGTCCAAAACTAATATTTTTGTCAGAAACGATTATATTTGTCATACGAATATTTTTGTCAGAACTATAATTTTTGTCAGAAACGATTATTTTTGTAATAAACGACTATTTTTGTCAGAAACGAATACTTTTGTCAGAAACGAATATTTTTGTCAGAAACGATTATTTATGTCCAAAACTAATATTTTTGTCAGAAACGATTATTTTTGTCAGAAACGATTATTTTATTCAGATACGATCATTTTTGTCAAAAACGATTATTTTTGTAAGAAACGAATATTTTTGTCGGATACGATTATTTTTGTCAGAAACGATTATTTTTGTCAAAAACGATTATGTTTGTCAGAAACGAATATTTTTGTTAGAAACGATTATTATTGTCAGATACGATTATTTTTTTTAGAAACGATTATTTTTAACAGATACGATTATTTTTGTGAAAAACGATTATTTTTGTCAGAAAAAAATATTTTTGTCAGAATCGATTATTTTTGTCTAATACTAATATTTTTGTCAGATACGATTATTTTTGTCAGAAACGATTATTTTTGTCAGAAACGATTTTTTTTGTCCAATACTAATATATTTGTCCGAAACGATTATTTTTATAAGAAACAATTATTTTTGTCAGAAGCGATTATTTTTGTCAGAAACGATTACTTTTGTCCAAAACTAATATTTTTGTCAGAAACGATTATTTTTGTCATAAACGATTATTTTTGTCAGAAACGATTATTTTTGTCAGAAACCATTATTTTTGTCCAAAACTAATATTTTTTTCAGAAACGATTATTTTTGTCCAATGCTAATATTTTTGTCAGAAACGATTATTTTTGTCCAAAACTAATATTTTTGTCAGAAACGATTATTTTTGTCAGAAACGATTATTTTTGTAAGAAACGATTATTTTTGTCCAATGCTAATATTTTTGTCAGAAACGATTATTTTTGTCAGAAACAATTATTTTTGTCAGAAACGATTATTTTGTCAGAAACGATTATTTTTGTCAGAAACGATTATTTTTGTCAGAAACGATTATTTTTAACAGATACGATTATTTTTGTGAAAAACGATTATTTTTGTCAGAAACAAATATTTTTGTCAGAAACGATTATTTTTGTCCAAAACTAATATTTTTGTCAGATACGATTATTTTTGTCAGAAACGATTATTTTTAACAGATACGATTATTTTTGTGAAAAACGATTATTTTTGTCAGAAACAAATATTTTTGTCAGAAACGATTATTTTTGTCCAAAACTAATATTTTTGTTAGAACCGATTATTTTTGTCAGATACGATTATTTTTGTCAGATACGATTATTTTTGTGAAAAACGATTATTTTTGTCAGAAACAAATATTTTTGTCAGAATCGATTATTTTTGTCCAATACTAATATTTTTGTCAGATACGATTATTTTTGTCAGAAACGATTATTTTTGTCAGAAACGATTATTTTTGTCAGAAACGATTATTTTTGTCCAAAACTAATATTTTTGTCCGAAACGATTATTTTTATCAGAAACAATTATTTTTGTCAGAAGCGATTATTTTTGTCAGAAACGATTACTTTTGTCCAAAACTAATATTTTTGTCCGAAACGATTATTTTTATCAGAAACAATTATTTTTGTCAGAAGCGATTATTTTTGTCAGAAACGATTACTTTTGTCCAAAACTAATATTTTTGTCAGAAACGATTATTTTAGTCCAAAACTAATATTTTTGTCAGAAACGATTATTTTTGTCAGAAACGATTATTTTTGTAAGAAACGATTATTTTTGTCCAATACTAATATTTTTGTAAGAAACGATTATTTTTGTCAGAAACAATTATTTTAGTCAGAAACGATTATTTTGTCAGAAACGATTATTTTTGTCAGAAACTAATATTTTTGTCAGAAACCATTATTTTTTTACAAAACTAATATTTTTGACAGAAACTATTATTTTTGTCCAATACTAATATTTTAGTCAGAAACGATTATTTTTGTCCAAAAGTAATATTTTTGTCAGAAACGTTTATATTTGTCAGAAACGATTATTTTTGTCTGATACGATTATTTTTGTCAGATACGATTATTTTTGTCAGAAACGATTATTTTTGTCAGAAACGGTAATTTTTGTCAGACGAATATTTTTGTCAGAACTATAATTCTTGTCAGAAACGATTATTTTTGTAAGAAACGACAATTTTTTTCAGAAACGAATACTTTTTTCAGAAACGAATATTTTTGTCAGAAACGATTATTTATGTCCAAAACTAATATTTTTGTCAGAAACGATTATTTTTGTCAGAAACGATTATTTTATTCAGATACGATTATTTTTGTCAAAAACGATTATTTTTGTCAGAAACGAATATTTTTGTCGGATACGATTATTTTTGTCAGAAACGATTATTTTTGTCGAAAACGATTATGTTTGTCAGAAACGAATATTTTTGTTAGAAACGATTATTATTGTCCGATACGATTATTTTTGTCAGAAACGATTATTTTTAACAGATACGATTATTTTTGTGAAAAACGATTATTTTTGTCAGAAAAAAATATTTTTGTCAGAATCGATTATTTTTGTCCAATACTAATATTTTTGTCAGATACGATTATTTTTGTCAGAAACGATTATTTTTGTCCAATACTAATATTTTTGTCCGAAACGATTATTTTTATAAGAAACAATTATTTTTGTCAGAAGCGATTATTTTTGTCAGAAACGATTACTTTTGTCCAAAACTAATATTTTTGTCAGAAACGATTATTTTTGTCATAAACGATCATTTTTGTCAGAAACGATTATTTTTGTCAGAAACCATTATTTTTGTCCAAAACTAATATTTTTTTCAGAAACGATTATTTTTGTCCAATGCTAATATTTTTGTCAGAAACGATTATTTTTGTCAGAAACTAATATTTTTGTCAGAAACCATTATTTTTTTACAAAACTAATATTTTTGACAGAAACTATTATTTTTGTCCAATACTAATATTTTAGTCAGAAACGATTATTTTTGTCCAAAAGTAATATTTTTGTCAGAAACGATTATATTTGTCAGAAACGATTATTTTTGTCTGATACGATTATTTTTGTCAGATACGATTATTTTTGTCAGAAACGATTATTTTTTTCAGAAACGGTAATTTTTGTCAGACGAATATTTTTGTCAGAACTATAATTCTTGTCAGAAACGATTATTTTTGTAAGAAACGACAATTTTTTTCAGAAACGAATACTTTTTTCAGAAACGAATATTTTTGTCAGAAACGATTATTTATGTCCAAAACTAATATTTTTGTCAGAAACGATTATTTTTGTCAGAAACGATTATTTTATTCAGATACGATTATTTTTGTCAAAAACGATTATTTTTGTCAGAAACGAATATTTTTGTCGGATACGATTATTTTTGTCAGAAACGATTATTTTTGTCGAAAACGATTATGTTTGTCAGAAACGAATATTTTTGTTAGAAACGATTATAATTGTCCGATACGATTATTTTTGTCAGAAACGATTATTTTTAACAGATACGATTATTTTTGTGAAAAACGATTATTTTTGTCAGAAAAAAATATTTTTGTCAGAATCGATTATTTTTGTCCAATACTAATATTTTTGTCAGATACGAATATTTTTGTCAGAAACGATTATTTTTGTCCAATACTAATATTTTTGTCCGAAACGATTATTTTTATAAGAAACAATTATTTTTGTCAGAAGCGATTATTTTTGTCAGAAACGATTACTTTTGTCCAAAACTAATATTTTTGTCAGAAACGATTATTTTTGTCATAAACGATCATTTTTGTCAGAAACGATTATTTTTGTCAGAAACCATTATTTTTGTCCAAAACTAATATTTTTTTCAGAAACGATTATTTTTGTCCAATGCTAATATTTTTGTCAGAAACGATTATTTTTGTCCAAAACTAATATTTTTGTCAGAAACGATTATTTTTGTCAGAAACGATTATTTTTGTAAGAAACGATTATTTTTGTCTAATGCTAATATTTTTGTCAGAAACGATTATTTTTGTCAGAAACAATTATTTTTGTCAGAAACGATTATTTTGTCAGAAACGATTATTTTTGTCAGAAACTAATATTTTTGTCGGAAACGATTATTTTTGTCCAAAGCTAATATTTTTGTCGGAAACGATTATTTTTGTCCAAAACTAATATTTTTGTCAAAAAAAAATTATTTTTGTCAGAAACGATTATTTTTGTCATAAACGATTATTTTTGTCAGAAACGATTATTTTTGTCAGAAACGATTATTTTTGTCAGAAACGATTATTTTTGTCCAATGTTAATATTTTTGTCCGAAACGATTTTTTTTATCAGAAACAATTATTTTTGTCAGAAGCGATTATTTTTGTCAGAAACGATTATTTTTGTCCAATACTAATATTTTTGTCAGAAACGATTATTTTTGTCAGAAACAAATATTTTTGTCAGAAAGGATTATTTTTGTCCATAACTAATATTTTTGTTAGAAACGATTATTTTTGTCAGACACGATTATTTTTGTAAAAAACGATTATTTTTGTCAGAAACGAATATTTTTGTCATAAACGATCATTTTTGTCAGATACGATTATTTTTGTCAGAAACGATTATTTTTAACAGATACGATTATTTTTGTGAAAAACGACTATTTTTGTCAGAAACAAATATTTTTGTCAGAAACGATTATTTTTGTCCAAAACTAATATTTTTGTTAGAACCGATTATTTTTGTCAGATACGATTATTTTTGTCAGATACGATTATTTTTGTCAGATACGATTATTTTTGTCAGGTACGATTGTTTTTTTCAGAAACGATTATTTTTAACAGATACGATTATTTTTGTGAAAAACGATTATTTTTGTCAGAAACAAATATTTTTGTAAGAATCGATTATTTTTGTCCAATACCAATATTTTGTCAGATACGATTATTTTTGTCAGAAACGATTATTTTTGTCAGAAACGATTATTTTTGTCAGAAGCGATTATTTTTGTCAGAAACGATTACTTTTGTCCAAAACTAATATTTTTGTCCGAAACGATTATTTTTATCAGAAACAATTATTTTTGTCAGAAGCGATTATTTTTGTCAGAAACGATTACTTTTGTCCAAAACTAATATTTTTGTCAGAAACGATTATTTTAGTCCAAAACTAATATTTTTGTCAGAAACGATTATTTTTGTCAGAAACGATTATTTTTGTAAGAAACGATTATTTTTGTCCAATACTAATATTTTTGTCAGAAACGATTATTTTTGTCAGAAACAATTATTTTAGTCAGAATCGATTATTTTGTCAGAAACGATTATTTTTGTCAGAAACTAATATTTTTGTCAGAAACCATTATTTTTTTACAAAACTAATATTTTTGACAGAAACTATTATTGTTGTCCAATACTAATATTTTAGTCAGAAACGATTATTTTTGTCCAAAAGTAATATTTTTGTCAGAAACAATTATATTTGTCAGAAACGATTATTTTTGTCTGATACGATTATTTTTGTCAGAAACGATTATTTTTGTCAGAAACGGTAATTTTTGTCAGACGAATATTTTTGTCAGAACTATAATTTTTGTCAGAAACGATTATTTTTGTAAGAAACGACTATTTTTGTCAGAAACGAATACTTTTGTCAGAAACGAATATTTTTGTCAGAAACGATTATTTATGTCCAAAACTAATATTTTTGTCAGAAACGATTCTTTTGTCATAAACGATTATTTTATTCAGATACGATTATTTTTGTCAAAAACGATTATTTTTGTCAGAAACGAATATTTTTGTCGGATACGATTATTTTTGTCAGAAATGATTATTTTTGTCAAAAACGATTATGTTTGTCAGAAACGAATATTTTTGTTAGAAACGATTACTATTGTCAGATACGATTATTTTTGTCAGAAACGATTATTTTTAACAGATACGATTATTTTTGTGAAAAATGATTATTTTTGTCAGAAAAAAATATTTTTGTCAGAATCGATTATTTTTGTCCAATACTAATATTTTTGTCAGATACGATTATTTTTGTCAGAAACGATTATTTTTGTCAGAAACGATTATTTTTGTCCAATACTAATATTTTTGCCCGAAACGATTATTTTTATAAGAAACAATTATTTTTGTCAGAAGCGATTATTTTTGTCAGAAACGATTACTTTTGTCCAAAACTAATATTTTTGTCAGAAACGATTATTTTTATCATAAACGATTATTTTTGTGAAAAATGATTATTTTTGTCAGAAAAAAATATTTTTGTCAGAATCGATTATTTTTGTCCAATACTAATATTTTTGTCAGATACGATTATTTTTGTCAGAAACGATTATTTTTGTCAGAAACGATTATTTTTGTCCAATACTAATATTTTTGTCCGAAACAATTATTTTTATAAGAAACAATTATTTTTGTCAGAAGCGATTATTTTTGTCAGAAACGATTACTTTTGTCCAAAACTAATATTTTTGTCAGAAACGATTATTTTTATCATAAACGATTATTTTTGTCAGAAACGATAATTTTTGTCAGAAACCATTATTTTTGTCCAAAACTAATATTTTTTTCAGAAACGATTATTTTTGTCCAATGCTAATATTTTTGTCAGAAACGATTATTTTTGTCCAAAACTAATATTTTTGTCAGAAACGATTATTTTTGTCAGAAACGATTATTTTTGTAAGAAACGATTATTTTTGTCCAATGCTAATATTTTTGTCAGAAACGATTATTTTTGTCAGAAACAATTATTTTTGTCAGAAACGATTATTTTGTCAGAAACGATTATTTTTGTCAGAAACTAATATTTTTGTCGGAAACGATTATTTTTGTCCAAAGCTAGTATTTTTGTCAGAAACGATTATTTTTTTCAGAAATGATTATTTTTGTCAAATACGATTATTTTTGTCAGAAACTAATATTTTTGTCAGAAACGATTATTTTTGTCAAATACGATTATTTTTGTCAGATACGATTATTTTTGTCAGAAACGATTATTTTTGTCAGAAACGGTAATTTTTGTCTGAACGATAATTTTTATCAGAAAAGATTACTTTTGTCCAACACAAATATTTTTTTTCAGAAACGATTATTTTTGTCATAAACGATTATTTTTGTCAGAAACGATTATTTTTGTCAGAAACGATTATTTTTGTCAGAAACGTTTATTTTTGTCCAATGCTAATATTTTTGTCCGAAACGATTATTTTATCAGAAACAATGATTTTTGTCAGAAGCGATTATTTTTGTCAGAAACGATTATTTTTGTCCAATACTAATATTTTTGTCAGAAACGATTATTTTTGTCAACAACTAATATTTTTGTCTGATACGATTATTTTTGACAGAAACAATTATTTTTGTCAGAAACGATTATTTTTGCCCAATACTAATATTTTTGTCAGAAACGATTATTTTTGTCAGAAACAATTATTTTTGTCAGAAACGATTATTTTTGTCAGAAACGATTATTTTTGTCCGTACTAATATTTTTGTCAGAAACGATTATTTTTGTCAGAACAATTATTTTAGTCAGAAACGATTATTTTTGTCAGAAACGATTATTTTTGTCAGAAACAAATATTTTTGTCAGAAACGTTTATTTTTGTCCATAACTAATATTTTTGTTAGAAACGATTATTTTTGTCAGACAATTATTTTTGTCAGATACGATTATTTTTAACAGATACGATTATTTTTGTGAAAAACGATTATTTTTGTCAGAAACAAATATTTTTGTCAGAATCGATTATTTTTGTCCAATACTAATATTTTTTTCAGATACGATTATTTTTGTCAGAAACGATTATTTTTGTCAGAAACGATTATTTTTGTCCAAAACTAATATTTTTGTCCAAAACGATTATTTTTATCAGAAACAATTACTTTTGTCAGAAGCGATTATTTTTGTCAGAAACGATTATTTTTGTCAGAAACGATTA
Organism: Pantala flavescens; assembly: GCA_020796165.1. Classification (NCBI taxonomy): domain Eukaryota; kingdom Metazoa; phylum Arthropoda; class Insecta; order Odonata; family Libellulidae; genus Pantala; species Pantala flavescens. Next base: position 3,313,166 of record CM036880.1, read on the forward strand.
TTTTTGTCAGAAACGATTATTTTTGTCAGAAACGATTATTTTTGTCCAATGCTAATATTTTTGTCCGAAACGATTATTTTTATCAGAAACAATGATTTTTGTCAGAAGCGATTATTTTTGTCAGAAACGATTATTTTTGTCCAATACTAATATTTTTGTCAGAAACGATTATTTTTGTCAACAACTAATATTTTTGTCTGATACGATTATTTTTGTCAGAAACGATTATTTTTGTCAGAAACGATTATTTTTGCCCAATACTAATATTTTTGTCAGAAACGATTATTTTTGTCAGAAACAATTATTTTTGTCAGAAACGATTATTTTTGTCAGAAACGATTATTTTTGTCCGTACTAATATTTTTGTCAGAAACGATTATTTTTATCAGAACAATTATTTTAGTCAGAAACGATTATTTTTGTCAGAAACGATTATTTTTGTCAGAAACAAATATTTTTGTCAGAAACGTTTATTTTTGTCCAATGCTAATATTTTTGTCAGAATCGATTATTTTTGTCCAATACTAATATTTTTGTCAGAAACGATTATTTTTGTCAGAAACGATTATTTTTGTCAGAAACGATTATTTTTGTCCAATACTAATATTTTTGTCAGTAACGATTATTTTCGTCAGAAACAATTATTTTTGTCAGAAACGATTATTTTTAACAGATACGATTATTTTTGTGAAAAACGATTATTTTTGTCAGAAACAAATATTTTTGTCAGAATCGATTATTTTTGTCCAATACTAATATTTTTGTCAGATACGATTATTTTTGTCAGAAACGATTTTTTTTTTTTGTCAGAAACGATTATTTTTGTCCAAAACTAATATTTTTGTCCGAAACGATTATTTTTATCAAAAACAATTATTTTTGTCAGAAGCGATTATTATTGTCAGAAACGATTACTTTTGTCCAAAACTAATATTTTTTTCAGAAACAATTTTTTTTGTCAGAAACGATTATTTTTGTCAGAAACGACTATTTTTGTCAGAAAGTAATATTTTTGTCAGAAACGATTATTTTTGTCCAAAGCTAATATTTTTGTCAGAAACGATTATTTTTATCAGAAACAATTATTTTTGTCAGAAGCGATTATTTTTGTCAGAAACGATTACTTTTGTCCAAAACTAATTTTTTTGTCAGAAACGATTATTTTTGTCATAAACGATTATTTTTGTCAGAAACGATTATTTTTGTCAGAAACGATTATTTTTGTCAGAAACCATTATTTTTTTACAAAACTAATATTTTTGACAGAAACTTTTATTTTTGTCCAATACTAATATTTTAGTCAGAAACGATTATTTTTGTCCAAAACTAATATTTTTGTCAGAAACGATTATTTTTGTCAGAAACGATTATTTTTTTCCATACTAATATTTTTGTCAGATACGATTATTTTTGTCAGATACGATTGTTTTTTTCAGAAACGATTATTTTTAACAGATACGATTATTTTTGTGAAAAACGATTATTTTTGTCAGAAACAAATATTTTTGTCAGAATCGATTATTTTTGTCCAATACTAATATTTTTGTCAGATACGATTATTTTTGTAAGAAACGATTATTTTTGTCAGAAACGATTATTTTTGTCCAAAACTAATATTTTTGTCCGAAACGATTATTTTTATCAGAAACAATTATTTTTGTCAGAAGCGATTATTTTTGTCAGAAACGATTACTTTTGTCCAAAACTAATATTTTTTTTTCCGAAACGATTATTTTTATCAGAAACAATTATTTTTGTCAGAAGCGATTATTTTTTTCAGAAACGATTATTTTTAACAGATACGATTATTTTTGTGAAAAACGATTATTTTTGTCAGAAACAAATATTTTTGTCAGAAACGATTATTTTTGTCAGATACGATTATTTTTGTCAGATACGATTGTTTTTATCAGAAACGATTATTTTTAACAGATACGATTATTTTTGTGAAAAACGATTATTTTTGTCAGAAACAAATATTTTTGTCAGAATCGATTATTTTTGTCCAATACTAATATTTTTGTCAGATACGATTATTTTTGTAAGAAACGATTATTTTTGTCAGAAACGATTATTTTTGTCCAAAACTAATATTTTTGTCCGAAACGATTATTTTTATCAGAAACAATTATTTTTGTCAGAAGCGATTATTTTTGTCAGAAACGATTACTTTTGTCCAAAACTAATATTTTTGTCAGAAACGATTATTTTAGTCCAAAACTAATATTTTTGTCAGAAACGATTATTTTTGTCAGAAACGATTATTTTTGTAAGAAACGATTATTTTTGTCCTATACTTATATTTTTGTCAGAAACGATTATTTTTGTCAGAAACAATTATTTTTGTCAGAAACGATTATTTTGTCAGAAACGATTATTTTTGTCAGAAACTAATATTTTTGTCAGAAACCATTATTTTTTTACAAAACTAATATTTTTGACAGAAACAATTTTTTTGTCCAATACTAATATTTTAGTCAGAAACGATTATTTTTGTCCAAAACTAATATTTTTGTCAGAAACGATTATATTTGTCAGAAACGATTATTTTTGTCTGATACGATTATTTTTGTCAGATACGATTATTTTTGTCAGAAACGATTATTTTTTTCAGAAACGGTAATTTTTGTCAGACGAATATTTTTGTCAGAAACGATTATTTTTATCAGAAACAATTATTTTTGTCAGAAGCGATTATTTTTGTCAGAAACGATTACTTTTGTCCAAAACTAATTTTTTTGTCAGAAACGATTATTTTTGTCATAAACGATTATTTTTGTCAGAAACGATTATTTTTGTCAGAAACGATTATTTTTGTCAGAAACCATTATTTTTTTACAAAACTAATATTTTTGACAGAAACTATTATTTTTGTCCAATACTAATATTTTAGTCAGAAACGATTATTTTTGTCCAAAACTAATATTTTTGTCAGAAACGATTATTTTTGTCAGAAACGATTATTTTTTTCCATACTAATATTTTTGTCAGATACGATTATTTTTGTCAGATACGATTGTTTTTTTCAGAAACGATTATTTTTAACAGATACGATTATTTTTGTGAAAAACGATTATTTTTGTCAGAAACAAATATTTTTGTCAGAATCGATTATTTTTGTCCAATACTAATATTTTTGTCAGATACGATTATTTTTTTACAAAACTAATATTTTTGACAGAAACTTTTATTTTTGTCCAATACTAATATTTTAGTCAGAAACGATTATTTTTGTCCAAAACTAATATTTTTGTCAGAAACGATTATTTTTGTCAGAAACGATTATTTTTTTCCATACTAATATTTTTGTCAGATACGATTATTTTTGTCAGATACGATTGTTTTTTTCAGAAACGATTATTTTTAACAGATACGATTATTTTTGTGAAAAACGATTATTTTTGTCAGAAACAAATATTTTTGTCAGAATCGATTATTTTTGTCCAATACTAATATTTTTGTCAGAAACGATTATTTTTGTCAGAAACAAATATTTTTGTCAGAAACGTTTATTTTTGTCCAATGCTAATATTTTTGTCAGAATCGATTATTTTTGTCCAATACTAATATTTTTGTCAGAAACGATTATTTTTGTCAGAAACGATTATTTTTGTCAGAAACGATTATTTTTGTCCAATACTAATATTTTTGTCAGTAACGATTATTTTCGTCAGAAACAATTATTTTTGTCAGAAACGATTATTTTTAACAGATACGATTATTTTTGTGAAAAACGATTATTTTTGTCAGAAACAAATATTTTGTCAGAATCGATTATTTTTGTCCAATACTAATATTTTTGTCAGATACGATTATTTTTGTCAGAAACGATTTTTTTTTGTCAGAAACGATTATTTTTGTCCAAAACTAATATTTTTGTCCGAAACGATTATTTTTATCAAAAACAATTATTTTTGTCAGAAGCGATTATTTTTGTCAGAAACGATTACTTTCGTCCAAAACTAATATTTTTTTCCGAAACAATTTTTTTTGTCAGAAACGATTATTTTTGTCAGAAACGACTATTTTTTTCAGAAACTTATATTTTTGTCAGAAACGATTATTTTTGTCCAAAGCTAATATTTTTGTCAGAAACGATTATTTTTATCAGAAACAATTATTTTTGTCAGAAGCGATTATTTTTGTCAGAAACGATTACTTTTTTCCAAAACTAATTTTTTTGTCAGAAACGATTATTTTTGTCATAAACGATTATTTTTGTCAGAAACGATTATTTTTGTCAAAAACGATTATTTTTGTCAGAAACCATTATTTTTTTACAAAACTAATATTTTTGACAGAAACTTTTATTTTTGTCCAATACTAATATTTTAGTCAGAAACGATTATTTTTGTCCAAAACTAATATTTTTGTCAGAAACGATTATTTTTGTCAGAAACGATTATTTTTTTCCATACTAATATTTTTGTCAGATACGATTATTTTTGTCAGATACGATTGTTTTTTTCAGAAACGATTATTTTTAACAGATACGATTATTTTTGTGAAAAACGATTATTTTTGTCAGAAACAAATATTTTTGTCAGAATCGATTATTTTTGTCCAATACTAATATTTTTGTCAGATACGATTATTTTTGTAAGAAACGATTATTTTTGTCAGAAACGATTATTTTTGTCCAAAACTAATATTTTTGTCCGAAACGATTATTTTTATCAGAAACAATTATTTTTGTCAGAAGCGATTATTTTTGTCAGAAACGATTACTTTTGTCCAAAACTAATATTTTTTTTTCCGAAACGATTATTTTTATCAGAAACAATTATTTTTGTCAGAAGCGATTATTTTTTTCAGAAACGATTATTTTTAACAGATACGATTATTTTTGTGAAAAACGATTATTTTTGTCAGAAACAAATATTTTTGTCAGAAACGAATATTTTTGTCAGATACGATTATTTTTGTCAGATACGATTGTTTTTATCAGAAACGATTATTTTTAACAGATACGATTATTTTTGTGAAAAACGATTATTTTTGTCAGAAACAAATATTTTTGTCAGAATCGATTATTTTTGTCCAATACTAATATTTTTGTCAGATACGATTATTTTTGTAAGAAACGATTATTTTTGTCAGAAACGATTATTTTTGTCCAAAACTAATATTTTTGTCCGAAACGATTATTTTTATCAGAAACAATTATTTTTGTCAGAAGCGATTATTTTTGTCAGAAACGATTACTTTTGTCCAAAACTAATATTTTTGTCAGAAACGATTATTTTAGTCCAAAACTAATATTTTTGTCAGAAACGATTATTTTTGTCAGAAACGATTATTTTTGTAAGAAACGATTATTTTTGTCCTATACTTATATTTTTGTCAGAAACGATTATTTTTGTCAGAAACAATTATTTTTGTCAGAAACGATTATTTTGTCAGAAACGATTATTTTTGTCAGAAACTAATATTTTTGTCAGAAACCATTATTTTTTTACAAAACTAATATTTTTGACAGAAACTATTATTTTTGTCCAATACTAATATTTTAGTCAGAAACGATTATTTTTGTCCAAAACTAATATTTTTCTCAGAAACGATTATATTTGTCAGAAACGATTATTTTTGTCTGATACGATTATTTTTGTCAGATACGATTATTTTTGTCAGAAACGATTATTTTTTTCAGAAACGGTAATTTTTGTCAGACGAATATTTTTGTCAGAAACGATTATTTTTATCAGAAACAATTATTTTTGTCAGAAGCGATTATTTTTGTCAGAAACGATTACTTTTTTCCAAAACTAATTTTTTTGTCAGAAACGATTATTTTTGTCATAAACGATTATTTTTGTCAGAAACGATTATTTTTGTCAGAAACGATTATTTTTGTCAGAAACCATCATTTTTTTACAAAACTAATATTTTTGACAGAAACTATTATTTTTGTCCAATACTAATATTTTAGTCAGAAACGATTATTTTTGTCCAAAACTAATATTTTTGTCAGAAACGATTATTTTTGTCAGAAACGATTATTTTTTTCCATACTAATATTTTTGTCAGATACGATTATTTTTGTCAGATACGATTGTTTTTTTCAGAAACGATTATTTTTAACAGATACGATTATTTTTGTGAAAAACGATTATTTTTGTCAGAAACAAATATTTTTGTCAGAATCGATTATTTTTGTCCAATACTAATATTTTTGTCAGATACGATTATTTTTGTAAGAAACGATTATTTTTGTCAGAAACGATTATTTTTGTCCAAAACTAATATTTTTGTCCGAAACGATTATTTTTATCAGAAACAATTATTTTTGTCAGAAGCGATTATTTTTGTCAGAAACGATTACTTTTGTCCAGAACTAATATTTTTGTCCGAAACGATTATTTTTATCAGAAACAATTATTTTTGTCAGAAGCGATTATTTTTGTCAGAAACGATTACTTTTGTCCAAAACTAATATTTTTGTCAGAAACGATTATTTTAGTCCAAAACTAATATTTTTGTCAGAAACGATTATTTTTGTCAGAAACGATTATTTTTGTAAGAAACGATTATTTTTGTCCAATACTAATATTTTTGTCAGAAACGATTATTTTTGTCAGAAACAATTATTTTTGTCAGAAACGATTATTTTGTCAGAAACGATTATTTTTGTCAGAAACTAATATTTTTGTCAGAAACCATTATTTTTTTACAAAACTAATATTTTTGACAGAATCTATTATTTTTGTCCAATACTAATATTTTAGTCAAAAACGATTATTTTTGTCAGAAACGAATACTTTTGTCAGAAACGAATATTTTTGTCAGAAACGGTAATTTTTGTCAGACGAATATTTTTGTCAGAAACGATTCTTTTTATCAGAAACAATTATTTTTGTCAGAAGCGATTATTTTTGTCAGAAACGATAACTTTTGTCAAAAACTGATTTTTTTGTCAGAAACGATTATTTTTGTCATAAACGATTATTTTTGTCAGAAACGATTATTTTTGTCAGAAACGATTATTTTTGTCAGAAACCATTATTTTTTTACAAAACTAATATTTTTGACAGAAACTATAATTTTTGTCCAATACTAATATTTTAGTCAGAAACGATTATTTTTGTCCAAAACTAATATTTTTGTCAGAAACGATTATTTTTGTCAGAAACGATTATTTTTTTCCATACTAATATTTTTGTCAGATACGATTATTTTTGTCAGATACGATTGTTTTTTTCAGAAACGATTATTTTTAACAGATACGATTATTTTTGTGAAAAACGATTATTTTTGTCAGAAACAAATATTTTTGTAAGAATCGATTATTTTTGTCCAATACCAATATTTTTGTCAGATACGATTATTTTTGTCAGAAACGATTATTTTTGTCAGAAACGATTATTTTTGTCAGAAGCAATTATTTTTGTCAGAAACGATTACTTTTGTCCAAAACTAATATTTTTGTCCGAAACGATTATTTTTATCAGAAACAATTATTTTTGTCAGAAGCGATTATGTTTGTCAGAAACGATTACTTTTGTCCAAAACTAATATTTTTGTCAGAAACGATTATTTTAGTTCAAAACTAATATTTTTGTCAGAAACGATTATTTTTGTCAGAAACGATTATTTTTTTAAGAAACGATTATTTTTGTCCAATACTAATATTTTTGTCAGAAACGATTATTTTTGTCAGAAACAATTATTTTAGTCAGAAACGATTATTTTGTCGGAAACGATTATTTTTGTCAGAAACTAATATTTTTGTCAGAAACCATTATTTTTTTACAGAACTAATATTTTTGACAGAAACTTTTATTGTTGTCCAATACTAATATTTTAGTCAGAAACGATTATTTTTGTCCAAAAGTAATATTTTTGTCAGAAACGATTATATTTTTCAGAAACGATTATTTTTGTCTGATACGATTTTTTTTGTCAGAAACGATTATTTTTGTCAGAAACGGTAATTTTTGTCAGACGAATATTTTTGTCAGAACTATAATTTTTGTCAGAAACGATTATTTTTGTAAGAAACGACTATTTTTGTCAGAAACGAATACTTTTGTCAGAAACGAATATTTTTGTCAGAAACGATTATTTATGTCAAAAACTAATATTTTTGTCAGAAACGATTATTTTTGTCATAAACGATTATTTTATTCAGATACGATTATTTTTGTCAAAAACGATTATTTTTGTCAGAAACGAATATTTTTGTCGGATACGATTATTTTTGTCAGAAACGATTATTTTTGTCAAAAACGATTATGTTTGTCAGAAACGAATATTTTTGTTAGAAACGATTATTATTGTCAGATACGATTATTTTTGTCAGAAACGATTATTTTTAACAGATACGATTATTTTTGTGAAAAATGATTATTTTTGTCAGAAAAAAATATTTTTGTCAGAATCGATTATTTTTGTCCAATACTAATATTTTTGTCAGATACGATTATTTTTGTCAGAAACGATTATTTTTGTCAGAAACGATTATTTTTGTCCAATACTAATATTTTTGTCCGAAACGATTATTTTTATAAGAAACAATTATTTTTGTCAGAAGCGATTATTTTTGTCAGAAACGATTACTTTTGTCCAAAACTAATATTTTTGTCAGAAACGATTATTTTTATCATAAACGATTATTTTTGTCAGAAACGATTATTTTTGTCAGAAACCATTATTTTTGTCCAAAACTAATATTTTTTTCAGAAACGATTATTTTTGTCCAATGCTAATATTTTTGTCAGAAACGATTATTTTTGTCCAAAACTAATATTTTTGTCAGAAACGATTATTTTTGTCAGAAACGATTATTTTTGTAAGAAACGATTATTTTTGTCCAATGCTAATATTTTTGTCAGAAACGATTATTTTTGTCAGAAACAATTATTTTTGTCAGAAACGATTATTTTGTCAGAAACGATTATTTTTGTCAGAAACTAATATTTTTGTCGGAAACGATTATTTTTGTCCAAAGCTAATATTTTTGTCAGAAACGATTATTTTTTTCAGAAATGATTATTTTTGTCAGATACGATTATTCTTGTCAGAAACTAATATTTTTGTCAGAAACGATTATTTTTGTTCGAATGGATTATTTTTGTCCAAAACTAATATTTTTGTCAAAAAAAAATTATTTTTGTCAGATACGATTATTTTTGTCAGAAACGATTATTTTTGTCAGAAACGGTAATTTTTGTCTGAACGATAATTTTTGTCAGAAAAGATTACTTTTGTCCAACACAAATATTTTTTTTCAGAAACGATTATTTTTGTCATAAACGATTATTTTTGTCAGAAACGATTATTTTTGTCAGAAACGATTATTTTTGTCAGAAACGATTATTTTTGTCCAATGCTAATAGTTTTGTCCGAAACGATTATTTTTATCAGAAACAATGATTTTTGTCAGAAGCGATTATTTTTGTCAGAAACGATTATTTTTGTCCAATACTAATATTTTTGTCAGAAACGATTATTTTTGTCAACAACTAATATTTTTGTCTGATACGATTATTTTTGTCAGAAACGATTATTTTTGTCAGAAACGATTATTTTTGCCCAATACTAATATTTTTGTCAGAAACGATTATTTTTGTCAGAAACAATTATTTTTGTCAGAAACGATTATTTTTGTCAGAAACGATTATTTTTGTCCGTACTAATATTTTTGTCAGAAACGATTATTTTTGTCAGAAACAATTATTTTAGTCAGAAACGATTATTTTTGTCAGAAACAAATATTTTTGTCAGAAACGTTTATTTTTGTCCATAACTAATATTTTTGTTAGAAACGATTATTTTTGTCAGACAATTATTTTTGTCAGAAACGATTATTTTTCTCAGATACGATTATTTTTGTCAAAAACGATTATTTTTGTCAGAAACGAATATTTTTGTCATAAACGATCATTTTTGTCAGATACGATTATTTTTGTCAGAAACGATTATTTTTAACAGATACGATTATTTATGTGTAAAACGATTATTTTTGTCAGAAACAAATATTTTTGTCTGAAACGATTATTTTTGTCAGAAACGATTATTTTTGTCAGAAACGGTAATTTTTTTAGAACGAATATTTTTGTCAGAACTATAATTTTTGTCAGAAACGATTATTTTTGTAAGAAACGACTATTTTTGTCAGAAACGACTATTTTTGTCAGAAACGAATCCTTTTGTCAGAAACGAATATTTTTGTCAGAAACGATTATTTTTGTCCAAAACTAATATTTTTGTCAGAAACGATTATTATTGTCAGATACGATTATTTTTGTCATATACGATTATTTTTAACAGATACGATTATTTTTGTGAATTCGATTATTTTTGTCAGAAACAAATATTTTTGTCAGAATCGATTATTTTTGTCCAATACTAATATTTTTTTCAGATACGATTATTTTTGTCAGAAACGATTATTTTTGTCAGAAACGATTATTTTTGTCCAAAACTAATATTTTTGTCTAAAACGATTATTTTTATCAAAAACAATTACTTTTGTCAGAAGCGATTATTTTTGTCAGAAACGATTACTTTTGTCCAAAACTAATATTTTTGTCCGAAACGATTATTTTTATCAGAAACAATTATTTTTGTCAGAAGCGATTATTTTTGTCAGAAACGATTACTTTTGTCCAAAACTAATATTTTTGTCAGAACGATTATTTTTGTCATAAACGATTATTTTTGTCAGAAACGATTATTTTTGTCAGAAACCATTATTTTTGTCCAAAACTAATATTTTTGTCAGAAACGATTATTTTTGTCCAATGCTAATATTTTTGTCAGAATCGATTATTTTTGTCCAATACTAATATTTTTGTCAGATACGATTATTTTTGTAAGAAACGATTATTTTTGTCAGAAACGATTATTTTTGTCCAAAACTAATATTTTTGTCCGAAACGATTATTTTTATCAGAAACAATTATTTTTGTCAGAAGCGATTATTTTTGTCAGAAACGATTACTTTTGTCCAAAACTAATATTTTTGTCAGAAACGATTATTTTATTCCAAAACTAATATTTTTGTCAGAAACGATTATTTTTGTAAGAAACGATTATTTTTGTCCAATACTAATATTTTTGTCGGAAACGATTATTTTTGTCAGAAACAATTATTTTTGTCAGAAACGATTATTTTGTCAGAAACGATTATTTTTGTCAGAAACTAATATTTTTGTCAGAAACCATTATTTTTTTACAAAACTAATATTTTTGACAGAAACTATTATTTTTGTCCAATACTAATATTTTTGTCAGAAACGATTATATTTGTCAGAAACGATTATTTTTGTCTGATACGATTATTTTTGTCAGATACGATTATTTTTGTCAGAAACGACTATTTTTTTCAGAAACGGTAATTTTTGTCAGACGAATATTTTTGTCAGAACTATAATTTTTGTCAGAAACGATTATTTTTGTATGAAACGACTATTTTTGTCAGAAACGAATACTTTTGTCAGAAACGAATATTTTTGTCAGAAACGATTATTTTTGTCCAAAACTAATATTTTTGTCAGAAACGATTATTTTTGTCAGAAACGATTATTTTACTCAGATACGATTATTTTTGTCAAAAACGATTATTTTTTTCAGAAACGAATATTTTTGTCAGATACGATTATTTTTGTCAGAAACGATTATTTTTGTCAAAAACGATTATGTTTGTCAGAAACGAATATTTTTGTTAGAAACGATTATTATTGTCAGATACGATTATTTTTGTCAGAAACGATTATTTTTAACAGATACGATTATTTTAGTGAAAAACGATTATTTTTGTCAGAAACAAATATTTTTGTCTGAAACGATTATTTTTGTCAGAAACGATAATTTTGTCAGAAACGGTAATTTCCTTCAGAACGAATATTTTTGTCAGAACTATAATTTTTGTCAGAAACGATTATTTTTGTAAGAAACGACTATTTTTGTCAGAAACGAATCCTTTTGTCAGAAACGAATATTTTTGTCAGAAACGATTATTTTTGTCAGAAACGATTATTTTAGTCACATACGATTATTTTTGTCAAAAACGATTATTTTTGTCAGAAACGATTCTTTTCGTCTGATACGATTATTTTTGTCAGAAATGATTATTTTTGTCAGATACGATTATTTTTGTCAGAAACGATTATTTTTGTCAGTAACGGTAATTTTTGTCAGACGAATATTTTTGTCAGAAACAATTATTTTTGTCAGAAACGATTATTTTTGTCAGAAACGACTATTTTTGTCAGAAACGAATATTTTTGTCAGAAACGATTATTTTTGTCCAAAACTAATATTTTTGTCAGAAACGATTATTTTTGTCAGAAACGATTATTTTAGTCAGATACGATTATTTTTTCAAAAACGATTATTTTTGTCAGAAACGAATATTTTTGTCAGATACGATTATTTTAGTCATAAACGATTATTTTTGTCAGATACGATTATTTATGTCAAAAACCACTATTTTTGTCAGAAACAAATTTTTTTGTCAGAAACGATTATTTTTGTCCATAACTTATACTTTTTTTTGAAACGATTATTTTTGTCAGACACGATTATTTTTGTCAGAAACGATTATTTTTCTCAGATACGATTATTTTTGTCAAAAACGATTATTTTTGTCAGAAACGAATATTTTTGTCAGAAACGATCATTTTTGTCAGATACGATTGTTTTTGTCAAAAACGATTATTTTTGTCAGAAACAAATATTTTTGTCAGAATCGATTATTTTTGTCCAATACTAATATTTTTGTTTGAAACGATTATTTTTGTCAGACACGATTATTTTTGTCAGAAACGATTATTTTTCTCAGATACGATTATTTTTGTCAGAAACGATTATTTTTGTCAGAAACGATTATTTTAGTCAGATACGATTATTTTTGTCAAAATCGATTATTTTTGTCAGAAACGAATATTTTTGTCAGATACGATTATTTTTGTCAGAAACGAATATTTTTGTCAGAAACGATCATTTTTGTCAGATACGATTATTTTTGTCAGAAACGATTTTTTTTAACAGATACGATTATTTTTGTGAAAAACGATTATTTTTGTCAGAAACAAATATTTTTGTCAGAAACGATTATTTTTGTCAGAAACGATTATTCTTGTCCAAAACTAATATTTTTGTTAAAACCGATTCTTTTTGTCAGATACGATTATTTTTGTCAGATACGATTATTTTTGTCAGATACGATTATTTTTGTCAGATACGATTCTTTTTTTAAGAAACGATTATTTTTAACAGATACGATTATTTTTGTGAAAAACGATTATTTTTGTCAGAAACAAATATTTTTGTCAGAATCGATTATTTTTGTCCAATACTAATATTTTTGTCAGAACTATAATTTTTGTCTGAAACGATTATTTTTGTAAGAAACGACTATTTTTGTCAGAAACGAATACTTTTGTCAGAAACGAATATTTTTGTCAGAAACGATTATTTTTGTCCAAAACTAATATTTTTGTCAGAAACGATTATTTTTGTCAGAAACGATTATTTTTGTCAGAAACGATTATTTTTTTCCATACTAATATTTTTGTCAGAAACGATTATTTTTGTCAGAAATAATTATTTTAGTCAGAAACGATTATTTTTGTCAGAAACGATTATTTTTTCAGAAACTTATATTTTTGTCAGAAACGAATATTTTTGTCCAAAGCTAATATTTTTGTCAGAAACGATTATTTTTGTCAGAAAGTAATATTTTTGTCAGAAACGATTATTTTTGTCCAAAGCTAATATTTTTGTCAGAAACGATTATTTTTATCAGAAACAATTATTTTTGTCAGAAGCGATTATTTTTGTCAAAAACGATTACTTTTGTCAGAAACGATTATTTTTGTCAGAAACTAATATTTTTGTCGGAAACGATTATTTTTGTCCAAAGCTAATATTTTTGTCAGAAACGATTATTTTTGTCAAAAACGATTATTTTTGTCAGAAACTAATATTTTTGTCAGAAACGATTATTTTTGTTCGAATGGATTATTTTTGTCCAATACTAATATTTTTGTCGGAAACGATTATTTTTGTCCAAAACTAATATTTTTGTCAAAAAAAATTATTTTTGTCAGGTACGATTATTTTTGACAGAAACGATTATTTTTGTCAGAAACGGTAATTTTTGTCAGAACGATAATTTTTGTCAGAAAAGATTACTTTTGTCCAACACTAATATTTTTTTTCAGAAACGATTATTTTTGTCATAAACGATTATTTTAGTCGGAAACGATTATTTTTGTCAGAAACGATAATTTTTGTCAGAAACCATTATTTTTGTCCAGAACTAATATTTTTGTCAGAATCGATTATTTTTGTCCAATACTAATATTTTTGTCAGAAACGATTATTTTTGTCCAAAACTAATATTTTTGTCTGATACGATTATTTTTGTCGGAAACGATTATTTTTGTCAGAAACGATTATTTTTGTCCAATACTAATATTTTTGTCAGAAACGATCATTTTCGTCAGAAACAATTATTTTTGTCAGAAACGATTATTTTTGTCAGAAACGATTATTTTTGTCAGAAAGTAATATTTTTGTCAGAAACGATTATTTTTGTCCAAAGCTAATATTTTTGTCAGAAACGATTATTTTTCTCCGAATGGATTATTTTTGTCAGATACGATTATTTTTGTCAGATACGGTTATTTTTGTCAAAAACGATTATTTTTGTCAGAAACAAATATTTTTGTCAGAAACGATTATTTTTGTCCATAACTAATATTTTTGTTAGAAACGATTATTTTTGTCAGACACGATTATTTTTGTCAGAAACGATTATTTTTCTCAGATACGATTATTTTTGTCAAAAATGATTATTTTTGTCAGAAACGAATATTTTTGTCAGAAACGATCATTTTTGTCAAATACGATTATTTTTGTCAGAAACGATTATTTTTACCAGATACGATTATTTTTGTGAAAAACGATTTTTTTTGTCAGAAACAAATATTTTTGTCAGAAACGATTATTTATGTCCAAAACTAATATTTTTGTTAGAACCGATTATTTTTGTCAGATACGATTATTTTTGTCAGATACGATTATTTTTGTCAGATACGATTATTTTTGTCAGATACGATTATTTTTGTCATATACGATTATCTTTTTCAGAAACGATTATTTTTAACAGATACGATTATTTTTGTGAAAAACGATTATTTTTGTCAGAAACAAATATTTTTGTCAGAATCGATTATTTTTGTCCAATACTAATATTTTTGTCAGATACGATTATTTTTGTCAGAAACGATTATTTTTGTCAGAAACGATTATTTTTGTCCAAAACAAATATTTTTGTCCGAAACGATTATTTTTATCAGAAACAATTATTTTTGTCAGAAGCGATTATTTTTGTCAGACACGATTACTTTTGTCCAAAACTAATATTTTTGTCCGAAACGATTATTTTTATCAGAAACAATTATTTTTGTCAGAAGCGATTATTTTTGTCAGAAACGATTACTTTTGTCCAAAACTAATATTTTTGTCAAAAACGATTATTTTTGTCCAATACTAATATTTTTGTCAGAAACGATTATTTTTGTCAGAAACAATTATTTTTGTCAGAAACGATTATTTTGTCAGAAACGATTATTTTTGTCAGAAACTAATATTTTTGTCAGAAACCATTATTTTTTTACAAAACTAATATTTTTGACAGAAACTATTATTTTTGTCCAATACTAATATTTTAGTCAGAAACGATTATTTTTGTCCAATACTAATATTTTTCTCAGAAACGATTATTTTTGTCAGAAACGATTATTTTTTTCCATACTAATATTTTTTCAGAAACGATTATTTTTGTCAGAAACAATTATTTTTGTCAGAAACGATTATTTTTGTCAGAAACGATTATTTTTGTCCAAAGCTAATATTTTTGTCAGAAACGATTATTTTTTTCAGAAATGATTATTTTTGTCAGATACGATTATTTTTGTCAGAAACTAATATTTTTGTCAGAAACGATTATTTTTCTCCGAATGGATTATTTTTGTCCAATACTAATATTTTTGTCGGAAACGATTATTTTTTTCCAAAACTAATTTTTTTGTCAGAAACGATTATTTTTGTCTGATACGATTATTTTTGTCAGAAATGATTATTTTTGTCAGATACGATTATTTTTGTCAGAAACGATTATTTTTGTCAGAAACGATTATTTTTGTCATAAACGATTATTTTTGTCAGATACGATTATTTTTGTCAAAAACGATTATTTTTGTCAGAAACAAATATTTTTGTAAGAAACGATTATTTTTGTCCATAACTAATATTTTTGTTAGAAACGATTATTTTTGTCAGACACGATTATTTTTGTCAGAAACGATTATTTTTCTCAGATACGATTATTTTTGTCAAAAACGATTATTTTTGTGAAAAACGATTATTTTTGTCAGAAACAAATATTTTTGTCAGAAACGATTATTTTTGTCCAAAACTAATATTTTTGTTGGAACCGATTATTTTTGTCAGATACGATTATTTTTGTCAGATACGATTATTTTCGTCAGATACGATTATTTTTGTCAGATACGATTCTTTTTTTCAGAAACGATTATTTTTAACAGATACGATTATTTTTGTGAAAAACGATTATTTTTGTCAGAAACAAATATTTTTGTCAGAATCGATTATTTTTGTCCAATACTAATATTTTGGTCAGATACGATTATTTTTGTCAGAAACGATTTTTTTTGTCGGAAACGATTATTTTTGTCCAAAACTAATATTTTTGTCCGAAACGATTATTTTTATCAGAAACAATTATTTTTGTCAGAAGCGATTATTTTTGTCAGAAACGATTACTTTTGTCCAAAACTAATATTTTTGTCAGAAACAATTATTTTTGTCAGAAACGATTATTTTTGTCAGAAACGATTATTTTTGTCAGAAAGTAATATTTTTGTCAGAAACGATTATTTTTGTCCAAAGCTAATATTTTCGTCTGAAACGATTAGTTTTATCAGAAACAATTATTTTTGTCAGAAGCGATTATTTTTGTCAGAAACGATTACTTTTGTCCAAAACTAATTTTTTTGTCAGAAACGATTATTTTTGTCATAAACGATTATTTTTGTCAGAAACGATTATTTTTGTCAGAAACGATTATTTTTGTCAGAAACGATTATTTTTGTCAGAAACGATTATTTTTGTCAGAAACCATTATTTTTTTACAAAACTTATATTTTTGACAGAAACTATTATTTTTGTCCAATACTAATATTTTAGTCAGAAACGATTATTTTTGTCCAAAACTAATATTTTTGTCAGAAACGATTATTTTTGTCCGATACGATTATTTTTTTCCATACTAATATTTTTGTCAGGAACGATTTTTTTTGTCAGAAACAATTATTTTAGTCAGAAACGATTATTTTTGTCAGAAACGATTATTTTTTTCAGAAACTTACATTTTTGTCAGAAACGATTATTTTTGTCCAAAGCTAATATTTTTGTCTGAAACGATTAGTTTTATCAGAAACAATTATTTTTGTCAGAAGCGATTATTTTTGTCAGAAACGATTACTTTTGTCCAAAACTAATTTTTTTTGGCAGAAACGATTATTTTTGTCAGAAACGATTATTTTTTTCAGAAACGATTATTTTTGTCCGAAACGATTATTTTTGTCAGAAACCATTATTTTTTTACAAAACTAATATTTTTGACAGAAACTATTATTTTTGTCCAATACTAATATTTTAGTCAGAAACGATTATTTTTGTCCAAAACTAATATTTTTGTCAGAAACGATTATTTTTTTTTCAGATACGATTATTTTTTTCCATACTAATATTTTTGTAAGAAACGATTATTTTTGTCAGAAACAATTATTTTAGTCAGAAACGATTATTTTTGTCAGAAACGATTATTTTTTTCAGAAACTTATATTTTTGTCAGAAACGATTATTTTTGTCCAAAGCTAATATTTTTGTCAGAAACGATTATTTTTTTCAGAAATGATTATTTTTGTCAGATACGATTATTTTTGTCAGAAACTAATATTTTTGTCAGAAACGATTATTTTTCTCAAAATGGATTTTTTTTGTCCAATACTAATATTTTTGTCGGAAACGATTATTTTTTTCCAAAACTAATATTTTTGTCAGAAACGATTCTTTTTGTCTGATACGATTATTTTTGTCAGAAATGATTATTTTTGTCAGATACGATTATTTTTGTCAGAAACGATTATTTTTGTCAGAAACGATTATTTTTGTCCAAAACGATTATTTTTATCAGAAACAATTACTTTTGTCAGAAGCGATTATTTTTGTCAGAAACGATTACTTTTGTCCAAAACTAATATTTTTGTCCGAAACGATTATTTTTATCAGAAACAATTATTTTTGTCAGAAGCGATTATTTTTGTCAGAAACGATTACTTTTGTCCAAAACTAATATTTTTGTCAGAAACGATTATTTTTGTCATAAACGATTATTTTTCTCAGAAACGATTATTTTTGTCAGAAACCATTATTTTTGTCCAAAACTAATATTTTTGTCAGAAACGATTATTTTTGTCCAATGCTAATATTTTTGTCAGAAACGATTATTTTTGTCCAAAACTAATATTTTTGTCAGAAACGATTATTTTTGTCAGAAACGTTTATTTTGTAAGAAACGATTATTTTTGTCATAAACGATTATTTTTGTCAGAAACGATTATTTTTGTCAGAAACGATTATTTTTGTCAGAAACGATTATTTTTGTCAGAAACGATTATTTTTGTCAGAAACCATTATTTTTTTACAAAACTAATATTTTTGACAGAAACTATTATTTTTGTCCAATACTAATATTTTAGTCAGAAACGATTATTTTTGTCCAAAACTAATATTTTTGTCAGAAACGATTATTTTTGTCCGATACGATTATTTTTTTCCATACTAATATTTTTGTCAGGAACGATTTTTTTTGTCAGAAACAATTATTTTAGTCAGAAACGATTATTTTTGTCAGAAACGATTATTTTTTTCAGAAACTTATATTTTTGTCAGAAACGATTATTTTTGTCCAAAGCTAATATTTTTGTCTGAAACGATTAGTTTTATCAGAAACAATTATTTTTGTCAGAAGCGATTATTTTTGTCATAAACGATTACTTTTGTCCAAAACTAATTTTTTTGGCAGAAACGATTATTTTTGTCAGAAACGATTATTTTTTTCAGAAACGATTTTTTTTGTCCGAAACGATTATTTTTGTCAGAAACCATTATTTTTTTACAAAACTAATATTTTTGACAGAAACTATTATTTTTGTCCAATACTAATATTTTAGTCAGAAACGATTATTTTTGTCCAAAACTAATATTTTTGTCAGAAACGATTATTTTTTTTTCAGATACGATTATTTTTTTCCATACTAATATTTTTGTAAGAAACGATTATTTTTGTCAGAAACAATTATTTTAGTCAGAAACGATTATTTTTGTCATAAACGATTATTTTTTTCAGAAACTTATATTTTTGTCAGAAACGATTATTTTTGTCCAAAGCTAATATTTTTGTCAGAAACGATTATTTTTTTCAGAAATGATTATTTTTGTCAGATACGATTATTTTTGTCAGAAACTAATATTTTTGTCAGAAACGATTATTTTTCTCAAAATGGATTTTTTTTGTCCAATACTAATATTTTTGTCGGAAACGATTATTTTTTTCCAAAACTAATATTTTTGTCAGAAACGATTCTTTTTGTCTGATACGATTATTTTTGTCAGAAATGATTATTTTTGTCAGATACGATTATTTTTGTCAGAAACGATTATTTTTGTCAGAAACGATTATTTTTGTCCAAAACGATTATTTTTATCAGAAACAATTACTTTTGTCAGAAGCGATTATTTTTGTCAGAAACGATTACTTTTGTCCAAAACTAATATTTTTGTCCGAAACGATTATTTTTATCAGAAACAATTATTTTTGTCAGAAGCGATTATTTTTGTCAGAAACGATTACTTTTGTCCAAAACTAATATTTTTGTCAGAAACGATTATTTTTGTCATAAACGATTATTTTTCTCAGAAACGATTATTTTTGTCAGAAACCATTATTTTTGTACAAAACTAATATTTTTGTCAGAAACGATTATTTTTGTCCAATGCTAATATTTTTGTCAGAAACGATTATTTTTGTCCAAAACTAATATTTTTGTCAGAAACGATTATTTTTGTCAGAAACATTTATTTTGTAAGAAACGATTATTTTTGTCCAATGCTAATATTTTTGTCAGAAACGATTATTTTTGTCAGAAACAATTATTTTTGTCAGAAACGATTATTTTGTCAGAAACGATTATTTTTGTCAGAAACTAATATTTTTGTCGGAAACGATTATTTTTGTCCAAAGCTAATATTTTTGTCAGAAACGATTATTTTTTTCAGAAATGATTATTTTTGTCAGATACGATTATTTTTGTCAGAAACGATTGTTTTTGTTCGAATGGATTATTTTTGTCCAATACTAATATTTTTGTCGGAAACGATTATTTTTGTCCAAAACTAATATTTTTGTCAAAAAAAATTATTTTTGTCAGGTACGATTATTTTTGTCAGAAACGATTATTTTTGTCAGAAACGGTAATTTTTGTCAGAACGATAATTTTTGTCAGAAAAGATTACTATTGTCCAACACTAATTTTTTTTTTCAGAAACGATTATTTTTGTCATAAACGATTATTTTAGTCAGAAACGATTATTTTTGTCAGAAACGATTATTTTTTTCAGGAACGATTATTTTTTTCCATACTAATATTTTTGTCAGAAACGATTATTTTTGTCAGAAACGATTATTTTTGTCAGAAACTTATATTTTTGTCAGAAACGATTATTTTTGTCCAAAGCTAATATTTTTGTCAGAAACGATTATTTTTTTCAGAAATGATTATTATTGTCAGATACGATTATTTTTGTCAGAAACGATTATTTTTCTCCGAATGGATTATTTTTGTCCAATACTAATATTTTTGTCGGAAACGATTATTGTTTTCCAAAACTAATATTTTTGTCAGAAACGATTCTTTTTGTCTGATACGATTATTTTTGTCAGAAATGATTATTTTTGTCAGATACGATTATTTTTGTCAGAAACGATTAATTTTGTCAGAAACGGTAATTTTTGTCAGACGAATATTTTTGTCAGAAACAATTATTTTTGTCAGAAACGATTATTTTTGTCAGAAACGACTATTTCTGTCAGAAACGAATACTTTTGTCAGAAACGAAAATTTTTGTCAGAAACGATTATTTTTGTCCAATACTAATATTTTAGTCAGAAACGATTATTTTTGTCCAAAACTAATATTTTTGTCAGAAACGAATATTTTTGTCAGATACGGTTATTTTTTTCCATACTAATATTTTTGTCAGAAACAATTATTTTAGTCAGAAACGATTATTTTTGTCAGAAACGATTATTTTTGTCCAAAACTAATATTTTTGTCTGATACGATTATATTTGTCAGAAACGATTATTTTTGTCAGAAACGATTATTTTTGTCAGAAACGATTATTTTTGTCAGAAACGATTATTTTTGTCCAATACTAATATTTTTGTCAGTAACGATTATTTTCGTCAGAAACAATTATTTTTGTCAGAAACGATTATTTTTGTCAGAAACGATTATTTTTGTCAGAAAGTAATATTTTTGTCAGAAACGATTATTTTTGTCCAAAGCTAATATTTTTGTCAGAAACGATTATTTTTATCAAAAACAATTATTTTTGTCAGAAGCGATTATTTTTGTCAGAAACGATTACTTTTGTCCAAAACTAATTTTTTTGTCAGAAACGATTATTTTTGTCAAAAAAGATTATTTTTGTCAGAAACGATTATTTTTGTCAGAAACGATTATTTTTGTCAGAAACGATTATTTTTGTCAGAAACCATTATTTTTTTACAAAACTAATATTTTTGACAGAAACTATTATTTTTGTCCAATACTAATATTTTAGTCAGAAACGATTATTTTCGTCCAAAACTAATATTTTTGTCAGAAACGATTATTTTTGTCAGAAACGATTATTTTTTTCCATACTAATATTTTTGTCAGAAACGATTATTTTTGTCAGAAACAATTATTTTAGTCAGATACGATTATGATTGTCAGAAACGATTATTTTTGTCAGAAACTTATATTTTTGTCAGAAACGATTATTTTTGTCCAAAGCTAATATTTTTGTCAGAAACGATTATTTTTTTCAGAAATGATTATTTTTGTCAGATACGATTATATTTGTCAGAAACTAATATTTTTGTCAGAAACGATTATTTTTCTCCGAATGGATTATTTTTGTCCAATACTAATATTTTTGTCGGAAACGATTATTTTTTTCCAAAACTAATATTTTTGTCAGAAACGATTCTTTTTATCTGATACGATTATTTTTGTCAGAAATGATTATTTTTGTCAGATACGATTATTTTTGTCAGAAACGATTATTTTTGTCAGAAACGGTAATTTTTGTCAGACGAATATTTTTGTAGGAAACAATTATTTTTGTCAGGAACGATTATTTTTGTCAGAAACGACTATTTTTGTCAGAAACGAATACTTTTGTCAGAAACGAATATTTTTTTCAGAAACGATTATTTTTGTCCAAAACTAATATTTTTGTCAGAAACGATTATTTTTGTCAGAAACGATAATTTTAGTCAGATACGATTATTTTTGTCAAAAACGATTATTTTTGTCAGAAACGAATATTTTTGTCAGATACGGTTATTTTTTTCCATACTAATATTTTTGTCAGAAACAATTATTTCAGTCAGAAACGATTATTTTTGTCAGAAACGATTATTTTTGTCAGAAACTTATATTTTTGTCAGAAACGATTATTTTTTTCCAAAGCTTATATTTTTGTCAGAAACGATTATTTTTTCAGAAATGATTATTTTTGTCAGATACGATTATTTTTGTCAGAAACTAATATTTTTGTCAGAAACGATTATTTTTCTCCGAATGGATTATTTTTGTCCAATACTAATATTTTTCTCAGAAACGATTCTTTTTGTCTGATACGATTATTTTTGTCAGGAATGATTATTTTTGTCAGATACGATTATTTTTGTCAGAAACGATTATTTTTGTCAGTAACGGTAATTTTTGTCAGACGAATATTTTTGTCTGAAACAATTATTTTTGTCAGAAACGATTATTTTCGTCAGAAACGACTATTTTTGTCAGAAACGAATATTTTTGTCAGAAACGATTATTTTTGTCCAAAACTAATATTTTTGTCAGAAACGATTATTTTTGTCAGAAACGATTATTTTAGTCAGATACGATTATTTTTGTCAAAAACGATTATTTTTGTCCAAAACTAATATTTTTGTCAGAAACGATTATTTTTGTCAGAAACGATCATTTTTGTCAGATACGATTATTTTTGTCAAAAACGATTATTTTTGTCAGAAACAAATATTTTTTTCAGAATCGATTATTTTTGTCCAATACTAATATTTTTGTTAGAAACGATTATTTTTGTCAGACACGATTATTTTTGTCAGAAACGATTTTTTTTCTCAGATACGATTATTTTTGTCAGAAACGATTATTTTTGTCAGAAACGATTATTTTAGTCAGATACGATTATTTTTGTCAAAAACGATTATTTTTGTCAGAAACGAATATTTTTGTCAGATACGATTATTTTTGTCAGAAACGAATATTTTTGTCAGAAACGATCATTTTTGTCAGATACGATTATTTTTGTCAGAAACGTTTATTTTTAACAGATACGATTATTTTTGTGAAAAACGATTATATTTGTCAGAAACAAATATTTTTGTCAGAAACGATTTTTTTTGTCAGAAACGATTATTTTTGTCCAAAACTAATATTTTTGTTAGAACCGATTATTTTTGTCAGATACGATTATTTTTGTCAGATACGATTATTTTTGCCAGATACGATTATTTTTGTCAGATACGATTATTTTTTTCAGAAACGATTATTTTTAACAGATACGATTATTTTTGTGAAAAACGAATATTTTTGTCAGAAACGATCATTTTTGTCAAATACGATTATTTTTGTCAGAAACGATTATTTTTAACAGAAACAATTATTTTAGTCAGAAACGATTATTTTTGTCAGAAACGATTATTTTTCTCAGATACGATTATTTTTGTCAAAAACGATTATTTTTGTCAGAAACGAATATTTTTGTCAGAAACGATTATTTTTGTCAGATACGATTATTTTTGTCAGAAACGATTATTTTTAACAGATACGATTATTTTTGTGAAAAACGATTATTTTTGTCAGAAACAAATATTTTTGTCAGAAACGATTATTTTTGTCCAAAACTAATATTTTTGTTAGAACCGATTATTTTTGTCAGATACGATTATTTTTGTCAGAAACAATTATTTTTGTCAGAAACGAATATTTTTGTTAGAAACGATTATTTTTGTCAGAAACGAATTTTTTTGTCAGATACGATAATTTTTGTCAAAAACGTTTATTTTTGTCAGAAACGAATATTTTTGTCAGAAACGATTATTTTTGTCAGATACGATTATTTTTGTCAGATACGATTATTTTTAACAGATACGATTATTTTTGTGAAAAACGATTATTTTTGTCAGAAACAAATATTTTTGACAGAAACGATTATTTTTGTCCAAAACTAATATTTTTGTTAGAACCGATTATTTTTGTCAGATACGATTATTTTTGTCAGAAACGATTATTTTTGTCAGAAACGAATATTTTTGTTAGAAACGATTATTATTGTCAGAAACGATTATTTTTGTCAGAAACGATTATTTTTAACAGATACGATTATTTTTGTGAAAAACGATTATTTTTGTCAGAAACGAATATTTTTGTCCGATACGGTTATTTTTTTCCATACTAATATTTTTGTCAGAAACAATTATTTTAGTCAGAAACGATTATTTTTGTCAGAAACGATTATTTTTGTCAGAAACTTATATTTTTGTCAGAAACGATTATTTTTTTCCAAAGCTTATATTTTTGTCAGAAACGGTTATTTTTTTCAGAAATGATTATTTTTGTCAGATACGATTATTTTTGACAGAAACTAATATTTTTGTCAGAAACGATTATTTTTCTCCGAATGGATTATTTTTGTCCAATACTAATATTTTTCTCAGAAACGATTCTTTTTGTCTGATACGATTATTTTTGTCAGAAATGATTATTTTTGTCAGATACGATTATTTTTGTCAGAAACGATTATTTTTGTCAATAACGGTAATTTTTGTCAGACGAATATTTTTGTCTGAAACAATTATTTTTGTCAGAAACGATTATTTTTGTCAGAAACGACTATTTTTGTCAGAAACGAATATTTTTGTCAGAAACGATTATTTTTGTCCAAACTAATATTTTTGTCAGAAACGATTATTTTTGTCGGAAACGATTATTTTAGTCACATACGATTATTTTTGTCAAAAACGATTATTTTTGTCAGAAACGATTATTTTTGTCAGATACGATTATTTTTGTCATAAACGATAATTTTTGTCAGATACGATTATTTTTGTCAAAAACGATAATTTTTGTCAGAAACAAATATTTTTGTCAGAAACGATTATTTTTGTCCATAACTAATATTTTTGTTAGAAACGATTATTTTTGTCAGATACGATTATTTTTGTCATAAACGATTATTTTTAACAGATACGATTATTTTTGTGAAAAACGATTATATTTGTCAGAAACAAATATTTTTGTCAGAAACGATTTTTTTTGTCAGAAACGATTATTTTTGTCCAAAACTAATATTTTTGTTAGAACCGATTATTTTTGTCAGATACGATTATTTTTGTCAGATACGATTATTTTTGTCAGATACGATTATTTTTGTCAGATACGATTATTTTTTTCAGAAACGATTATTTTTAACAGATACGATTATTTTTGACAGAAACTAATATTTTTGTCAGAAACGATTATTTTTCTCCGAATGGATTATTTTTGTCCAATACTAATATTTTTCTCAGAAACGATTCTTTTTGTCTGATACGATTATTTTTGTCAGAAATGATTATTTTTGTCAGATACGATTATTTTTGTCAGAAACGATTATTTTTGTCAATAACGGTAATTTTTGTCAGACGAATATTTTTGTCTGAAACAATTATTTTTGTCAGAAACGATTATTTTTGTCAGAAACGACTATTTTTGTCAGAAACGAATATTTTTGTCAGAAACGATTATTTTTGTCCAAACTAATATTTTTGTCAGAAACGATTATTTTTGTCGGAAACGATTATTTTAGTCACATACGATTATTTTTGTCAAAAACGATTATTTTTGTCAGAAACGATTATTTTTGTCAGATACGATTATTTTTGTCATAAACGATAATTTTTGTCAGATACGATTATTTTTGTCAAAAACGATAATTTTTGTCAGAAACAAATATTTTTGTCAGAAACGATTATTTTTGTCCATAACTAATATTTTTGTTAGAAACGATTATTTTTGTCAGATACGATTATTTTTGTCATAAACGATTATTTTTAACAGATACGATTATTTTTGTGAAAAACGATTATATTTGTCAGAAACAAATATTTTTGTCAGAAACGATTTTTTTTGTCAGAAACGATTATTTTTGTCCAAAACTAATATTTTTGTTAGAACCGATTATTTTTGTCAGATACGATTATTTTTGTCAGATACGATTATTTTTGTCAGATACGATTATTTTTGTCAGATACGATTATTTTTTTCAGAAACGATTATTTTTAACAGATACGATTATTTTTGTGAAAAACGAATATTTTTGTCAGAAACGATCATTTTTGTCAGATACGATTATTTTTGTCAGAAACGATTATTTTTAACAGAAACAATTATTTTAGTCAGAAACGATTATTTTTGTCAGAAACGATTATTTTTCTCAGATACGATTATTTTTGTCAAAAACGATTATTTTTGTCAGAAACGAATATTTTTGTCAGAAACGATTATTTTTGTCAGATACGATTATTTTTGTCAGAAACGATTATTTTTAACAGATACGATTATTTTTGTGAAAAACGATTATTTTTGTCAGAAACAAATATTTTTGTCAGAAACGATTATTTTTGTCCAAAACTAATATTTTTGATAGAACCGATTATTTTAGTCAGATACGATTATTTTTGTCAGAAACGATTATTTTTGTCAGAAACGAATATTTTTGTTAGAAACGATTATTTTTGTCAGAAACGATTATTTTTGTCAGATACGATTATTTTTATCAAAAACGATTATTTTTGTCAGAAACGAATATTTTTGTCAGAAACGATTATTTTTGTCAGGTACGATTATTTTTGTCAGATACGATTATTTTTAACAGATACGATTATTTTTGTGAAAAACGATTATTTTTGTCAGAAACAAATATTTTTTTCAGAATCGATTATTTTTGTCCAATACTAATATTTTTGTCAGATACGATTATTTTTGTCAGATACGATTATTTTTGTCAGAAACGATTATTTTTGTCAGAAACGATTATTTTTGTCAGAAACGATTATTTTTGTCCAATACTAATATTTTTGTCAGAAACGATTATTTTTTTCAGAAATGATTATTTTTGTCAGATACGATTATTTTTGTCAGAAACTAATATTTTTGTCAGAAACGATTATTTTTCTCCGAATAAATTATTTTTGTCCAATACTAATATTTTTGTCGGAAACGATTATTTTTTTCCAAAACTAATATTTTTGTCAGAAACGATTCTTTTTGTCAGACGAATATTTTTGTCAGAAACAATTATTTTTGTCAGAAACGATTATTTTTGTCAGAAACGACTATTTTTGTCAGAAACGAATATTTTTGTCAGAAATGATTATTTTTGTCCAAAACTAATATTTTTGTCAGAAAAGATTATTTTTGTCAAAAACGATTATTTTTGTCAGAAACAAATATTTTTTTCAGAAATGATTATTTTTGTCAGATACGATTATTTTTGTCAGAAACTAATATTTTTGTCAGAAACGATTATTTTTCTCCGAATGGATTATTTTTGTCCAATACTAATATTTTTCTCAGAAACGATTCTTTTTGTCTGATACGATTATTTTTGTCAGAAATGATTATTTTTGTCAGATACGATTATTTTTGTCAGAAACGATTATTTTTGTCAGTAACGGTAATTTTTGTCAGACGAATATTTTTGTCTGAAACAATTATTTTTGTCAGAAACGATTATTTTTGTCAGAAACGACTATTTTTGTCAGAAACGAATATTTTTGTCAGTTACGATTATTTTTGTCCAAAACTAATATTTTTGTCAGAAACGATTATTTTTGTCAGAAACGATTATTTTAGTCAGATACGATTATTTTTGTCAAAATCGATTATTTTTGTCAGATACGATTATTTTTTACAAAAACGATAATTTTTGTCAGAAACAAATATTTTTGTCAGAAACGATTATTTTTGTCCATAACTAATATTTTTGTTAGAAACGATTATTTTTGTCAGACACGATTATTTTTGTCAGAAACGATTATTTTTCTCAGATACGTTCATTTTTGTCAGACGAATATTTTTGTCTGAAACAATTATTTTTGTCAGAAACGATTATTTTTGTCAGAAACGACTATTTTTGTCAGAAACGAATATTTTTGTCAGTTACGATTATTTTTGTCCAAAACTAATATTTTTGTCAGAAACGATTATTTTTGTCAGAAACGATTATTTTTGTCAGACGAATATTTTTGTCTGAAACAATTATTTTTGTCAGAAACGATTATTTTCGTCAGAAACGACTATTTTTGTCAGAAACGAATATTTTTGTCAGAAACGATTATTTTTGTCCAAAACTAATATTTTTGTCAGAAACGATTATATTTGTCAGAAACGATTATTTTAGTCAGATACGATTATTTTTGTCAAAAACGATTATTTTTGTCAGAAACTAATATTTTTGTCAGAAACGATTATTTTTGTCAGAAACGATCATTTTTGTCAGATACGATTATTTTTGTCAAAAACGATTATTTTTGTCAGAAACAAATATTTTTTTCAGAATCGATTATTTTTGTCCAATACTAATATTTTTGTTAGAAACGATTATTTTTGTCAGACACGATTATTTTTGTCAGAAACGATTTTTTTTCTCAGATACGATTATTTTTGTCAGAAACGATTATTTTTGTCAGAAACGATTATTTTAGTCAGTTACGATTATTTTTGTCAAAAACGATTATTTTTGTCAGAAACGAATATTTTTGTCAGATACGATTATTTTTGTCAGAAACGAATATTTTTGTCAGAAACGATCATTTTTGTCAGATACGATTATTTTTGTCAGAAACGTTTATTTTTAACAGATACGATTATTTTTGTGAAAAACGATTATATTTGTCAGAAACAAATATTTTTGTCAGAAACGATTTTTTTTGTCAGAAACGATTATTTTTGTCCAAAACTAATATTTTTGTTAGAACCGATTATTTTTGTCAGATACGATTATTTTTGTCAGATACGATTATTTTTGTCAGATACGATTATTTTTGTCAAATACGATTATTTTTTTCAGAAACGATTATTTTTAACAGATACGATTATTTTTGTGAAAAACGAATATTTTTGTCAGAAACGATCATTTTTGTCAGAAACGATTATTTTTGTCAGAAACGATTATTTTTGTCAGTAACGGTAATTTTTGTCAGACGAATATTTTTGTCTGAAACAATTATTTTTGTCAGAAACGATTATTTTTGTCAGAAACGACTATTTTTGTCAGAAACGAATATTTTTGTCAGTTACGATTATTTTTGTCCAAAACTAATATTTTTGTCAGAAACGATTATTTTTGTCAGAAACGATTATTTTAGTCAGATACGATTATTTTTGTCAAAATCGATTATTTTTGTCAGATACGATTATTTTTTACAAAAACGATAATTTTTGTCAGAAACAAATATTTTTGTCAGAAACGATTATTTTTGTCCATAACTAATATTTTTGTTAGAAACGATTATTTTTGTCAGACACGATTATTTTTGTCAGAAACGATTATTTTTCTCAGATACGTTCATTTTTGTCAGACGAATATTTTTGTCTGAAACAATTATTTTTGTCAGAAACGATTATTTTTGTCAGAAACGACTATTTTTGTCAGAAACGAATATTTTTGTCAGTTACGATTATTTTTGTCCAAAACTAATATTTTTGTCAGAAACGATTATTTTTGTCAGAAACGATTATTTTTGTCAGACGAATATTTTTGTCTGAAACAATTATTTTTGTCAGAAACGATTATTTTCGTCAGAAACGACTATTTTTGTCAGAAACGAATATTTTTGTCAGAAACGATTATTTTTGTCCAAAACTAATATTTTTGTCAGAAACGATTATTTTTGTCAGAAACGATTATTTTAGTCAGATACGATTATTTTTGTCAAAAACGATTATTTTTGTCAGAAACTAATATTTTTGTCAGAAACGATTATTTTTGTCAGAAACGATCATTTTTGTCAGATACGATTATTTTTGTCAAAAACGATTATTTTTGTCAGAAACAAATATTTTTTTCAGAATCGATTATTTTTGTCCAATACTAATATTTTTGTTAGAAACGATTATTTTTGTCAGACACGATTATTTTTGTCAGAAACGATTTTTTTTCTCAGATACGATTATTTTTGTCAGAAACGATTATTTTTGTCAGAAACGATTATTTTAGTCAGATACGATTATTTTTGTCAAAAACGATTATTTTTGTCAGAAACGAATATTTTTGTCAGATACGATTATTTTTGTCAGAAACGAATATTTTTGTCAGAAACGATCATTTTTGTCAGATACGATTATTTTTGTCAGAAACGTTTATTTTTAACAGATACGATTATTTTTGTGAAAAACGATTATATTTGTCAGAAACAAATATTTTTGTCAGAAACGATTTTTTTTGTCAGAAACGATTATTTTTGTCCAAAACTAATATTTTTGTTAGAACCGATTATTTTTGTCAGATACGATTATTTTTGTCAGATACGATTATTTTTGTCAGATACGATTATTTTTGTCAAATACGATTATTTTTTTCAGAAACGATTATTTTTAACAGATACGATTATTTTTGTGAAAAACGAATATTTTTGTCAGAAACGATCATTTTTGTCAGAAACGATTATTTTTGTCAGAAACGATTATTTTTAACAGAAACAATTATTTTAGTCAGAAACGATTATTTTTGTCAGAAACGATTATTTTTCTCAGATACGATTATTTTCGTCAAAAACGATTATTTTTGTCAGAAACGAATATTTTTGTCAGAAACGATTATTTTTGTCAGATACGATTATTTTTGTCAGAAACGATTATTTTTAACAGATACGATTATTTTTGTGAAAAACGATTATTTTTGTCAGAAACAAATATTTTTGTCAGAAACGATTATTTTTGTCCAAAACTAATATTTTTGTTAGAACCGATTATTTTTGTCAGATACGATTATTTTTGTCAGAAACAATTATTTTTGTCAGAAACGAATATTTTTGTTAGAAACGATTATTTTTGTCAGAAACGAATTTTTTTGTCAGATACGATAATTTTTGTCAAAAACGATTATTTTTGTCAGAAACGAATATTTTTGTCAGAAACGATTATTTTTGTCAGATACGATTATTTTTGTCAGATACGATTATTTTTAACAGATACGATTATTTTTGTGAAAAACGATTATTTTTGTCAGAAACAAATATTTTTGACAGAAACGATTATTTTTGTCCAAAACTAATATTTTTGTTAGAACCGATTATTTTTGTCAGATACGATTATTTTTGTCAGAAACGATTATTTTTGTCAGAAACGAATATTTTTGTTAGAAACGATTATTATTGTCAGAAACGATTATTTTTGTCAGAAACGATTATTTTTAACAGATACGATTATTTTTGTGAAAAACGATTATTTTTGTCAGAAACGAATATTTTTGTCAGATACGGTTATTTTTTTCCATACTAATATTTTTGTCAGAAACAATTATTTTAGTCAGAAACGATTATTTTTGTCAGAAACGATTATTTTTGTCAGAAACTTATATTTTTGTCAGAAACGATTATTTTTTTCCAAAGCTTATATTTTTGTCAGAAACGGTTATTTTTTTCAGAAATGATTATTTTTGTCAGATACGATTATTTTTGACAGAAACTAATATTTTTGTCAGAAACGATTATTTTTCTCCGAATGGATTATTTTTGTCCAATACTAATATTTTTCTCAGAAACGATTCTTTTTGTCTGATACGATTATTTTTGTCAGAAATGATTATTTTTGTCAGATACGATTATTTTTGTCAGAAACGATTATTTTTGTCAATAACGGTAATTTTTGTCAGACGAATATTTTTGTCTGAAACAATTATTTTTGTCAGAAACGATTATTTTTGTCAGAAACGACTATTTTTGTCAGAAACGAATA
The DNA here is from genome assembly GCA_020796165.1 of Pantala flavescens. Lineage (NCBI taxonomy): Eukaryota > Metazoa > Arthropoda > Insecta > Odonata > Libellulidae > Pantala > Pantala flavescens. The sequence continues at coordinate 3,345,562 of CM036880.1, forward strand.
TTTTTGTCAGAAACGATTATTTTTGTCCAAACTAATATTTTTGTCAGAAACGATTATTTTTGTCGGAAACGATTATTTTAGTCACATACGATTATTTTTGTCAAAAACGATTATTTTTGTCAGAAACGATTATTTTTGTCAGATACGATTATTTTTGTCATAAACGATTATTTTTGTCAGATACGATTATTTTTGTCAAAAACGATAATTTTTGTCAGAAACAAATATTTTTGTCAGAAACGATTATTTTTGTCCATAACTAATATTTTTGTTAGAAACGATTATTTTTGTCAGATACGATTATTTTTGTCATAAACGATTATTTTTAACAGATACGATTATTTTTGTGAAAAACGATTATATTTGTCAGAAACAAATATTTTTGTCAGAAACGATTTTTTTTGTCAGAAACGATTATTTTTGTCCAAAACTAATATTTTTGTTAGAACCGATTATTTTTGTCAGATACGATTATTTTTGTCAGATACGATTATTTTTGTCAGATACGATTATTTTTGTCAGATACGATTATTTTTTTCAGAAACGATTATTTTTAACAGATACGATTATTTTTGTGAAAAACGAATATTTTTGTCAGAAACGATCATTCTTGTCAGATACGATTATTTTTGTCAGAAACGATTATTTTTAACAGAAACAATTATTTTAGTCAGAAACGATTATTTTTGTCAGAAACGATTATTTTTCTCAGATACGATTATTTTTGTCAAAAACGATTATTTTTGTCAGAAACGAATATTTTTGTCAGAAACGATTATTTTTGTCAGATACGATTATTTTTGTCAGAAACGATTATTTTTAACAGATACGATTATTTTTGTGAAAAACGATTATTTTTGTCAGAAACAAATATTTTTGTCAGAAACGATTATTTTTGTCCAAAACTAATATTTTTGATAGAACCGATTATTTTAGTCAGATACGATTATTTTTGTCAGAAACGATTATTTTTGTCAGAAACGAATATTTTTGTTAGAAACGATTATTTTTGTCAGAAACGATTATTTTTGTCAGATACGATTATTTTTATCAAAAACGATTATTTTTGTCAGAAACGAATATTTTTGTCAGAAACGATTATTTTTGTCAGGTACGATTATTTTTGTCAGATACGATTATTTTTAACAGATACGATTATTTTTGTGAAAAACGATTATTTTTGTCAGAAACAAATATTTTTTTCAGAATCGATTATTTTTGTCCAATACTAATATTTTTGTCAGATACGATTATTTTTGTCAGATACGATTATTTTTGTCAGAAACGATTATTTTTGTCAGAAACGATTATTTTTGTCAGAAACGATTATTTTTGTCCAATACTAATATTTTTGTCAGAAACGATTATTTTTGTCCAAAGCTTATATTTTTGTCAGAAACGATTATTTTTTTCAGAAATGATTATTTTTGTCAGATACGATTATTTTTGTCAGAAACTAATATTTTTGTCAGAAACGATTATTTTTCTCCGAATAAATTATTTTTGTCCAATACTAATATTTTTGTCGGAAACGATTATTTTTTTCCAAAACTAATATTTTTGTCAGAAACGATTCTTTTTGTCAGACGAATATTTTTGTCAGAAACAATTATTTTTGTCAGAAACGATTATTTTTGTCAGAAACGACTATTTTTGTCAGAAACGAATATTTTTGTCAGAAATGATTATTTTTGTCCAAAACTAATATTTTTGTCAGAAAAGATTATTTTTGTCAAAAACGATTATTTTTGTCAGAAACAAATATTTTTTTCAGAAATGATTATTTTTGTCAGATACGATTATTTTTGTCAGAAACTAATATTTTTGTCAGAAACGATTATTTTTCTCCGAATGGATTATTTTTGTCCAATACTAATATTTTTCTCAGAAACGATTCTTTTTGTCTGATACGATTATTTTTGTCAGAAATGATTATTTTTGTCAGATACGATTATTTTTGTCAGAAACGATTATTTTTGTCAGTAACGGTAATTTTTGTCAGACGAATATTTTTGTCTGAAACAATTATTTTTGTCAGAAACGATTATTTTTGTCAGAAACGACTATTTTTGTCAGAAACGAATATTTTTGTCAGTTACGATTATTTTTGTCCAAAACTAATATTTTTGTCAGAAACGATTATTTTTGTCAGAAACGATTATTTTAGTCAGATACGATTATTTTTGTCAAAATCGATTATTTTTGTCAGATACGATTATTTTTTACAAAAACGATAATTTTTGTCAGAAACAAATATTTTTGTCAGAAACGATTATTTTTGTCCATAACTAATATTTTTGTTAGAAACGATTATTTTTGTCAGACACGATTATTTTTGTCAGAAACGATTATTTTTGTCAGAAACGATTATTTTTGTCAGACGAATATTTTTGTCTGAAACAATTATTTTTGTCAGAAACGATTATTTTCGTCAGAAACGACTATTTTTGTCAGAAACGAATATTTTTGTCAGAAACGATTATTTTTGTCCAAAACTAATATTTTTGTCAGAAACGATTATTTTTGTCAGAAACGATTATTTTAGTCAGATACGATTATTTTTGTCAAAAACGATTATTTTTGTCAGAAACTAATATTTTTGTCAGAAACGATTATTTTTGTCAGAAACGATCATTTTTGTCAGATACGATTATTTTTGTCAAAAACGATTATTTTTGTCAGAAACAAATATTTTTTTCAGAATCGATTATTTTTGTCCAATACTAATATTTTTGTTAGAAACGATTATTTTTGTCAGACACGATTATTTTTGTCAGAAACGATTTTTTTTCTCAGATACGATTATTTTTGTCAGAAACGATTATTTTTGTCAGAAACGATTATTTTAGTCAGATACGATTATTTTTGTCAAAAACGATTATTTTTGTCCGAAACGAATATTTTTGTCAGATACGATTATTTTTGTCAGAAACGAATATTTTTGTCAGAAACGATCATTTTTGTCAGATACGATTATTTTTGTCAGAAACGTTTATTTTTAACAGATACGATTATTTTTGTGAAAAACGATTATATTTGTCAGAAACAAATATTTTTGTCAGAAACGATTTTTTTTGTCAGAAACGATTATTTTTGTCCAAAACTAATATTTTTGTTAGAACCGATTATTTTTGTCAGATACGATTATTTTTGTCAGATACGATTATTTTTGTCAGATACGATTATTTTTGTCAGATACGATTATTTTTTTCAGAAACGATTATTTTTAACAGATACGATTATTTTTGTGAAAAACGAATATTTTTGTCAGAAACGATCATTTTTGTCAGAAACGATTATTTTTGTCAGAAACGATTATTTTTAACAGAAACAATTATTTTAGTCAGAAACGATTATTTTTGTCAGAAACGATTATTTTTCTCAGATACGATTATTTTCGTCAAAAACGATTATTTTTGTCAGAAACGAATATTTTTGTCAGAAACGATTATTTTTGTCAGATACGATTATTTTTGTCAGAAACGATTATTTTTAACAGATACGATTATTTTTGTGAAAAACGATTATTTTTGTCAGAAACAAATATTTTTGTCAGAAACGATTATTTTTGTCCAAAACTAATATTTTTGTTAGAACCGATTATTTTTGTCAGATACGATTATTTTTGTCAGAAACAATTATTTTTGTCAGAAACGAATATTTTTGTTAGAAACGATTATTTTTGTCAGAAACGAATTTTTTTGTCAGATACGATAATTTTTGTCAAAAACGATTATTTTTGTCAGAAACGAATATTTTTGTCAGAAACGATTATTTTTGTCAGATACGATTATTTTTGTCAGATACGATTATTTTTAACAGATACGATTATTTTTGTGAAAAACGATTATTTTTGTCAGAAACAAATATTTTTGACAGAAACGATTATTTTTGTCCAAAACTAATATTTTTGTTAGAACCGATTATTTTTGTCAGATACGATTATTTTTGTCAGAAACGATTATTTTTGTCAGAAACGAATATTTTTGTTAGAAACGATTATTATTGTCAGAAACGATAATTTTTGTCAGAAACGATTATTTTTAACAGATACGATTATTTTTGTGAAAAACGATTATTTTTGTCAGAAACGAATATTTTTGTCAGATACGGTTATTTTTTTCCATACTAATATTTTTGTCAGAAACAATTATTTTAGTCAGAAACGATTATTTTTGTCAGAAACGATTATTTTTGTCAGAAACTTATATTTTTGTCAGAAACGATTATTTTTTTCCAAAGCTTATATTTTTGTCAGAAACGATTATTTTTTTCAGAAATGATTATTTTTGTCAGATACGATTATTTTTGTCAGAAACTAATATTTTTGTCAGAAACGATTATTTTTCTCCGAATGGATTATTTTTGTCCAATACTAATATTTTTCTCAGAAACGATTCTTTTTGTCTGATACGATTATTTTTGTCAGAAATGATTATTTTTGTCAGATACGATTATTTTTGTCAGAAACGATTATTTTTGTCAATAACGGTAATTTTTGTCAGACGAATATTTTTGTCTGAAACAATTATTTTTGTCAGAAACGATTATTTTTGTCAGAAACGACTATTTTTGTCAGAAACGAATATTTTTGTCAGAAACGATTATTTTTGTCCAAAACTAATATTTTTGTCAGAAACGATTATTTTTGTCGGAAACGATTATTTTAGTCACATACGATTATTTTTGTCAAAAACGATTATTTTTGTCATAAACGATTATTTTTGTCAGATACGATTATTTTCGTCATAAACGATTATTTTTGTCAGATACGATTATTTTTGTCAAAAACGATAATTTTTGTCAGAAACAAATATTTTTGTCAGAAACGATTATTTTTGTCCATAACTAATATTTTTGTTAGAAACGATTATTTTTGTCAGATACGATTATTTTTGTCATAAACGATTATTTTTAACAGATACGATTATTTTTGTGAAAAACGATTATATTTGTCAGAAACAAATATTTTTGTCAGAAACGATTTTTTTTGTCAGAAACGATTATTTTTGTCCAAAACTAATATTTTTGTTAGAACCGATTATTTTTGTCAGATACGATTATTTTTGTCAGATACGATTATTTTTGTCAGATACGATTATTTTTGTCAGATACGATTATTTTTTTCAGAAACGATTATTTTTAACAGATACGATTATTTTTGTGAAAAACGAATATTTTTGTCAGAAACGATCATTTTTGTCAGATACGATTATTTTTGTCAGAAACGATTATTTTTAACAGATACGATTATTTTTGTCAAAAACGATTATTTTTGTCAGAAACGAATATTTTTGTCAGAAACGATTATTTTTGTCAGATACGATTATTTTTGTCAGAAACGATTATTTTTAACAGATACGATTATTTTTGTGAAAAACGATTATTTTTGTCAGAAACAAATATTTTTGTCAGAAACGATTATTTTTGTCCAAAACTAATATTTTTGATAGAACCGATTATTTTTGTCAGATACGATTATTTTTGTCAGAAACGATTATTTTTGTCAGAAACGAATATTTTTGTTAGAAACGATTATTTTTGTCAGAAACGATTATTTTTGTCAGATACGATTATTTTTGTCAAAAACGATTATTTTTGTCTGAAACGAATATTTTTGTCAGAAACGATTATTTTTTCAGATACGATTATTTTTGTCAGATACGATTATTTTTAACAGATACGATTATTTTTGTGAAAAACGATTATTTTTGTCAGAAACAAATATTTTTTTCAGAATCGATTATTTTTGTCCAATACTAATATTTTTGTCAGATACGATTATTTTTGTCAGATACGATTATTTTTAACAGATACGATTATTTTTGTGAAAAACGATTATTTTTGTCAGAAACAAATATTTTTGACAGAAACGATTATTTTTGTCCAAAACTAATATTTTTGTTAGAACCGATTATTTTTGTCAGATACGATAATTTTTGTCAGAAACGATTATTTTTGTCAGAAACGAATATTTTTGTTAGAAACGATTATTATTGTCAGAAACGATTATTTTTGTCAGAAACGATTATTTTTAACAGATACGATTATTTTTGTGAAAAACGATTATTTTTGTCAGAAACGAATATTTTTGTCAGATACGGTTATTTTTTTCCATACTAATATTTTTGTCAGAAACAATTATTTTAGTCAGAAACGATTATTTTTGTCAGAAACGATTATTTTTGTCAGAAACTTATATTTTTGTCAGAAACGATTATTTTTTTCCAAAGCTTATATTTTTGTCAGAAACGATTATTTTTTTCAGAAATGATTATTTTTGTCAGATACGATTATTTTTGTCAGAAACTAATATTTTTGTCAGAAACGATTATTTTTCTCCGAATGGATTATTTTTGTCCAATACTAATATTTTTCTCAGAAACGATTCTTTTTGTCTGATACGATTATTTTTGTCAGAAATGATTATTTTTGTCAGATACGATTATTTTTGTCAGAAACGATTATTTTTGTCAATAACGGTAATTTTTGTCAGACGAATATTTTTGTCTGAAACAATTATTTTTGTCAGAAACGATTATTTTTGTCAGAAACGACTATTTTTGTCAGAAACGAATATTTTTGTCAGAAACGATTATTTTTGTCCAAAACTAATATTTTTGTCAGAAACGATTATTTTTGTCGGAAACGATTATTTTAGTCACATACGATTATTTTTGTCAAAAACGATTATTTTTGTCAGAAACGATTATTTTTGTCAGATACGATTATTTTCGTCATAAACGATTATTTTTGTCAGATACGATTATTTTTGTCAAAAACGATAATTTTTGTCAGAAACAAATATTTTTGTCAGAAACGATTATTTTTGTCCATAACTAATATTTTTGTTAGAAACGATTATTTTTGTCAGATACGATTATTTTTGTCATAAACGATTATTTTTAACAGATACGATTATTTTTGTGAAAAACGATTATATTTGTCAGAAACAAATATTTTTGTCAGAAACGATTTTTTTTGTCAGAAACGATTATTTTTGTCCAAAACTAATATTTTTGTTAGAACCGATTATTTTTGTCAGATACGATTATTTTTGTCAGATACGATTATTTTTGTCAGATACGATTATTTTTGTCAGATACGATTATTTTTTTCAGAAACGATTATTTTTAACAGATACGATTATTTTTGTGAAAAACGAATATTTTTGTCAGAAACGATCATTTTTGTCAGATACGATTATTTTTGTCAGAAACGATTATTTTTAACAGATACGATTATTTTTGTCAAAAACGATTATTTTTGTCAGAAACGAATATTTTTGTCAGAAACGATTATTTTTGTCAGATACGATTATTTTTGTCAGAAACGATTATTTTTAACAGATACGATTATTTTTGTGAAAAACGATTATTTTTGTCAGAAACAAATATTTTTGTCAGAAACGATTATTTTTGTCCAAAACTAATATTTTTGATAGAACCGATTATTTTTGTCAGATACGATTATTTTTGTCAGAAACGATTATTTTTGTCAGAAACGAATATTTTTGTTAGAAACGATTATTTTTGTCAGAAACGATTATTTTTGTCAGATACGATTATTTTTGTCAAAAACGATTATTTTTGTCTGAAACGAATATTTTTGTCAGAAACGATTATTTTTGTCAGATACGATTATTTTTGTCAGATACGATTATTTTTAACAGATACGATTATTTTTGTGAAAAACGATTATTTTTGTCAGAAACAAATATTTTTTTCAGAATCGATTATTTTTGTCCAATACTAATATTTTTGTCAGATACGATTATTTTTGTCAGATACGATTATTTTTGTCAGAAACGATTATTTTTGTCAGAAACGATTATTTTTGTCAGAAACGATTATTTTTGTCCAATACTAATATTTTTGTCAGAAACGATTATTTTTGTCCAAAGCTTATATTTTTGTCAGAAACGATTATTTTTTTCAGAAATGATTATTTTTGTCAGAAACGAATATTTTTGTCAGAAACGATTATTTTTGTCAGATACGATTATTTTTGTCAGATACGATTATTTTTAACAGATACGATTATTTTTGTGAAAAACGATTATTTTTGTCAGAAACAAATATTTTTGACAGAAACGATTATTTTTGTCCAAAACTAATATTTTTGTTAGAACCGATTATTTTTGTCAGATACGATTATTTTTGTCAGAAACGATTATTTTTGTCAGAAACGAATATTTTTGTTAGAAACGATTATTATTGTCAGAAACGATTATTTTTGTCAGAAACGATTATTTTTAACAGATACGATTATTTTTGTGAAAAACGATTATTTTTGTCAGAAACGAATATTTTTGTCAGATACGGTTATTTTTTTCCATACTAATATTTTTGTCAGAAACAATTATTTTAGTCAGAAACGATTATTTTTGTCAGAAACGATTATTTTTGTCAGAAACTTATATTTTTGTCAGAAACGATTATTTTTTTCCAAAGCTTATATTTTTGTCAGAAACGATTATTTTTTTCAGAAATGATTATTTTTGTCAGATACGATTATTTTTGTCAGAAACTAATATTTTTGTCAGAAACGATTATTTTTCTCCGAATGGATTATTTTTGTCCAATACTAATATTTTTCTCAGAAACGATTCTTTTTGTCTGATACGATTATTTTTGTCAGAAATGATTATTTTTGTCAGATACGATTATTTTTGTCAGAAACGATTATTTTTGTCAATAACGGTAATTTTTGTCAGACGAATATTTTTGTCTGAAACAATTATTTTTGTCAGAAACGATTATTTTTGTCAGAAACGACTATTTTTGTCAGAAACGAATATTTTTGTCAGAAACGATTATTTTTGTCCAAAACTAATATTTTTGTCAGAAACGATTATTTTTGTCGGAAACGATTATTTTAGTCACATACGATTATTTTTGTCAAAAACGATTATTTTTGTCAGAAACGATTATTTTTGTCAGATACGATTATTTTCGTCATAAACGATTATTTTTGTCAGATACGATTATTTTTGTCAAAAACGATAATTTTTGTCAGAAACAAATATTTTTGTCAGAAACGATTATTTTTGTCCATAACTAATATTTTTGTTAGAAACGATTATTTTTGTCAGATACGATTATTTTTGTCATAAACGATTATTTTTAACAGATACGATTATTTTTGTGAAAAACGATTATATTTGTCAGAAACAAATATTTTTGTCAGAAACGATTTTTTTTGTCAGAAACGATTATTTTTGTCCAAAACTAATATTTTTGTTAGAACCGATTATTTTTGTCAGATACGATTATTTTTGTCAGATACGATTATTTTTGTCAGATACGATTATTTTTGTCAGATACGATTATTTTTTTCAGAAACGATTATTTTTAACAGATACGATTATTTTTGTGAAAAACGAATATTTTTGTCAGAAACGATCATTTTTGTCAGATACGATTATTTTTGTCAGAAACGATTATTTTTAACAGATACGATTATTTTTGTCAAAAACGATTATTTTTGTCAAAAACGAATATTTTTGTCAGAAACGATTATTTTTGTCAGATACGATTATTTTTGTCAGAAACGATTATTTTTAACAGATACGATTATTTTTGTGAAAAACGATTATTTTTGTCAGAAACAAATATTTTTGTCAGAAACGATTATTTTTGTCCAAAACTAATATTTTTGATAGAACCGATTATTTTTGTCAGATACGATTATTTTTGTCAGAAACGATTATTTTTGTCAGAAACGAATATTTTTGTTAGAAACGATTATTTTTGTCAGAAACGATTATTTTTGTCAGATACGATTATTTTTGTCAAAAACGATTATTTTTGTCTGAAACGAATATTTTTGTCAGAAACGATTATTTTTGTCAGATACGATTATTTTTGTCAGATACGATTATTTTTAACAGATACGATTATTTTTGTGAAAAACGATTATTTTTGTCAGAAACAAATATTTTTTTCAGAATCGATTATTTTTGTCCAATACTAATATTTTTGTCAGATACGATTATTTTTGTCAGATACGATTATTTTTGTCAGAAACGATTATTTTTGTCAGAAACGATTATTTTTGTCAGAAACGATTATTTTTGTCCAATACTAATATTTTTGTCAGAAACGATTATTTTTGTCCAAAGCTTATATTTTTGTCAGAAACGATTATTTTTTTCAGAAATGATTATTTTTGTCAGATACGATTATTTTTGTCAGAAACTAATATTTTTGTCAGAAACGATTATTTTTCTCCGAATAAATTATTTTTGTCCAATACTAATATTTTTGTCGGAAACGATTATTTTTTTCCAAAACTAATATTTTTGTCAGAAACGATTCTTTTTGTCAGACGAATATTTTTGTCAGAAACAATTATTTTTGTCAGAAACGATTATTTTTGTCAGAAACGACTATTTTTGTCAGAAACGAATATTTTTGTCAGAAATGATTATTTTTGTCCAAAACTAATATTTTTGTCAGAAAAGATTATTTTTGTCAAAAACGATTATTTTTGTCAGAAACAAATATTTTTTTCAGAAATGATTATTTTTGTCAGATACGATTATTTTTGTCAGAAACTAATATTTTTGTCAGAAACGATTATTTTTCTCCGAATGGATTATTTTTGTCCAATACTAATATTTTTCTCAGAAACGATTCTTTTTGTCTGATACGATTATTTTTGTCAGAAATGATTATTTTTGTCAGATACGATTATTTTTGTCAGAAACGATTATTTTTGTCAGTAACGGTAATTTTTGTCAGACGAATATTTTTGTCTGAAACAATTATTTTTGTCAGAAACGATTATTTTTGTCAGAAACGACTATTTTCGTCAGAAACGAATATTTTTGTCAGAAACGATTATTTTTGTCCAAAACTAATATTTTTGTCAGAAACGATTATTTTTGTCAGAAACGATTATTTTAGTCAGATACGATTATTTTTGTCAAAATCGATTATTTTTGTCAGATACGATTATTTTTGTCAAAAACGATAATTTTTGTCAGAAACAAATATTTTTGTCAGAAACGATTATTTTTGTCCATAACTAATATTTTTGTTAGAAACGATTATTTTTGTCAGACACGATTATTTTTGTCAGAAACGATTATTTTTCTCAGATACGATTATTTTTGTCAAAAAAGATTATTTTTGTCAGAAACGAATATTTTTGTCAGAAACGATCATTTTTGTCAGATACGATTATTTTTGTCAAAAACGATTATTTTTGTCAGAAACAAATATTTTTTTCAGAATCGATTATTTTTGTCCAATACTAATATTTTTGTTAGAAACGATTATTTTTGTCAGACACGATTATTTTTGTCAGAAACGATTATTTTTCTCAGATACGATTATTTTTGTCAGAAACGATTATTTTTGTCAGAAACGATTATTTTAGTCAGATACGATTATTTTTGTCAAAAACGATTATTTTTGTCAGAAACGAATATTTTTGTCAGATACGATTATTTTTGTCAGAAACGAATATTTTTGTCAGAAACGATCATTTTTGTCAGATACGATTATTTTTGTCAGATACGATTATTTTTGTCAGATACGATTATTTTTAACAGATACGATTATTTTTGTGAAAAACGATTATTTTTGTCAGAAACAAATATTTTTGACAGAAACGATTATTTTTGTCCAAAACTAATATTTTTGTTAGAACCGATTATTTTTGTCAGATACGATTATTTTTGTCAGAAACGATTATTTTTGTCAGATACGATTATTTTTGTCAGAAACGATTATTTTTGTCAGTAACGATTATTTTTGTCAGAAACGATTATTTTTGTCAGAAACGATTATTTTTGTCAGATACGATTATTTTTGTCAGAAACGATTATTTTTGTCAGAAACGATTATTTTTGTCAGAAACGATTATTTTTGTCCAATACTAATATTTTTGTCAGAAACGATTATTTTTGTCCAAAGCTTATATTTTTGTCAGAAACGATTATTTTTTTCAGAAATGATTATTTTTGTCAGATACGATTATTTTTGTCAGAAACTAATATTTTTGTCAGAAACGATTATTTTTCTCCGAATAAATTATTTTTGTCCAATACTAAAATTTTTGTCGGAAACGATTATTTTTTTCCAAAACTAATATTTTTGTCAGAAACGATTCTTTTTGTCAGACGAATATTTTTGTCAGAAACAATTATTTTTGTCAGAAACGATTATTTTTGTCAGAAACGACTATTTTTGTCAGAAACGAATATTTTTGTCAGAAATGATTATTTTTGTCCAAAACTAATATTTTTGTCAGAAAAGATTATTTTTGTCAGAAACGATTATTTTAGTCAGATACGATTATTTTTGTCAAAAACGATTATTTTTGTCAGAAACGAATATTTTTGTCAGATACGATTATTTTTGTCATAAACGATTATTTTTGTCAGATACGATTATTTTTGTCAAAAACGATTATTTTTGTCAGAAACAAATATTTTTTTCAGAAATGATTATTTTTGTCAGATACGATTATTTTTGTCAGAAACTAATATTTTTGTCAGAAACGATTATTTTTCTCCGAATGGATTATTTTTGTCCAATACTAATATTTTTCTCAGAAACGATTCTTTTTGTCTGATACGATTATTTTTGTCAGAAATGATTATTTTTGTCAGATACGATTATTTTTGTCAGAAACGATTATTTTTGTCAGTAACGGTAATTTTTGTCAGACAAATATTTTTGTCTGAAACAATTATTTTTGTCAGAAACGATTATTTTTGTCAGAAACGACTATTTTTGTCAGAAACGAATATTTTTGTCAGAAACGATTTTTTTGTCCAAAACTAATATTTTTGTCAGAAACGATTATTTTTGTCAGAAACGATTATTTTTGTCAAAAACGATAATTTTTGTCAGAAACAAATATTTTTGTCAGAAACGATTATTTTTGTCCATAACTAATATTTTTGTTAGATACGATTATTTTTGTCAGACACGATTATTTTTTTCAGAAACGATTATTTTTCTCAGATACGATTATTTTTGTCAAAAAAGATTATTTTTGTCAGAAACGAATATTTTTGTCAGAAACGATCATTTTTGTCAGATACGATTATTTGTGTCAAAAACGATTATTTTAGTCAGATACGATTATTTTTGTCAAAAACGATTATTTTTGTCAGAAACGAATATTTTTGTCAGATACGATTATTTTTGTCAGAAACGAATATTTTTGTCAGAAACGATCATTTTTGTCAGATACGATTATTTTTGTCAGAAACGATTATATTTGTCAGAAACAAATATTTTTGTCAGAAACGATTTTTTTTGTCAGAAACGATTATTTTTGTCCAAAACTAATATTTTTGTTAGAACCGATTATTTTTGTCAGATACGATTATTTTTGTCAGATACGATTATTTTTGTCAGATACGATAATTTTTGTCAGATACGATTATTTTTTTCAGAAACGATTATTTTTAACAGATACGATTATTTTTGTGAAAAACGAATATTTTTGTCAGAAACGATCATTTTTGTCAGATACGATTATTTTTGTCAGAAACGATTATTTTTAACAGAAACAATTATTTTTGTCAGATACGATTATTTTTGTCAGAAACGATTATTTTTAACAGATACGATTATTTTTGTGAAAAACGATTATTTTTGTCAGAAACAAATATTTTTGTCAGAAACGATTATTTTTGTCCAAAACTAATATTTTTGTTAGAACCGATTATTTTTGTCAGATACGATTATTTTTGTCAGAAACGATTATTTTTGTCAGAAACGAATATTTTTGTTAGAAACGATTATTTTTGTCAGAAACGATTATTTTTGTCAGATACGATTATTTTTGTCAAAAACGATTATTTTTGTCAGAAACGAATATTTTTGTCAGAAACGATTATTTTTGTCAGATACGATTATTTTTGTCAGATACGATTATTTTTAACAGATACGATTATTTTTGTGAAAAACGATTATTTTTGTCAGAAACAAATATTTTTGTCAGAGTCGATTATTTTTGTCCAATACTAATATTTTTGTCAGATACGATTATTTTTGTCAGATACGATTATTTTTGTCAGAAACGATTATTTTTGTCAGAAACGATTATTTTTGTCAGAAACGATTATTTTTGTCCAATACTAATATTTCTGTCAGAAACGATTATTTTTGTCCAAAGCTTATATTTTTGTCAGAAACGATTTTTTTTTTCAGAAATGATTATTTTTGTCAGATACGATTATTTTTGTCAGAAACTAATATTTTTGTCAGAAACGATTATTTTTCTCCGAATAAATTATTTTTGTCCAATACTAATATTTTTGTCGGAAACGATTATTTTTTTCCAAAACTAATATTTTTGTCAGAAACGATTCTTTTTGTCAGACGAATATTTTTGTCAGAAACAATTATTTTTGTCAGAAACGATTATTTTTGTCAGAAACGACTATTTTTGTAGGAAACGAATATTTTTGTCAGAAATGATTATTTTTGTCCAAAACTAATATTTTTGTCAGAAAAGATTATTTTTGTCAGAAACGATTATTTTAGTCAGATACGATTATTTTTGTCAAAAACGATTTTTTTTGTCAGAAACGAATATTTTTGTCAGATACGATTATTTTTGTCATAAACGATTATTTTTGTCAGATACGATTATTTTTGTCAAAAACGATTATTTTTGTCAGAAACAAATATTTTTTCAGAAATGATTATTTTTGTCAGATACGATTATTTTTGTCAGAAACTAATATTTTTGTCAGAAACGATTATTTTTCTCCGAATGGATTATTTTTGTCCAATACTAATATTTTTCTCAGAAACGATTCTTTTTGTCTGATACGATTATTTTTGTCAGAAATGATTATTTTTGTCAGATACGATTATTTTTGTCAGAAACGATTATTTTTGTCAGTAACGGTAATTTTTGTCAGACGAATATTTTTGTCTGAAACAATTATTTTTGTCAGAAACGATTATTTTTGTCAGAAACGACTGTTTTTGTCAGAAACGAATATTTTTGTCAGAAACGATTATTTTTGTCCAAAACTAATATTTTTGTCAGAAACGATTATTTTTGTCAGAAACGATTATTTTAGTCAGATACGATTATTTTTGTCAAAATCGATTATTTTTGTCAGATACGATTATTTTTGTCAAAAACGATAATTTTTGTCAGAAACAAATATTTTTGTCAGAAACGATTATTTTTGTCCATAACTAATATTTTTGTTAGAAACGATTATTTTTGGCAGACACGATTATTTTTGTCAGAAACGATTATTTTTCTCAGATACGATTATTTTTGTCAAAAAAGATTATTTTTGTCAGAAACGAATATTTTTGTCAGAAACGATCATTTTTGTCAGATACGATTATTTTTGTCAAAAACGATTATTTTTGTCAGAAACAAATATTTTTTTCAGAATCGATTATTTTTGTCCAATACTAATATTTTTGTTAGAAACGATTATTTTTGTCAGACACGATTATTTTTGTCAGAAACGATTATTTTTCTCAGATACGATTATTTTTGTCAGAAACGATTATTTTTGTCAGAAACGATTATTTTAGTCAGATACGATTATTTTTGTCAAAAACGATTATTTTTGTCAGAAACGAATATTTTTGTCAGATACGATTATTTTTGTCAGAAACAAATATTTTTGACAGAAACGATTATTTTTGTCCAAAACTAATATTTTTGTTAGAACCGATTATTTTTGTCAGATACGATTATTTTTGTCAGAAACGATTCTTTTTGTCAGATACGATTATTTTTGTCAGAAACGATTATTTTTGTCAGTAACGATTATTTTTTTCAGAAACGATTATTTTTGTCAGAAACGATTATTTTTGTCAGATACGATTATTTTTGTCAGAAACGATTATTTTTGTCAGAAACGATTATTTTTGTCAGAAACGATTATTTTTGTCCAATACTAATATTTTTGTCAGAAACGATTATTTTTGTCCAAAGCTTATATTTTTGTCAGAAACGATTATTTTTTTCAGAAATGATTATTTTTGTCAGATACGATTATTTTTGTCAGAAACGAATATTTTTGTCAGATACGATTATTTTTGTCATAAACGATTATTTTTGTCAGATACGATTATTTTTGTCAAAAACGATTATTTTTGTCAGAAACAAATATTTTTTTCAGAAATGATTATTTTTGTCAGATACGATTATTTTTGTCAGAAACTAATTTTTTTGTCAGAAACGATTATTTTTCTCCGAATGGATTATTTTTGTCCAATACTAATATTTTTCTCAGAAACGATTCTTTTTGTCTGATACGATTATTTTTGTCAGAAATGATTATTTTTGTCAGATACGATTATTTTTGTCAGAAACGATTATTTTTGTCAGTAACGGTAATTTTTGTCAGACGAATATTTTTGTCTGAAACAATTATTTTTGTCAGAAACGATTATTTTTGTCAGAAACGACTATTTTTGTCAGAAACGAATATTTTTGTCAGATCCGATTATTTTTGTCCAAAACTAATATTTTTGTCAGAAACGATTATTTTTGTCAGAAACGATTATTTTAGTCAGATACGATTATTTTTGTCAAAAACGATTATTTTTGTCAGAAACGAATATTTTTGTCAGATACGATTATTTTTGTCATAAACGATAATTTTTGTCAGATACGATTATTTTTGTCAAAAACGATAATTTTTGTCAGAAACAAATATTTTTGTCAGAAACGATTATTTT
Source organism: Pantala flavescens (assembly GCA_020796165.1). Classification (NCBI taxonomy): domain Eukaryota; kingdom Metazoa; phylum Arthropoda; class Insecta; order Odonata; family Libellulidae; genus Pantala; species Pantala flavescens. The sequence goes on from CM036880.1 coordinate 3,362,253, forward strand.
TGTCCATAACTAATATTTTTGTTAGAAACGATTATTTTTGTCAGACACGATTATTTTTGTCAGAAACGATTTTTTTTCTCAGTTACGATTCTTTTTGTCAAAAAAGATTATTTTTGTCAGAAACGAATTTTTTTGTCAGAAACGATCATTTTTGTCAGATACGATTATTTTTGTCAAAAACGATTATTTTTGTCAGAAACAAATATTTTTTTTCAGAATCGATTATTTTTGTCCAATACTAATATTTTTGTTAGAAACGATTATTTTTGTCAGACACGATTATTTTTGTCAGAAACGATTATTTTTCTCAGATACGATTATTTTTGTCAGAAACGATTATTTTTGTCAGAAACGATTATTTTAGTCAGATACGATTATTTTTGTCAAAAACGATTATTTTTGTCAGAAACGAATATTTTTGTCAGATACGATTATTTTTGTCAGAAACGAATATTTTTGTCAGAAACGATCATTTTTGTCAGATACGATTATTTTTGTCAGAAACGATTATTTTTAACAGATACGATTATTTTTGTGAAAAACGATTATTTTTGTCAGAAACAAATATTTTTGTCAGAAACGATTTTTTTTGTCAGAAACGATTATTTTTGTCCAAAACTAATATTTTTGTTAGAACCGATTATTTTTGTCAGATACGATTATTTTTGTCAGATACGATTATATTTGTCAGATACGATTATTTTTGTCAGATACGATTATTTTTTTCAGAAACGATTATTTTTAACAGGTACGATTATTTTTGTGAAAAACGAATATTTTTGTCAGAAACGATCATTTTTGTCTGATACGATTATTTTTGTCAGAAACGATTATTTTTAACAGAAACAATTATTTTAGTCAGAAACGATTATTTTTGTCAGAAACGATTATTTTTCTCAAATACGATTATTTTTGTCAAAAACGATTATTTTTGTCAGAAACGAATATTTTTGTCAGAAACGATTATTTTTGTCAGATACGATTATTTTTGTCAGAAACGATTATTTTTAACAGATACGATTATTTTTGTGAAAAACGATTATTTTTGTCAGAAACAAATATTTTTGTCAGAAACGATTATTTTTGTCCAAAACTAATATTTTTGTTAGAACCGATTATTTTTGTCAGATACGATTATTTTTGTCAGAAACGATTATTTTTGTCAGAAACGAATATTTTTGTTAGAAACGATTATTTTTGTCAAAAACGATTATTTTTCTCAGATACGATTATTTTTGTCAAAAACGATTATTTTTGTCAGAAACGAATATTTTTGTCAGAAACGATTATTTTTGTCAGATACGATTCTTTTTGTCAGAAACGATTATTTTTAACAGATACGATTGTTTTTGTGATAAACGATTATTTTTGTCAGAAACAAATATTTTTGTCAGAAACGATTATTTTTGTCCAAAACTAATATTTTTGTTAGAACCTAATATTTTTTCAGATACGATTATTTTTGTCAGAAACGATTATTTTTGTCAGAAACGAATATTTTTGTTAGAAACGATTTTATTGTCAGAAACGATTATTTTTGTCAGAAACGATTATTTGTAACAGATACGATTATTTTTGTGAAAAACGATTATTTTTGTCAGAAACAAATATTTTTGTCAGAATCGATTATTTTTGTCCAATACTAATATTTTTGTCAGATACGATTATTTTTGTCAGATACGATTATTTTTGTCAGAAACGATTATTTTTGTCAGAAACGATTATTTTTGTCCAATACTAATATTTTTGTCAGAAACGATTATTTTTGTCAGAAACGATTATTTTAGTCAGATACGATTATTTTTGTCAAAAACGATTATTTTTGTCAGAAACGAATATTTTTGTCAGATACGATTATTTTTGTCAGAAACGAATATTTTTGTCAGAAACGATCATTTTTGTCAGATACGATTATTTTTGTCAGAAACGATTATTTTTAACAGATACGATTATTTTTGTGAAAAACGATTATTTTTGTCAGAAACAAATATTTTTGTCAGAAACGATTATTTTTGTCAGAAACGATTATTTTTGTCCAAAACTAAAATTTTTGTTAGAACCGATTATTTTTGTCAGATACGATTATTTTTGTCAGATACGATTATTTTTGTCAGATACGATTATTTTTGTCAGATACGATTCTTTTTTTAAGAAACGATTATTTTTAACAGATACGATTATTTTTGTGAAAAACGATAATTTTTGTCAGAAACAAATATTTTTGTCAGAATCGATTATTTTTGTCCAATACTAATATTTTTGTCAGAACTATAATTTTGTCAGAAACGATTATTTTTGTAAGAAACGACTATTTTTGTCAGAAACGAATACTTTTTTCAGAAACGAATATTTTTGTCAGAAACGATTATTTTTGTCCAAAACTAATATTTTTGTCAGAAACGATTATTTTTGACAGAAACGATTATTTTTTTCCATACTAATATTTTTGTCAGAAACGATTATTTTTGTCAGAAACAATTATTTTAGTCAGAAACGATTATTTTTGTCAGAAACGATTATTTTTTCAGAAATTTATATTTTTGTCAGAAACGAATATTTTTGTCCAAAGCTAATATTTTTTTCAGAAACGATTATTTTTGTCAGAAAGTAATATTTTTGTCAGAAACGATTATTTTTGTCCAAAGCTAATATTTTTGTCAGAAACGATTATTTTTGTCAGAAACAATTATTTTTGTCAGAAGCGATTATTTTTGTCAAAAACGATTTCTTTTGTCAGAAACGATTATTTTTGTCAGAAACTAATATTTTTGTCGGAAACGATTATTTTTGACCAAAGATAATATTTTTGTCAGAAACGATTATTTTTGTCAAAAACGATTATTTTTGTCAGAAACGATTATTTTTGTCAGAAACTAATATTTTTGTCAGAAACGATTATTTTTGTTCGAATGGATTATTTTTGTCCAATACTAATATTTTTGACGGAAACGATTATTTTTTCCAAAACTAATATTTTTGTCAAAAAAACTTATTTTTGTCAGGTACGATTATTTTTGTCAGAAACGATTATTTTTGTCAGAAACGGTAATTTTTGTCAGAACGATAATTTTTGTCAGAAAAGATTATTTTTTTGTCCAACACTAATATTTTTTTTCAGAAACGATTATTTTTGTCATAAACGATTATTTTAGTCAGAAACGATTATTTTTGTCAGAAACGATAATTTTTGTCAGAAACCATTATTTTTGTCCAGAACTAATATTTTTTCAGAATCGATTATTTTTGTCCAATAGTAATATTTTTGTCAGAAACGATTATTTTTGTCCAAAACTAATATTTTTGTCTGATACGATTATTTTTGTCGGAAACGATTATTTTTGTCAGAAACGATTATTTTTTTCCAATACTAATATTTTTGTCAGAAACGATTCTTTTCGTCAGAAACAATTATTTTTGTCAGAAACGATTATTTTTGTCAGAAACGATTATTTTTGTCAGAAAGTAATATTTTTGTCAGAAACGATTATTTTTGTCCAAAGCTAATATTTTTGTCAGAAACGATTATTTTTCTCCGAATGGATTATTTTTGTCAGATACGATTATTTTTGTCAGATACGATTATTTTTGTCAAAAACGATTATTTTTGTCAGAAACAAATATTTTTGTCAGAAACGATTATTTTTGTCAGAAACGATTATTTTTGTCAGAAACGATTATTTTTGTCCAATACTAATATTTTTGTCAGAAACGATTATTTTTGTCAGAAACGATTATTTTAGTCAGATACGATTATTTTTGTCAAAAACGATTATTTTTGTCAGAAACGAATATTTTTGTCAGATACGATTATTTTTGTCAGAAACGAATATTTTTGTCAGAAACGATCATTTTTGTCAGATACGATTATTTTTGTCAGAAACGATTATTTTTAACAGATACGATTATTTTTGTGAAAAACTAAAATTTTTGTTAGAACCGATTATTTTTGTCAGATACGATTATTTTTGTCAGATACGATTATTTTTGTCAGATACGATTATTTTTGTCAGATACGATTCTTTTTTTAAGAAACGATTATTTTTAACAGATACGATTATTTTTGTGAAAAACGATAATTTTTGTCAGAAACAAATATTTTTGTCAGAATCGATTATTTTTGTCCAATACTAATATTTTTGTCAGAACTATAATTTTGTCAGAAACGATTATTTTTGTAAGAAACGACTATTTTTGTCAGAAACGAATACTTTTTTCAGAAACGAATATTTTTGTCAGAAACGATTATTTTTGTCCAAAACTAATATTTTTGTCAGAAACGATTATTTTTGACAGAAACGATTATTTTTTTCCATACTAATATTTTTGTCAGAAACGATTATTTTTGTCAGAAACAATTATTTTAGTCAGAAACGATTATTTTTGTCAGAAACGATTATTTTTTCAGAAATTTATATTTTTGTCAGAAACGAATATTTTTGTCCAAAGCTAATATTTTTTTCAGAAACGATTATTTTTGTCAGAAAGTAATATTTTTGTCAGAAACGATTATTTTTGTCCAAAGCTAATATTTTTGTCAGAAACGATTATTTTTGTCAGAAACAATTATTTTTGTCAGAAGCGATTATTTTTGTCAAAAACGATTTCTTTTGTCAGAAACGATTATTTTTGTCAGAAACTAATATTTTTGTCGGAAACGATTATTTTTGACCAAAGATAATATTTTTGTCAGAAACGATTATTTTTGTCAAAAACGATTATTTTTGTCAGAAACGATTATTTTTGTCAGAAACTAATATTTTTGTCAGAAACGATTATTTTTGTTCGAATGGATTATTTTTGTCCAATACTAATATTTTTGACGGAAACGATTATTTTTGTCCAAAACTAATTTTTTTGTCAAAAAAACTTATTTTTGTCAGGTACGATTATTTTTGTCAGAAACGATTATTTTTGTCAGAAACGATTATTTTCGTCAGAAACGATTATTTTTGTCAGAAACGATTATTTTTGTCCAAAGCTAACATTTTTGTCAGAAACGATTATTTTTTTTCAGAAATGATTATTTATGTCAGATACGATTATTTTTGTCAGAAACTAATATTTTTGTCAGAAACGATTATTTTTCTCCGAATGGATTATTTTTGTCCAATACTAATATTTTTGTCGGAAACGATTATTTTTTTCCAAAACTAATTTTTTTGTCAGAAACGATTATTTTTGTCTGATACGATTATTTTTGTCAGAAATGATTATTTTTGTCAGATACGATTATTTTTGTCAGAAACGATTATTTTTGTCAGAAACGGTAATTTTTGTCAGACGAATATTTTTGTCAGAACTATAATTTTTGTCAGAAACGATTATTTTTGTAAGAAACGACTTTTTTTGTCAGAAACGAATACTTTCGTCAGAAACGAATATTTTTGTCAGAAACGATTATTTTTGTCCAAAACTAATATTTTTGTCAGAAACGATTATTTTTGTCAAAAACGATTATTTTTTTCCATACTAATATTTTTGTCAGAAACGATTATTTTTGTCAGAAACAATTATTTTAGTCAGAAACGATTATTTTTGTCAGAAACGATTATTTTTGTCAGAAACTTATATTTTTGTCAGAAACGATTATTTTTGTCCAAAGCTAATATTTTTGTCAGAAACGATTATTTTTATCAGAAACAATTATTTTTGTAAGAAGCGATTATTTTTGTCAGAAACGATTACTTTTGTCCAAAACTAATTTTTTTGTCAGAAACGATTATTTTTGTCATAAACGATTATTTTTGTCAGAAACGATTATTTTTGTCAGAAACGATTATTTTTGTCAGAAACCATTATTTTTTTACAAAACTAATATTTTTGACAGAAACTATTATTTTTGTCCAATACTAATATTTTAGTCAGAAACGATTATTTTTGTCCAAAACTAATATTTTTGTCAGAAACGATTATTTTTGTCCAAAGCTAACATTTTTGTCAGAAACGATTATTTTTTTTCAGAAATGATTATTTTTGTCAGATACGATTATTTTTGTCAGAAACGATTATTTTTGTCAGAAACAAATATTTTTGTCAGAAACGATTATTTTTGTCAAAAACGATTATTTTTGTCAGAAACAAATATTTTTGTCAGAAACGATTATTTTTGTCCAAAACTAATATTTTTGTCAGAAACGATTATTTTAGTCCAAAACTAATATTTTTGTCAGAAACGATTATTTTTGTCAGAAACGATTATTTTTGTAAGAAACGATTATTTTTGTCCAATACTAATATTTTTGTCAGAAACGATTATTTTTGTCAGAAACAATTATTTTTGTCAGAAACGATTATTTTGTCAGAAACGATTATTTTTGTCAGAAACTAATATTTTTGTCAGAAACCATTATTTTTATACAAAACTAATATTTTTGATAGAAACTATTATTTTTGTCCAATACTAATATTTTAGTCAGAAACGATTATTTTTGTCCAAAACTAATATTTTTGTCAGAAACGATTATTTTTGTCAGAAACGATTATTTTTTTCCATACTAATATTTTTTCAGAAACGATTATTTTTGTCAGAAACAATTATTTTCGTCAGAAACGATTATTTTTGTCAGAAACGATTATTTTTGTCCAAAGCTAACATTTTTGTCAGAAACGATTATTTTTTTTCAGAAATGATTATTTATGTCAGATACGGTTATTTTTGTCAGAAACGATTATTTTTGTCAGAAACGATTATTTTTCTCCGAATGGATTATTTTTGTCCAATACTAATATTTTTGTCGGAAACGATTATTTTTTTCCAAAACTAATTTTTTTGTCAGAAACGATTATTTTTGTCTGATACGATTATTTTTGTCAGAAATGATTATTTTTGTCAGATACGATTATTTTTGTCAGAAACGATTATTTTTGTCAGAAACGGTAATTTTTGTCAGACGAATATTTTTGTCAGAACTATAATTTTTGTCAGAAACGATTATTTTTGTAAGAAACGACTTTTTTTGTCAGAAACGAATACTTTCGTCAGAAACGAATATTTTTGTCAGAAACGATTATTTTTGTCCAAAACTAATATTTTTGTCAGAAACGATTATTTTTGTCAAAAACGATTATTTTTTTCCATACTAATATTTTTGTCAGAAACGATTATTTTTGTCAGAAACAATTATTTTAGTCAGAAACGATTATTTTTGTCAGAAACGATTATTTTTGTCAGAAACTTATATTTTTGTCAGAAACGATTATTTTTGTCCAAAGCTAATATTTTTGTCAGAAACGATTATTTTTGTCAGAAAGTAATATTTTTGACAGAAACGATTATTTTTGTCCAAAGCTAATATTTTTGTCAGAAACGATTATTTTTATCAGAAACAATTATTTTTGTAAGAAGCGATTATTTTTGTCAGAAACGATTACTTTTGTCCAAAACTAATTTTTTTGTCAGAAACGATTATTTTTGTCATAAACGATTATTTTTGTCAGAAACGATTATTTTTGTCAGAAACGATTATTTTTGTCAGAAACCATTATTTTTTTACAAAACTAATATTTTTGACAGAAACTATTATTTTTGTCCAATACTAATATTTTAGTCAGAAACGATTATTTTTGTCCAAAACTAATATTTTTGTCAGAAACGATTATTTTTGTCCAAAGCTAACATTTTTGTCAGAAACGATTATTTTTTTTCAGAAATGATTATTTTTGTCAGATACGATTATTTTTGTCAGAAACGATTATTTTTGTCAGAAACGATTATTTTTGTCAGAAACTTATATTTTTGTCAGAAACGATTATTTTTGTCCAAAGTTAATATTTTTGTCAGAAACGATTATTTTTTTCAGAAATGATTATTTTTGTCAGATACGATTATTTTTGTCAGAAACTAATATTTTTGTCGGAAACGATTATTTTTGTCAGAAACAATTATTTTAGTCAGAAACGATTATTTTTGTCAGAAACGATTATTTTTGTCAGAAACTTATATTTTTGTCAGAAACGATTATTTTTGTCCAAAGCTAATATTTTTGTCAGAAACGATTATTTTTGTCAGAAAGTAATATTTTTGTCAGAAACGATTATTTTTGTCCAAAGCTAATATTTTTGTCAGAAACGATTATTTATATCAGAAACAATTATTTTTGTAAGAAGCGATTATTTTTGTCAGAAACGATTACTTTTGTCCAAAACTAATTTTTTTGTCAGAAACGATTATTTTTGTCATAAACGATTATTTTTGTCAGAAACGATTATTTTTGTCAGAAACCATTATTTTTTTACAAAACTAATATTTTTGACAGAAACTATTATTTTTGTCCAATACTAATATTTTAGTCAGAAACGATTATTTTTGTCCAAAACTAATATTTTTCTCAGAAACGATTATTTTTGTCAGATACGATTATTTTTTTCCATACTAATATTTTTGTCAGAAACGATTATTTTTATCAGAAACAATTATTTTAGTCAGAAACGATTATTTTTGTCAGAAACGATTATTTTTGTCAGAAACTTATATTTTTGTCAGAAACGATTATTTTTGTGCAAAGCTAATATTTTTGTCAGAAACGATTATTTTATTCAGAAATGATTATTTTTGTCAGATACGATTATTTTTGTCAGAAACTAATATTTTTGTCGGAAACGATTATTTTTTTCCAAAACTAATATTTTTGTCAGAAACGATTCTTTTTGTCTGATACGATTATTTTTGTCAGAAATGATTATTTTTGTCAGATACGATTATTTTTGTCAGAAACGATTATTTTTGTCAGAAACGGTAATTTTTGTCAGACGAATATTTTTGTCAGAACTATAATTTTTGTCAGAAACGATTATTTTTGGAAGAAACGACTATTTTTGTCAGAAACGAATACTTTTGTCAGAAACGAATATTTTTGTCAGAAACGACTATTTTTGTCCAAAACTAATATTTTTGTCAGAAACGTTTATTTTTGTCAGAAACGATTATTTTAGTCAGATACGATTATTTTTGTCAAAAACGATTATTTTTGTCAGAAACGAATATTTTTGTCAGATACGATTATTTTTGTCAGAAACGATTATTTTTGTCAGATACGATTATTTTTGTCAAAAACGATTATTTTTGTCAGAAACGAATATTTTTGTCAGAAACGATTATTTTTGTCAGAAACGATTATTTTTGTCATAAACGATTATTTTTGTCAGATACGATTATTTTTGTCAAAAACGATTATTTTTGTCAGAAACAAATATTTTTGTCAGAAACGATTATTTTTGTCCATAATTAATATTTTTGTTAGAAACGATTATTTTTGTCAGACACGATTATTTTTGTCAGAAACGATTATTTTTCTCAGATACGATTATTTTTGTCAAAAACGATTATTTTTGTCGGAAACGAATATTTTTGTCAGAAACGATCATTTTTGTCGGATACGATTATTTTTGTCAGAAACGATTATTTTTAACAAATACGATTATTTTTGTGAAAAACGATTATTTTTGTCAGAAACAAATATTTTTATCAGAAACGATTATTTTTGTCCAAAACTAATATTTTTGTTAGAACCGATTATTTTTGTCAGATACGATTATTTTTGTCAGATACGATTATTTTCGTCAGATACGATTATTTTTAACAGATACGATTATTTTTGTGAAAAACGATTATTTTTGTCAAAAACAAATATTTTTGTCAGAATCGATTATTTTTGTCCAATACTAATATTTTTGTCAGATACGATTATTTTTGTCAGAAACGATTTTTTTTGTCAGAAACGATTATTTTTGTCCAAAGCTAATATTTTTGTCTGAAACGATTAGTTTTTTCAGAAACAATTATTTTTGTCAGAAGCGATTATTTTTGTCAGAAAATATTACTTTTGTCCAAAACTAATTTTTTTGTCAGAAACGATTATTTTTGTCATAAACGATTATTTTTGTCAGAAACGATTATTTTTGTCAGAAACGATTATTTTTGTCAGAAACGATTATTTTTGTCAGAAACCATTATTTTTTTACAAAACTAATATTTTTGACAGAAACTATTATTTTTGTCCAATACTAATATTTTAGTCAGAAACGATTATTTTTGTCCAAAACTAATATTTTTGTCAGAAACGATTATTTTTGTCAGATACGATTATTTTTTTTCCATACTAATATTTTTGTCAGAAACGATTATTTTTGTCAGAAACAATTATTTTAGTCAGAAACGATTATTTTTGTCAGAAACGATTATTTTTTTAAGAAACTTATATTTTTGTCAGAAACGATTATTTTTGTCCAAAGCTAATATTTTTGTCAGAAACGATTATTTTTTTCAGAAATGATTATTTTTGTCAGATACGATTATTTTTGTCAGAAACTAATATTTTTGTCAGAAACGATTATTTTTCTCAAAATGGATTATTTTTGTCCAATACTAATATTTTTGTCGGTAACGATTATTTTTTTCCAAAACTAATATTTTTGTCAGAAACGATTCTTTTTGTCTGATACGATTATTTTTGTCAGAAATGATTATTTTTGTCAGATACGATTATTTTTTGTCAGAAACGATTATTTTTGTCAGAAACGGTAATTTTTGTCAGACGAATATTTTTGTCAGAACTATAATTTTTGTCAGAAACGATTATTTTTGTAAGAAACGACTATTTTTGTCAGAAACGAATACTTTTGTCAGAAACGAATATTTCTGTCAGAAACGATTATTTTTGTCCAAAACTAATATTTTTGTCAGAAACGATTATTTTTGTCAGAAACGATTATTTTAGTCAGATACGATTATTTTTGTCAAAAACGATTATTTTTGTCAGAAACGAATATTTTTGTTAGATACGATTATTTTTGTCAGAAACGATTATTTTTGTCAGATACGATTATTTTTGTCAAAAACGATTATTTTTGTCAGAAACGAATATTTTTGTCAGAAACGATTATTTTTGTCAGAAACGATTATTTTTGTCAGATACGATTATTTTTGTCAAAAACGATTATTTTTGTCAGAAACAAATATTTTTGTCAGAAACGATTATTTTTGTCCATAACAAATATTTTTGTTAAAAACGATTATTTTTGTCAGACACGATTATTTTTGTCAGAAACGATTATTTTTCTCAGATACGATTATTTTTGTCAGAAACGATTATTTTTGTCGGAAACGAATATTTTTGTCAGAAACGATCATTTTTGTCAGATACGATTATTTTTGTCAGCAACGATTATTTTTTACAGATACGATTATTTTTGTGAAAAACGATTATTTTTGTCAGAAACAAATATTTTTGTCAGAAACGATTATTTTTGTCCAAAACTAATATTTTTGTTAGAACCGATTATTTTTGTCAGATACGATCATTTTTGTCATATACGATTATTTTTGTCAGATACGATTATTTTTGTCAGATTCGATTATTTTTTCAGAAACGATTATTTTTAACAGATACGATTATTTTTGTGAAAAACGATTATTTTTGTCAGAAACAAATATTTTTGTCAGAATCGATTATTTTTGTCCAATACTAATATTTTTGTCAGATACGATTATTTTTGTCAGAAACGATTATTTTTGTCCAAAACTAATATATTTGTCCGAAACGATTATTTTCATCAGAAACAATTATTTTTGTCAGAAGCGATGATTTTTGTCAGAAACGATTACTTCTGTCCAAAACTAATATTTTTGTCCGAAACGATTATTTATCAGAAACAATTATTTTTGTAAGAAGCGATTATTTTTGTCAGAAACGATTACTTTTTTCCAAAACTAATATTTTTGTCAGAAACGATTATTTTAGTCCAAAACTAATATTTTTGTCAGAAACGATTATTTTTGTCAGAAACGATTATTTTTGTAAGAAACGATTATTTTTGTCCAATACTAATATTTTTGTCAGAAACGATTATTTTTGTCAGAAACAATTATTTTTGTCAGAAACGATTATTTTGTCAGAAACGATTATTTTTGTCCAATACTAATATTTTTGTCAGAAACGATTATTTTTGTCAGAAACGATTATTTTTTTCCATACTGATATTTTTGGCAGCAACGATTATTTTTGTCAGAAACAATTATTTTAGTCAGAAACGATTATTTTTGTCAGAAACGATTATTTTTGTCAGAAACTTATATTTTTGTCAGAAACAATTATTTTTGTCCAAAGCTAATATTTTTGTCAGAAACGATTATTTTTTTCAGAAATGATTATTTTTGTCAGATACGATTATTTTTGTCAGAAACTAATATTTTTGTCAGAAACGATTATTTTTCTCCGAATGGATTATTTTTGTCCAATACTAATATTTTTGTCGGAAACGATTATTTTTTTCCAAAACTAATATTTTTGTCAGAAACGATTCTTTTTGTCTGATACGATTATTTTTGTAAGAAATGATTATTTTTGCCAGATACGATTATTTTTGTCAGAAACGATTATTTTTGTCCGAAACGGTAATTTTTCTCAGACGAATATTTTTGTCAGAACTATAATTTTTGTCCGAAACGATTATTTTTTTAAGAAACGACTATTTTTGTCAGAAACGAATACTTTTGTAAGAAACGAATATTTTTGTCAGAAACGATTTTTTTTGTCCAAAACTAATATTTTTGTCAGAAACGATTATTTTTGTCAGAAACGATTATTTTAGTCAGATACGATTATTTTTGTCAAAAACGATTATTTTTGTCAGAAACGAATATTTTTGTCAGATACGATTATTTTTGTCAGAAACGATTATTTTTGTCAGATACGATTATTTTTGTCAAAAACGATTATTTTTGACATAAACGATTATTTTTGTCAGATACGATTATTTTTGTCAAAAACGATTATTTTTGTCAGAAACAAATATTTTTGTCAGAAACGATTATTTTTGTCCATACCTAATGTTTTTGTTAGAAACGATTATTTTTGTCAGACACGATTATTTTTGTCAGAAACGATTAGTAATCTCAGATACGATTATTTTTGTCAAAAACGATTATTTTTGTCAGACACTAATATTTTTGTTAGAAACGATCATTTTTATCAGATACGATTATTTTTGTCAGAAACGATAATTTTTAACAAGTACGATTATTTTTGTGAAAAACGATTATTTTTGTCAGAAACAAATATTTTTGTCAGAAACGATAATTTTTGTCCAAAACTAATATTTTTGTTAGAACCGATTATTTTTGTCAGATACGATTATTTTTGTCAGATACAATTATTTTTATCAGATACGATTATTTTTGTCAGATACGATAATTTTTTTCAGAAACGATTATTTTTAACAGATACGATTATTTTTGTGAAAAACGATTATTTTTGTCAGAAACAAATATTTTTGTCAGAAACTAATATTTTCGTCAGAAACGATTATTTTTGTCCAAAGCTAATATTTTTGTCAGAAACGATTATTTTTTTCAGAAATGATTATTTTTGTCGGATACGATTATTTTTGTCAGAAACTAATATTTTGGTCAGAAACGATTATTTTTGTTCGAATGGATTATTTTTGTCCAATACTAATATTTTTGTCGGAAACGATTATTTTTGTCCAAAAATAATATTTTTGTCAAAAAAAAGTTATTTTTGTCAGATACGATTATTTTTGTCAGAAACAATTATTCTTGTCAGAAGCGATTATTTTTGTCAGAAACGGTAATTTTTGTCAGAACGATAATTTTTTTCAGAAACGATTACTTTTGTCCAACACCTATATATTTTTTCAGAAACGATTATTTTTTTCATAAACGATTATTTTTGTCTGAAACGATTATTATTGTCAGTAACGATAATTTTTGTCAGAAACCATTATTTTTGTCCAGAACTAATATTTTTGTCAGAAACGATTATTTTTGTCCAATGCTAATATTTTTGTCAGAAACGATTATTTTTGTCAACAACTAATATTTTTGTCTGATACGATTGTTTTTTTTAGAAACGATTATTTTTGTCAGAAACGATTATTTTGCCCAATACTAATATTTTTGTCAGAAACGATTATTTTTGTCAGAAACAATTCTTTTTGTCAGAAACTAATATTTTGGTCTGAAACGATTATTTTTGTTCGAATGGATTATTTTTGTCCAATACTAATATTTTTGTCGGAAACGATTATTTTTGTCCAAAAATAATATTTTTGTCAAAAAAAAGTTATTTTTGTCAGATACGATTATTTTTGTCAGAAACAATTATTCTTGTCAGAAGCGATTATTTCTGTCAGAAACGGTAATTTTTGTCAGAACGATAATTTTTTTCAGAAACGATTACTTTTGTCCAACACCTATATATTTTTTCAGAAACGATTATTTTTTTCATAAACGATTATTTTTGTCTGAAACGATTATTATTGTCAGTAACGATAATTTTTGTCAGAAACCATTATTTTTGTCCAGAACTAATATTTTTGTCAGAAACGATTATTTTTGTCCAATGCTAATATTTTTGTCAGAAACGATTATTTTTGTCAACAACTAATATTTTTGTCTGATACGATTATTTTTTTTAGAAACGATTATTTTTGTCAGAAACGATTATTTTGCCCAATACTAATATTTTTGTCAGAAACGATTATTTTTGTCAGAAACAATTCTTTTTGTCAGAAACTAATATTTTGGTCTGAAACGATTATTTTTGTTCGAATGGATTATTTTTGTCCAATACTAATATTTTTGTCGGAAACGATTATTTTTGTCCAAAAATAATATTTTTGTCAAAAAAAAGTTATTTTTGTCAGATACGATTATTTTTGTCAGAAACAATTATTCTTGTCAGAAGCGATTATTTTTGTCAGAAACGGTAATTTTTGTCAGAACGATAATTTTTTTCAGAAACGATTACTTTTGTCCAACACCTATATATTTTTTCAGAAACGATTATTTTTTTCATAAACGATTATTTTTGTCTGAAACGATTATTATTGTCAGTAACGATAATTTTTGTCAGAAACCATTATTTTTGTCCAGAACTAATATTTTTGTCAGAAACGATTATTTTTGTCCAATGCTAATATTTTTGTCAGAAACGATTATTTTTGTCAACAACTAATATTTTTGTCTGATACGATTATTTTTTTTAGAAACGATTATTTTTGTCAGAAACGATTATTTTGCCCAATACTTATATTTTTGTCAGAAACGATTATTTTTGTCAGAAACAATTCTTTTTGTCAGAAACGATTATTTTTGTCAGAAACGATTATTTTTGTCAGAAACTAATATTTTTGTCGGAAACGATTATTTTTTTCCAAAGCTAATATTTTTGTCAGAAACGATTATTTTTGTCAGATACTATTATTTTTGTCAGAAACGATTATTTTTGTCAGAAACGATTATTTTTGTCAGAAACGATTATTTTTGTCAGAAACAAATATTTTTGTCAGTAACGATTTTTTTTTCAGATACGATAATTTATACTTTTCTCGGATTTAATCGCTTTTCTCGGAATTATTCGCATTTCTCGGATTTATTCGCTTTTCTCGGATTTATTCGCTTTCCTCGGATTTATTCGCTTTTTGCGGTTTTATTCACTTTTTGCGGATTTATTCTCTTTTCTCGGATTTATTCGCTTTTTGCGGATTTATTCGCTTTTCTCGGATTTATTCGCTTTTCTCGGATTTATTCGCTTTTCTAGGATTTATTCGCTTTTCTCGGATTTATTCGCTTTTTGCGGATTTATTCGCTATTCTCGGATTTATTCGCTTTTCTCGGATTTATTCGCTTTTCTCGGATTTATTCTCTTTTTGCGGATTTATTCGCTTTTCTCGGATTTTTTCGCTTTTTGCGGTTTTATTCACTTTTTGCGGATTTATTCGCTTTTCTCGGATTTATTCGCTTTTTGCGGATTTATTCGCTCTTCTCGGATATATTCGCTTTTCTCGGATTTATTCGCTTTTCACGGATTTATTCGCTTTTCTCGGATTTATTCGCTTTTTGCGGATTTATTCGCTTTTCTCGGATTGATTCGCTTTTCTCGGATTTATTCGCTTTTCTCGGATTTATTCGCTTTTCTCGGATTTATTAGCTTTTTGCGGATTTATTCGCTTTTTGCGGATTTATTCGCTTTTCTCGGATTTATTCGCTTTTTGCGGATTTATTCGCTTTTCTCGGATTTACTCGCTTTTCTCGGATTTATTCGCTTTTTGCGGATTTATTCGCTTTTTTGCGGATTTATTCGCTCTTTGCGGATTTATTCGCTTTTCTCGGATTTATTCGCTTTTCCGGATTTATTCGCTTTTCTCGGATTTATTCGCTTTTCTCGGATTTATTCGCTTTTCTCGGATTTATTCTCTTTTTGCGGATTTATTCGCTTTTCTCGGATTTTTTCGCTTTTTGCGGTTTTATTCAATTTTTCCGGATTTATTCGGTTTTCTCGGATTTATTCGCTTTT